>JAFEMH010001823.1:0-414946 GCA_022495995.1 Adenophora triphylla var. japonica | reverse complement strand
GAGGCCCCCATGAAAAGAAGAAAAAGAAGACGGAAGGCCAAGAAGGAGGCCACTGAATGCCCTTGGGCTTCACTGAGCTAATAAAAAATGGTACATACAAGTGGAAAGCTTGAGCGTTTGTACCAACTAGAATGTGCAAGGTAGCCCAAGGAGGGAGAAGCTCCAGGCCCAAAGAGAAAGTGGCCACCTCAAATCCCATGTAAATGGGAGCAGGCGGTCGGGCTAACGACCTTAACCGAATCCGGCTTTATGGGAGGCAATCCAAGTAGGTATATTTTATTTGTTTTATTTATTTGTTTTGCTTATTTCCTATCATCCTTTGGATCCAAGGCATGTTTTAGTTCTCTTTGCTGTGAGGAGATGGCATGTTTTGAGTTTAGGGGTAGATATACTCCGACTTTGTGGGTTTATAGGGGAGTGTATATAGTGTCACCCTAAAAAAAATTTAAAATTTTTGTTCTTTTCATATTTTGGGATGTTGGCTAAGTCGATGAAATTAGCAAGTGGAATTTGAGAGTGCTTTAATTTTAAAATCTTAAGTATTATTATCGATATGGGGATATAATTGCATTGAAACATGTAAAGTATGATTACTCCACCTTTCACTTCCAAGCTATTTTTTTCTTGATCCCATTGTTACCAATTTAGGAGACAGCTTTATAGAATCACTTTAGCATTATCGAAGTCCCTAGAACATGCTTGCTGGGACTGCCAAGTAACACATAAATTAGGCTATTCGGAAAGTGATATTTGGCTATTTTCTTCCGGAACCCTATATGTGAGCCTTTAACTTTCTAGTCATTCATAGAATTTTTTCACTAGAACCCCTTTTGAGACTTTAAAAAGAATGGGATCTCTCACAAAGTAAAAGGTTATCTTAGATCATCATTCAGCCTTCTTTTGTACATGCCTATTTATCCTACCCTTTTAACTTATACACTTTTTTTCTCACCTTTTCAAGAAAGTGGAAACTCAGGGAAAGAATGGGAATTGGGGCGATGTTTGGAAAATCAAGAATGAAAAGTGGTCATCAAAAGAAAGAAAAGAGTTATGAACTGTATTGAAAAGAGGGGCTTGAGCAAAATATTGGAGTTTTGCACATTCTTCACTGATATATATGTGCAAAGAAAAGAAGAAAAAAATAAAGAAAAGAAAAAAAAATCTGAAAAGAAAGCTTTGCCCTCTCTAATGTTGAAGTGGAAAGTGACCGAAAAGAAGAAAGGTGATCAAACCCAAGTGTGAAAGTATGCAAAATTATAAGTTTAGGGGTTGAATCAATGGGTTGGCATGGAGCGGAGTAATAAATTTCAAAATGAGGATGTATGATGAAGACTCTCTAGTTTCACTACTTGACTTCGTAAGTCCTTATCTTCATTTGGAACCGTGAACCTAGCCCGCGATTTCCGCGATACATTGCAAACCATAAAGCCATATTTGATCCTTAAAGAATAGCCAGATTAACTTTTTGTTTAAACATGCATATGAGTGTCTTTGTGCAGAAATTTATCTTAGTATCATTGATTTAGAGCGTGACACAAGTGACCCTATAAAATATCTTATTTTGGTAATATTGATCTCTCATATTTCATTCATCTTATCATATTGTGGCGGTGAATTGTAAGTTAGATGCATCCATGTAAACATAATCTCATGTTCATGATAATGCTTGTAGATTATGTGTGTTGTGAAGAATCTGAGACTTGTTGTGCCAACAACCTATTATATGAATTGAACAAATCCCAAAAATATTTTCTTTGGTTTTATTTAGTTAGTTAGTTTTTATTTGGTTAGCTAGTTAGTTTTTATTTTATTTTAGTTTTTGTTTTACTCGAGGATTAGCAAAAGATAAGTTTGGGGGTATTTGATGAATGTGGTTTTACCTATCCAAAAGATATGTCTTCTAGCTTATTTGGTGCTCAAAACCTTGAGAATTTAATGTGTTTTGTTAGTGTTTTGAAAGTACAGGGGTTGAAGTGCAATTAGGCAGAAAATGGAGGATATAAGCTTGTTTTGGAAGTTAAGGGACCAAATTGCAATTATGGAAAATTGGGAAGTAAACTGGTATTATAAAGTTCAAGGGGTAAAGTGCAAGTTACTGGAAATTATGGACCAAAGTACAAAAAAGGGAAGTTCATGGGCTAAACTGCAACTAATCTGAAGTAGAAGGGCCAAAGACAAGCATGGCCAGCCAAATTCAGCAGGTGGCCGAGGCTGGGCGAGAAAACTAGGCCATGGCCGAGAAACCAAGCCAAGTGGTCAAGCGATCACGCACAAAAGGGAGAGGCCGCGCCATTTTGGAAGAAAAACAAGGCGACCGCGCCATGGGTGGCCGAGCGACCGCGCCCATGGCCGGCCAAGGCATCAGCGACGGATTTTAGTGACGGATTTGGTCTGTCATAGAATAAAAAGGCAGTCTTCAACATAATAGTGACATATTTGTGACGGATTTCGGCAGAATCCTAATTTGACTAGAAAATTGACCTATTTTGTCTGTAAATCAGGAATCCTACTTCCCTCCTCCTATATAAAATACCCTAGATTAGGCTTTTAGATGTCTCTCTCTATCTTTTCTTCCCCCTTATCATATATTACATAGTTTAGTTTTTTTACAAGTATTGAAGATTCAAATTCAAGGTTTTATTTATTTATTTTAATGGCTCTTCAAGGCTAATTTATTTGATTCGTGGATTGAGATAAATAACAATTTGATCTTTATGCTAGGATTTTAATTCTTCCTATCTCTCTCTCGTTCTTGTTTTCTCAACATTCTTCAAGATCATTCATAGGCTTCAATTGTATGTTAAGATACTTTTGGCCTATGAATCTATTTGGGTATAAATCGTTTCAGTAACTCGGATGATTTATACATTGACCATTATTGAGAAGATAGATTTAATTGAGGACGTAACTGAAATCAATGAATCTAGGTTCTTATGTTCTCGTGATTTAAATTGAATCTCTTGAATGTTTATATTTACTTAACGGAATATATAAACGAGATAGAGATATTAGGGTTTTAATGTTCTTATTGACGTAACTGTGATATTAACATCTTAACTCTATATTTTTGTGAACGAACCCAAGAATGAGAGTGAATTCTTTTTACATGATTTAAAAAGCATAAAGTGATAATAGTTACGATCCCCAATCCATGAATCCCTTGTTTATTGATTTCTTTGCTTGTTTTATTTTGCTTTCTTAGATTAATAATTAAACCAATCAAACCCCTTCTTTTAGTTACTTTAATACACTAATAAAATATACTTGTTCCACTTTATTACCTGTGGATTCGACCCTTGCTTTGTGCATATTACTACATTGGTAACTTGTACAGTTGCTACGTATTTATAATAAGAGGGAGATTTTCTCCATCAGCAATGCTACTTGATTGTCACAATACAACCGCGTCGGTTGTGTGTGAAAGACACCTAAAGACACAAGAAATGATTTCAACCAAGTTAACTCACAAGTGGCACCGGCCATGGCACGATATTCTGCATCCGCGGAAGAGCGATGTTTCTTGATTTTCCAAGACACGGGGGAAGAACCAAGGGTGACAAAATAACCAGTGAGAGACCGACGTGTCACAGAGCAACTGGCCAGTCGGAATCACAGAATCCATACAACTGCAAGTCACTGTCAGAACAAAGAAGAATACCTTATCCCGGAGAGCTTTTGAGATAATGTAGAACACAAATTGCAACATCATAGTGTTCTTGACGAGGTTCTTGCGAGAATTGAGACAAAATATGGACTGAATAGCATATATCATGTCGGGTGATAGTAAGATAAATTAATCTACCACAATGCGCCGATAACGAGCAGGATCATCGAGAGGAGGACCATCGGCAATAGCAAGTTTGTGGTGTTGTTCCATGGAAAAAGCCACATGTTTGCACCCTAATAGACCTATTTATGCAAGGATGTCTAGTGTATATTTTCATTGGCACATATATAAATCGGAAGACGAACGAGCGAACTCAATTTCGAGGAAATATTTCAGCAAGCCAAGATCCTTAATTTGAAAAAAAGACCCCAAAATTGCTCAAATGAGTACATGCACCAGAAGAGTTACCAGCTAGTACAATGTCATCGGCATATACCAAAAGAGACAAATATATATATATATATATATATATATATATATATATATATATATATATATATATATATATATATATATATATATATATATATCACATTTGCGATAGGTGAATAAAGTGTGGTCGGCATGTGACTGCATGAACCCAAAAGACCGAAGTGCTGCATCTAATTTTGCGAACCAGTTTCTTGGAGATTGTCGTAATCCATACAAGGATTTACAGAGCCGACAGACTTTGCCTGGGGTAGAAGCAATAGAGAAACCTGGGGTATACGCATGTATACCTCCTCATGCAAATCACCATATAAAAAAGCGTTGTTGACATCGAATTGGTGAAGCTTCCAACCCTTAGCAACATCAACCGATAAGAAAGTGCGAACACAGACTAGTTGGCCACCGGCGCAAAAGTCTCGTTATAATCCACACCTTCAGTCTGATTATTTCCACACACGACAAGACGAGATTTTAGGCGCTCCACAGAACCATCAGCATTATACTTCACCTTATACACTCATTTATTACCAATTGCTCGCTTGCCTGGTGGAAGGTCTGTGATTTCCCTAGTACCATTTTGCTCCAAAGCATCAATCTCTAGCTTCATTGCGAATCGCCAACCTGGTGATTTCACAACCTGACTGTATGATTGAGGCTCCACCTGAGATGTTAGTGAATCCACGAATTTTCTATGGGCATTGGAAAATTTAGGACATGTGGCAAAGTGAGCTATAAGGTACGGAATACCTGAGGACACCTTTTGGAGGGCGAAGGCGAGGCGGGCTACTGACCAAGCCGTGTGACATATATAATGTTGAAGACGTGAAGGTATCTGGTGATCTCGATGACCACGACCTAACAATTCTGGTTCTACAACTTGAGTAGAGGAAGGAGCAGGCGGTACAGTTTCCCCCAGAACTCCCATGAATGAGGCGAGCTAGTATGTTGTTCAAGTGACTGAACATGTGACGAAACAGGTGACTGGTCAAGGGAGGCTGGGCCAGTGCGACAACATCATCAACAAGGAAATTTTCTGAAGAAGTTGGGGAGGCATGTGGAGGTACTTGTAATGCAAATGGAAAAATATTTTCCCAAAAAACAACATCCCTTGATACAAATATTTTCAGACTTTCTAAATCATAAACTCGCTACCCATTTTGTCCATGCGGATACCCCAAAAATACACATTTACGACTTCGAGCAACAAACTTATCGCTCGACTTTTGGTGTACAAAGCATAATGACCCAAAAACCCGCAGGTGAGAATAAACGAGAGGGGATCCAAACAACATTTCATATGGAGACTTATTGTTCAAAATTTTACTCGTGGTTCGATTAATTAAGTGTGCAACAGTCAAAGCATACTCACCCCAAAATTCAATAGGCAGACTAGCCTGAAATTGAAGAGCTCGAGCAACCTCAAGTATATACCGATGTTTACACTCAACACGGCCAATTTTCTGCGGCGTGCCAATACAACTACTATGTATCAGGATACCATTCTCTCTATAAAACTTTGTCACGACTCCAACAACAAATTCTAAGCCATTGTCACAAATAAGTTGCTTAACAGAAATCAAACTACTCCGTACATGACAAGTTGGGGACATATAACACATGTTCAAGAACTAAACCAGAAGGAAATACCACTCGTCCTTGTTTAATAGCAGATGTGTGAGTTCCATTTGGGAATCCCACGAGGGATGGTGAAGTATCAACAACATTTATAAGAAACTGGAGATTCCCAGTCATATGATTAGAAGCACCGCTATCAAGCAATGACATATCATAAAGACTATTATTTTTATTCTTACCAGAAAGTTTCTCAATGCTAGGAGATGTTTCAAGGAACGTCATGAGGCATTGTACCATATCCGGAGATAGGTTAGGGATGATAGGCAGCCTATTACCATCTGTTATTGTTGCTAATTCAGGTACATCAGTATGCATATTGATTGTTGCGGCATTAGCTGATGCTCCACCAGGTTGTTGATTTTGCTTCACACGATCTCCACGACCCTAGCCCTTGCCACGACCACGTCCACGCCCCGATCCTTAAGGAAAACCAATCTGCTCATAGCATCTCTCGAACACATGACCAAGCTTACCACAATATGTGCAAGAAGGTTGACCATAATCACTGCCTCGACTACGACCTTTAGAGTTTGAGCCGCCAACGTTTGTACGACCAGCTTGAACGGTAAAGCCCACTGCCTCACGAACTGACTCTTGAGATCGAACAATAGAGCTTTATCGCTCTTCACGACTCACCATAGCAAATACTTTCTTCAAGGTTGGTATCAGATCCATCATATAAATCTGCGAGCGAATATGATGATATATTGTATCATCTATTCCCTGCAAAAACTGGTTAACTCGCTCTTCTTCATGCTGAACTGTTTACTTTTGAGAAGACCCACATGTACAATGGGGAATTGGCACCAAAATGTTGAGTTCGTCCCATAAACCCTTCAAGTTTGTGTAATAAGCAACAACAGACATACCTTGCTGCTTAGTGGATGCAAGTTCAGTGCATATTTGATGAATACGAGAGGCATTACCAATTGAAAAACGTTCAAACAAATCTCCCACAATTCTTTGGCAGACTCAGAGTAAGAGACACTAGCTTGAATGGAGTTGTCTAAAGTATTAAAAAGCCAAGATTTAGCCAACGAAGTACATGTTTTCCAAGCAATTATTTCATCTGCTTTAGTTGAATTAGGTTTAGAGTGAATACCATCAATAACCCAATTTTACTTTTGGCTTGAAGGTCATCTTTCATAACATTAGACCAAATATCATAGTTATCACCATTCAATAGATATGTAGCAATTTCAGACCTGGTTGTTCGAAGGATGAATGTAATATATTGATGACGGATCGTTGATCAATGGAACCTTCTTTCCATCGGACATGATTGTTATTGAATGAGCTTGACAGCAAGGTGACTGCAGGAAGACCAACTGTGTGCTAAACCAAGAAGTAGAGACTGTCCAGCCCTTTGATATGTGAGCAAGCTATGGAATTTGACGCTCCTGCTCGACACCGAATCAACAAGAGGCCACGAATTAGACGACTTCTTCAGCGGGAAAAAATAAGACTACTGACTAGAGGAAACGTTTTTTAGGATTGCTCTGATACCATGTGAAAAACACTATTGAATTTTTGAACGTGTGTTTTTACTAGAGCCGTCAATTTGGATTGAGCCCGTCGGGCCAGCCCGTCCCGCCATTCAATAGGGGTGGGTTGGGCTTTAAAACTATTAACCCAAATAAAAGTGGGCCAATTCGGGCTGGCCCAAACGGGTTTGGGGCGGGGCGGAGCGGGCCAACCAGCCTTTTTTTCCAGCGCCCACTCGTCAAAACGACGACGTCGAATTTTTATTTTTTTCTTACCCCGTGTCGTTGACGTTCCTGTCATTCCTATTCTAGGGTTTTCTAAATTCTAATCCCTCTTTTCACTTCACCCAGTTCCAGTTCAAACTTTAAACGTCGTCGCCCGCCCTCACCCTCGCCCTCACCCTCGCCCTCGCCATCGCCATCGCCATCGCTCTCGCTCTCTAATCTCTTTCCCTCTCTCGATCAAACGTCATCGCTGTGAATGTGGGCCCTCGGCATTGAACCGTTTTTATAGGGTCGCCGTTCACCTCAGTTTGAAGACACCGGTTTTATTGAAAAAACGGAGTCGCCACGCCATTTTGATTTCCTCAAAACTTTGAAAAAAAAGATAAGGGTCCGGAGGTTAAGTTACTCCTTGGGAAGAACGTATTGCGTTCACCCAAGGAGCCTTGCAAAAGCAAGTCTTCCTAGATCCGAAGTTTGTGCTTGTTTGTGCGCTCGTGTGTATGTGTGATTTGAAAAGGAGAGGGAATGTGCCAAGTTTATCTGGCAGACATATAAACCATATAAGTAGGTTATAGCTCGGGATTCCTTGGATTTGATGTTTTCGGGATTTTAATCCAGTGCTTATTTTGGACTCGTGATCATCATTACGGGACCTTTCTACCCTCCCGTTGGATTAATCAACCATGGTAGGCGTAAAAGCCTTGGTATGTCTTAAACCAATGTTCTTTGGGGACTTGGTCACATGTGATCGAGAGAGGGACACCTTTTAAGTCCAAGAATGAGACTTTTTAGAAAAGGAGGAATCTTTGCCCATCAATCCTACATCTTGAGACGATAGAGATTTGTAGGAACATTTATGTTCGTCTCAAGTGATTATCGAAGATGTCGGGACTAAGATCCGTCCTCTTCTAAAGGGACTACGATTATGGCATTTTAATGGTGGAAACGATGTAAAGATGAAGTCATTACACCGATCCACACCACGGAATGCTCCAAGAACCAAGGGGACTAGGGGAAGGGGTATAAAGATTGGATCTTTATACTCATCATATGTCTTTCGTGCCTTAAAAGGCTACTAGACAATCCTCGAAGAGAGATCCATCTTTTAGGGACATGGGGGAAATGACATTTAAATTAAAGATTGTATTTTTAAGGTAAATAACGCAATGGACATTATTAAACTAGAGATATGAAGTAAAAGGGATGATCTTTATGGCATTTCCTATGTCCTTTAAGACCTCATAAGGTGGACAATCCTTTGAAAGCTAGATCAAAGGGAAGGGAATGACATAATTGAAATAAAGATTGCATTTTTATGTAAAAAGTAAAGGGACATCACATCATCATGTGGTGGATCTTTCCTAGAACAAGCCACTTGTGAACCCTTGTTCATCCTTGGGAGAGGATCCCCAATGAATCCTTTGTGTGGGGAAAAGGGGAATATGATGATTTACATTGCAAAGATAGGAACTTTAGGGCAATAAATCAATATAAACGACAAGTAATGAAAATATAAATGACAAACAATAAGTAAAGCAATATAATGAGATTATATAAAGGGAAAAGGAAGGAGAGATTACCAATAGTGGTTCTCTCTATCTCCCAAGGAAATTTTCCTATTTAGGAATAGATTAGGAAGGATTTATGGAGGAGGGAGGTGAGTTTTTGAGTGTTTTAGTTTCTGGAAATTCGTGGTGTGAATTTGACAGAGTAACAATGCTTGAAAATTATATCTAAAATGAGTAGAGGAGGCCTCTATTTATAGGCTGCAGTATGCTTCCTAAAGAAGCCGTCCGTCGTGAATCTGCGGCAAAAGAAGCCGCTCGGCGTTATCCTCTGTCGTGTCAGCATATTTCTAGATTCATGCAAGGTGGCAGCTAGAGGCTTCTTTCCAGCGAGGTCCTGCTTGGAATTTTAATTCCTAGCAGGTCCTTCCTCCCTTGAAAAGTTTGGAAAAGTTTTCGAATTGCCCCTAAATTTTATGAAAGTTCGAAAAATTGCCAGAAAACTTAACCGGAAGGCATGAGCCAGATTTAGGTACTTACAGTCACCGACAACACACTTGTAGGTATGTGATCTTGTTTTAAATTTTTGATGTGACAGATGTACAGGCGATGGCTTGCTCTCGGTGAAATTTTGAACGCCACAAGTTTTTGTTGCCATTATGATGAATGTGCTTTTTCATTTTTATTTTTTTGCTTTTTAATTATTAAGAGAAGCGAGATATGTATGCTTATTTGAGCACGCTTATCTTCTCCTCCCTACGCATTCACATAAATCAAACTCATTACAAAGTATATCTAACTGGTGATTTGGATTTGTAACAAGATGTGTCACATTGATCTGAAAAATGAATCTATGTTTTGTTATTGATGGATTTTTAGCATTGTGGTAATTTGTTCAGATTTTGGGTTTATTCACTTGAAATTTTTATTTTTTACTAATATGGATTATACACAGCTAACTATTTGGCTTTCTTGATCCATATCCTCTGAATAAATTATCAAATTGTGGTCAATCTTCGTTTATTTTAGTAAATGGTCCATTTTGTTTACCGTTTTAGGCATTATTTCTATATCCTGCTTTTCCCATATTATTATGGTACTAATGCCATTATCTTTTTTGCTTTACACAAGTAGTGTTCAAGTAGCATATTCAAAAGGGGGCATTAGTACCATATACATGTGTTGACATTAAGGATTGCGCATATTCCTTGCTTTCTTTTTCACTAGATATAGTTTTAATTAGTTGTATTTTTCATACAGATTTTGTGAATCGTTAATTGACACATATAATCGTAATGTGGTTTCTGAAGGAGAGGTTCGTCCAGCTGAATCATTGGGAAAGCGGAAGGCTGTGACTTATGTCACCATAGCTAAAGCTAGTTGGCAAGAAAGAACCATGTCGAGGTAAAGGCGAGTGTGGTATTTTTTTTATTCTTTTTGCATTTAACTGATATTAATATATTAATAGGAAAATCGACTGTAAATGAGTTTAAATGACTATAGCGTCCTTGCAATATAAGTATTGCACATCACCCAACACTACTCTTTTAATTGCAACTAGACATGGCCGACACGTACCCGTTCAGACCCGTGAAACCGTACTCGGATTTGACCCGTCAGAATTGGAACCGTGTAAGACCCTGTGAACCGTTGGACCCGTACCCATACAATTGGCGATTCGGTTCCGATTCCTCTTTCTCCAAACCCGTGAAACCGTACCCGTTACGACCCGTGAAACCATACCCGTGAGACCCGCGTCAGGAACCGCGTTAGATGCGTCAGAACGGTCAGATCGCCAGAAATTCTTTGACCTCTTTTCAGTTTTCAGTCCCCTTGGCGTTAGTAACGGGCAGTTGGAAGAATCATTAGCATTACTACAGTCAATGGAAGCCAAAGGAGTGAGCCCCAATTCTTCTACGTTGGCGGGGTTACTTACTTTTAGCCTGTAGTACTGCCCCCACAGGCAGTCTCAAGTTAGGTTAATCCATCCATAATTATGTGGAGGAGAAGCAGATGAAAATAGATGCGGTTCTTGGAACAGCTTTAGTGGATATGTACTCGAAATGTGGGCTGCTAGAGAAATCCATTGAAATTTTCAACAGAATAGAAAAGAAGGATGTGAAAAGCTGGACAGCCATGATATCATCTTATGGTGTTCATGGGCACCCGGAAAATGCCATCAAAGCTATTTCACCAGATGGAGGAAGAAGGTTTTATGCCAAATGAGGTAACTTTCTTGGCTTTGTTGAGTGCTTGTAGTCATGGAGGACTAGTTGCAGAGGGGATGAGGTAACAACTAAATTTGAAAAAAAAAAAAAATTTGATTTTTTTTTTTTTTTGAAAAAAACAGAATTATTTTGGACCCGTGGGAACCGTGTACCCGTACCCGTAGGAACCGTACCGGAACCAAACCCATACCCGTGCATCTCACGGTTCGGTTCCGATTCTTCATTTTCAGACCCGTGACCCATCGGATCGGGCCCGTGCCCGGATTTGGCCATGTCTAATTGCCACTTTCAATAAAACTCGTTACACCCCTAACAAAAGATAACACATGAAACTCCAAAAACAAATCAAAAGTAGAATCCTAGATAACAATTACAACAACAATAAACACACAAAAATCCACAAAACAAATTCGACTTACCTAGCCAGCCTTTCTTCAATTCTTCAATTCAACAAAAGTCAAACCCATTCCCATTAGTCAACAAAAGCCAAACCCATTCACATTAACGACTTCAAAGATCTAGCCTTAATCCTCTTCCTCCGTCTCTTCTTCCCAATCTCCCCTCCATCTTCCTCATCGTCATCATCATCACACTCCATATAATCGATCTCCGGCACCAAAATTTTCTTATTTGTTTCTTCATTCTTCGACATACTAGTAGCATCATCATCGCTCGTTCTCCCGGGACCCTTTTTCTTTCCCCATAGTGGTCCGAACCCCGAATAATAATAGTACTCGTTAGGATTCTCATTAGGTCCGGCCGGAGCCGGAGCTGGTTTCTTCTTCTTGCTCGGAGGACGGCCACGGCCTCGTTTCTGGGTCCCATCTGATTTCTTGCAGCTTTTCAAATGACGGCCACACATTTTGTGTGTGTACCCATTCTTCTTGACTATTCTCCCACATTGCCAACCTTTTCCATCTGTCTCACAACACAATACAACATCTTCTTCTTCTCCTTTCTTAATCTTAATCTTCTCTTCTTTCCCTTCACTATCAAAATCAAACCCTACTCGTGAACCATCGGAGCAAAAATCCAATTTCTGGTCATTATTCAACACCTCTTCACTTTCCAAAGGACTGTGTACGCGATAATATATGAAATCGAGATCAAAGAATTCAACAAGCGAGTCAATATTTCATAATTTGAGCTCAATTGAACATGTATGCATACACATGTAAGGAAACATTTTCAAATACGTGGTATCGAAAATGGAAACCCTGATTATCGTGTCATGCAATATACAGTGAAGCAAATATTAAACACGAATCGAAATTGAACAAACGAATGATGGGTTACCTCTGAAGAGCTCCAATGGAGTCACCAAAGCTCCCATTTCCAGCAAACCCAAAGTCTTCATCTACCTATAAACATATTAACCCACTCAAATTAAAACAAATTGAAGCAAAACATTGAAAATCACGTATAATAGATCAAAAAAAGCAAAACCCATTACAGAAATTAAGTATACGAGGCTAAAAACCGTTCAAAAATGGTGGAATTTAGGGGTTTACATAAACCCTAAATAAGAGGTTTCAATTTTATCGACAACCCTAATGAAATAACACTAAAAACTAACAAATGTAACAAAAATAACGATTATTCACTACTGGGTTTCATCGGATCTGGTTAAAAAGTAAGTAAAAGAGGAAATGGAGAGAGATATTTACCTGAAAAGGGTCAGATGAATCTGAATAATTCGGTACTGGGAAAGTGATAATATCCCATGGAGATTGATTGAGCTGACAGTGCAGGTGGGTTTTCATGAGGGAATTTGAGGAAGGAGAAGGAGAAGGAGAAGGAGTTGAGATTGTGGAGAACTGTGAGAACTTTGCGTTCTTTCTGATTCTCATGGCGTCGTCTATGCAGGAAACAGGAGGACGGGGGAGAAGGGAGAAATATTTAGTAGAGATCCAAAGGTGTTTCTCTCTCTTAAAAAAATTGCATACACGCACTCAAGAGAGAAATGTGTGTATATTTATAATGATTTCTTCTCTCTCTCCTCTTTATTTTTTTCAGATGTGCATTATCCCGAGAAATAGTAAGGTACACAGTTATTAGCATGTTGTACAAAATGAAATTAAGTTTAATTGCATTATTAGTCCCTAGAAATAAATTTGAGGCAGTAAATCAGATTGCGATAATTGTTCAAAACTCTCAATTTTAGTCTCTAACAAATACTCCATTCGTGTTTCACTCGAGTGTATACTTATTTCCCTTTTGATTCGTCACAGTCGAGTATTAACTGTTTAAAATGGAAAAGGAATCTTCACTATTTATCCTACTCACTCTCTCTCCTATTTTACTTTTACACTCACAACATTCTCTCTCCTAACTATTCCTTTCACTCATTCTCTCTCCTATTTTACTTTTACACTCACAACATTTTCTCTCCACTTTTTTCTCTCTCTTACTTTTTCCTTATTTTATTGTTATTCCTTAATCGATATATCAGAAACTTTGGTACACACTTGAGTGAGACAGAGGGAGTACATAATCATTTTTGGTGGGAAGGCAGGTTAAAAGGCAAGTCTACCTTTAATAAATTGATCTACTGGATCTTCGACTGATGTGGGTTTTAATTGTATCGACCCGAATTCTATGAAATAATAGGTTTGGCTTATTAGTAGTTCAAATTATATAATTCCTACTTCTCACTTCACTTTGGATTGATTTCTTTTTTTTGGCACATCTCATTTTATTTGGGACTGTCCAAAACGGCAATTTTTTATATTATTCTCAACTTATTCTCTTTCATATTTTACTTTTATACTCACAATATCAGTCAAGATATTATACCTTGAGTTGGTCTAATGTAAAACGCGTTTTTCCTATTGATTAGGAAAAACAAGATTTTAAATGAACGACAACATTTTTGTAAATAACAGAAACATTTAAAAAAACATGCAGTGGTATTTTGTAAATAATCAAAACTTTTTAGCACCCCTAGAATTTTTCAACACACAGACTGGATCTTTGTAATACCACAACTGATCATCTTAAACACTATTGATGACCATCTTTTAACACTTTATTTATAAAAACTTCAAATGTGCATTTAAGGCTTTACATGATGTATTTTGGGGTTTTTAAACCTATTTCTAGAGGTAAACTTTGTGATTTTTGTAGGTCTAGAAATTTCCTTCGATTTGAAATGTTGTGCGTTCCGCATTTCATCAGTAGTCAAAAGTTAAGCTCATTGTCGTGTATGTGCTCAAACGACTCCATAAACTCAATTACATATCCAAAAGCCTTTGATAATGATATTCAGAAACTTTTAATATTGATATTCAGAAGGTTTGTTGGTCTTATTCAAATGTGCTAGTTAACAAATTCAGAATTCTTTGCTATTAATATCCAGAAACCTTTGAAATTGATATCAGAAAGTTTGTTGGTCATGATCTTATGAAAAAGTGCTTGTTAATTCATATTCAGAAACCATTAATATTGATATTTAGAAGGTTTGTTGGCAAAGGCTTTGTTCAAATGTGCTTGTTAATTCATATCCCGAAGTCTTTGCTATTAATATCTAGAAACATTTAAAATTGATATACAGATGGTTTGTTGGCCATGGTTTTATTAAAATGTCCTTGTTAATTCATATCCAAAAGGCTTTAATTTTGATATCTAGAACCCTTTTAGGTTGTTATCCAAAAAGTTTGTTAGTCATGGCTTGTTTATATGTGCTTGTTAATTCATATTCAGAAGGTTATAATATTGATATCTAGAATCATTTGAGATTGATATCCAGAAGGTTTGATTGTCATGGATTCAGTGCGCACGAAGTTTCACTTATTTTCAAAATTGTCACTGCGTACAAAGTTTCACTTATTACAAAAATATCATTGCGCATTTAAAAACACATTTTCCCTATATTTTCACTTATACCTCCCACTCATTCTCTCTCCTACTTACTTTTCATACTCAACGCATTTCCTTTCACTAATTCTCTCTCATTTTTTTTCTTTAATTTTTCTTTAATTTTTCTTTAATATTGTGTCCAAAATTTTAGTCTCAACTAAAGTAGGATGGAGGGAGTATATGAAATATTGGAGATAACCACTAGACTAGTTTCTAGAACATTTTATTGTGACAGATGAACACCATTTTGTTGCTCTCGCGCTCTATTGCGCAGTATTTGCTCGTCACATAGAAGAGAAGAAATAATTAGGGTAAAGCTTGGTTTTTCATTGATTATAAGAAGTATATATAGGACAATAAAGAGAATACAATTTAGAAAAGGCTTCTAGGAAATCTAATTTGAGTAGGTAACAATGAAAGAAAACTAATAGTTAATAATAACAAAGAAATCAAATCTCCTAATTATATTAGGAGATCCCCATATCATAACACCCCCTCAAGTTGGAACATGGGGATTCAGAATGCCTAACTTGCTAAGGAGAAAATCAAATTACTTCTTGCCAAGAGCTTCAGTGAAGATATCCGTCAACTGTGTAGATGTAGGAACGAATGAAGGGGCAATAAGACCCTCTTTGACCAAATCACGAACGAAATGACAATCAACCTTAATGTGCTTTGATCTCTCATGAAAAACCAGATTCTGAGCAAGATGTATAGCCGATTGACTATCACAAAAAAGAGGAATAGCTTTCGGATTGTGAACTCCCAAACTAAGTAAAAGACCCCTTTAACCATTTCAATTCACAAGTAAGTGTCGCCATAGATCTATATTCGACCTCTGCAAAAGATCGTGATATTGTATCACGTTTCTTGGTTTTCCACAAAATAGGTGAATTACCATGAAAAACTAACCATCCTGTGAGGGATTTACGAGTGAGAGGGCATGCTGCCGAATCAGAGTCACACCAAGCAGATAAGGTCAGGTCACTGTCACTTGTCAAGACAACTCCTTGACTAGGTGTTCGCTTAAGGTATCGAATAACTCACAGGGTAACTTCACAATGTTAAATCCTAGGAGTTTGCATAAACTGAGATAGAATATGATAAATGAGATGACCCACCAGTTGTCTGTATTTTTTTGGATCACAGAGCTCCTTGCCAAAAGCTAGTATGAGTTTGTGATTTTGGATTATAGAAAAGTCTGCCGGTTTAGCTCCTAATAATCCAGTTTCTGAAATAATATCCAGAGCGTACTTTCTTTGACACAGAAATAATCTAGTAGTGCTTCGTCCAACCTCAATGCCAAGAAAATACTTAAGAGGCCCAAGATCCTTCATTTTATAACAATCACTCAGATACGCTTTGAACTCAAATAAAGTAGCGGAATTGTTCCCAGAAATAATGAGACCATCAACATACACAAGCACATTATATGAACAACACCTTTTGTGAAGATAAACAGAGAATAATCAGAATATGATTGAAGAAATCCTTACCCCTTTAAGGAAGCAACTAGCTTCGTAAACCAACATCTTGGAGCTTGTTTTAACCCATATAATGACTTACGCAAATGACACACCATATTTGGTTTAGAGGACTCAAAACTTGGAGGCAGCTTCATATATACTTCTTCGTCAAGATCTCCGTGAGAAGGCACTGTGAACGTCCATCTGATGAAGTTCCAGATTCTTAGAAGCAGCAACTGCTAGGAAGGCACGAACACTGACCATTTTTGTAACTGGAGCAAATGTTTCAGCACAATCAATCCCCTCCTTTTAATGATTTCCTAAGACTACTAACCGTGACTTCAATATTTCAATACTTTCGTCAAAACGATTTTGATGTGATAAACCAATTGATTACCCAATGCCCTTTTTCCTGGTGGTAGAGGCTCCAAGGTCCATGTACCATTATCCTACAAGGGTTTGATTTCTTCATGCATTGATTGTTTCCATCTATCGCCCGTCATAGCTTCACGAAAGGACTTCGGTTCCCTGCATAGAGTTAATGCAGCATGATAATTTCGGTGTTGCAGAGAAAATTTGTCAAAATTCATATAGTGTGCTATAGGATATGGAGTACCTGAAAGGAGCTGAGGAGAGGGTGTGACGAGAGATGGACTTTTAGCATCGATCGTGTGAACCACATATTCACGGAAATGGACTGAAGGAAACTTCTCACGCATTCCCCTACCTAGTTCAGCAAGCTGATTACCAAGATCAAGATCCAAGTTATCATTAACCACGGTTGTTGTTAAAGAAAGAGTGGTAGCTATGTCGGCAGGTGTGACGGCAGTTGTCAGAACATCCTGCTGCACAACTGGTGTAACAGGAGCTGAGGTTTCTGGATCATAATCAGCAAAATTAAAGTCGATCTCTCCATTCAAGTCAGCAATATGCTCAGGAATAATGTTAGATGTTTCAATTTCTTTAAAAGGAAAAATGTCCTAAAAAAATTTAACATCTCTAAAGACAAAATTCTTTAGTTTCAAGATCAAAGAGTTTCCATCTATTTTTTCCAAAGTGATACCCTAAAAACATACACTTTTCACTACGACTTGCAAATTTGTCACCACCTGCTTTCTGATTATGAGAAAAATATAAAGAACCAAATATTCAAATGGTATTATATGAAGGGGTTGCCAAAAAGAATTTCATGGAGGGTTTTGTTGTGTAAGGGAGATAGGGTTTGATTGGTTAAATAAGCAGAAGCAAGAGCCTCTCCCCAAAAATAAATTGGGAGATTAGCTTGGAACCTCAAAGCCCTTGCAACATTCAAAATATGTTGATGTTTTCTTTCAACCCTCCTGTTTGTTGAGGAGTTCCAATACAAGATGTTTGAAAAATAATTTTCGTGGCAGAAAAGAAATCCAATAAACACCCCAACTCAGTACCATTATCACTTTGCACAATCTTAATCATTTGATTAAACTTGCATTTTACCATAGCAAAAAAGGACATGAATACTTGGAATACCTCAGTTTTGTCAATCAACAAATAAATCCAAACAGTGCGACAGTAATCATCAACAATAGTAAAAAAATATTGTGCACCACAAGAAGAGTCATGTCTATAAAATCCCCACAAATCACAATGTATCTTTCAAAAATTCTAGTAGCCCTATTTTCACTTAATGAAAATTTGTCTCTATGTTGTTTTGCACGAAAACATATCTCACAAGCTTTATTGAGACTACACTTAGAATCACTAATAGAGGTGAGTAGCTTTACTATTGTTTCAGACGGATGTCTTCGCTTATGCCAAAGTTCCAAGGTAGATGTTACGCCATTTACTGAAATCTGAGACACTGTTTCTGCTTTCTTGAAGTAGTAAAGTCCATCTCGTCTAACACCCGTTCCAATTAACTCTCTTGACTGGTCTTGTATAGCACACATATAAGAGTTAAATTGGACAATACATTGCATATCATCAATTAATTGTGAAACCGAAATTAAATTGCAACTTATAGTAGGCACAAAAAGAACATTCTGAAAAGTTATTTTGTCTATGAACACCACGGATACCTTCTTCATAGCAACTACAGAGTCACCATTGGGATGACCAACTGGACAATCAGGAATATCACTTACGTGACATAAAAGAGCCATAATATCGGTGACATGATTAGAGGCCCATGTATCAATTATCCATACAGAATTATCAAACATACCGTTCACGCGATCCTATGAAAGTTTAGTGTTACCAAGAAGTCCAGCAATAGCCTTCCATTGATAAGCTGGGAAGGGTTGAGAGGCTGTATTGTTGGAATTTACTCATGCTGATAATTTGCTCCCTCTGAGAGAAAAGAGTTGTGCCAGCATATATGACAACAGTTGTCTGAACATCTAATCGCGCATCTGGCTGCACATATCCATTGATGGTTGTTGCGTGTGCTCGAACTGAACCATTCTTGCCTCGTCCAATCCATTGAGAAGCAACTTCACCTCCCCCACTTTCGCCATCAGGTTTTCCACCTTCACCCCACCGTTCCGGATAGCCAATGATTTCAAAGCACTGGCTCATCTCGTGACCATATTGCTTGCAATGATTGCAACTCAAGTATGCCTTATCTTGAAGCACTGCCTTTCCATGCCCTTGACCAACAGATCTAAGAGCAAAGCCAACTACATCAGATGGCACGTCATGTACTAATTTGGCCAACCGAACACGCTCATCTTGAGCGACCAATTGATAAGTCATATCTAAAGAAGTCAACGGACTTGAGACAGAATATTCGTGCGAGGCTGAGCATACTATTCAGAATAAAGACCCACAAGAAATTGATGAAGCATGCTATTTTTGCGTCTTAACTCATGTTTGCTTTCCGCCGTACAACCAGCGCAACAATCACACGTGATGAGTGGCTCATGAAGATGAAGTTCTTCCCACAAGGCAGTTAATCGTCCAAAGTACGTAGAGACTGACATAGTCTTCATTTGTTCACATCTAACAATTGAGGCTTTAAGTTATTGAATTCTAGAACCACTCACTAAAGAAAATCGTGACTTAAATGTGTCCCATAAACTTTTAGCATCTTGATATTTAGATACAAAAACTTTTACCTCAGGCTTAATCGTATTTATAAGCCAAGAGACAATCATGGCATGAATTGTAGTCCAATCTAATTTAGTGCATGGAGGAGAAGAAGTGGTGATGGAGCCATCCAAAAATCCAAACTTTCATCGTGCTTCCAAAGCCATTTGAATGTCCCCAGCCCAATCATCATAATTATCTCCACGCAGACGTGTAGGGGTTTTAAATCACCTGGCCTGTCTTGCGGTCCAAAGAAAAAGGGAGAATTAGGTTCAATTTTTGGTGGCGGAATAGGGTTTGTCTGGCCAGATGTTCGGCCAGATGTTCGGCCAGTTGTCCGATCAGGTGGTTGTTTGGGCTCAGTCATGATGATTGTAATTTAGAGTGATGGATACACATATACATCACATAACGAGTTCTAGTATTACCTTATTGGATTAAATCCAACGCTCGTTGTTGCTGAAGAATTATGCTTGTGCTACGAACCCTTGATTGTCTCGATCATTCCTGCAACCACCCGCTTTGCTCATCCAATCAATATCACAAGATGGATATTGATTATATATTTCACACTCAAATCCTAAGCTCTCGATGGTAGCTAGAGATAGTATTTCTCGGTCTGGAGGAGTATATGAAATATTACGTGTTGTATATCTCTTGGTTCCTGTAGAGACCCAATTTATAGAATACTGGTTGGACTAAGTCATAGAGTCTCATTCACATAAGAGTCTCTATTTGACTTATCCTCCAAATTCCCCTTATCCCAGCTTGAACGCATCAGTTAGTTAGGGATAATAAATCACGTTTCTAACATCTCCCACTCGGTCAAATGGGATATGCCATATACATTCTCAAGACTCGTTGAATACTCATCTCTTCATACAGGAAGTGAGGCGTGTGACCAGACAAGAAAAGTATATAAGGGTAGGAGTGCTATATCAAATACCATCTACCAATATAGCACGTCCTCGTTAGTCAAAAACTCGTCTATGTCCCAGACATTATGATTACATCAATTTAAACATCTTTAACCCCTCATAAACGATGTTTAAACCCCAATCAGTTTATGTGCTCAAGATCAACCTAATGAATCGTGTGTTCAATATGATCATCCGGACATTGAGTCACTAAACAGAGATGTATATCATAATTGTCTTCCTTAGACCCTCATGCCAATTATCTTTAGATTAACAGCTTTCCGAACAATACTCCACGAGGCTGACTGTAAGTGCAAAACCCTTAGGTCGGCATGCCAAAGTAGCATCATTAATCTTTGGATTCTCGACATAGTTCTAAGTCACATAGGGCATAATGTGATCACATATTGATCACTAGAACTCACACAGTGATGAAGCAGGGATCATTCAATCACTTTCTGAGGTCGAATTATAGTCACATACAGTATGAAATGCATGCTACAATGGAAATCTCACTCGAATTGGGCATGTCATACTCTAACATCGTACGAATCTTAGTCTAGTTTCCCTCATGGCATCTAACCTGAGTCCTCGAAAGCAGTCACTCTCATAGTGCCTCTTTAAGGTCTCACATTCGGACTTTCACAAGGACATTCGAAGTTATGAACCAAACACTTCGAATTGATCTATATAAAATAGGTCTCATCTTAACTGTATGTTAAGGCGATATATTATAATGTCATTTGCCACCCCCTTTAAGTGTCAAATACATTATTATCTCATCTTGCTCGCTCATATAACGACAAGGCGAATTACCCGTGTGAGAGGGCCAATTCTAGTCCTTCAGACATCTTTTTAATTAAAATGTATTCCACATAATTTTCAATCAATAAACATCCCATAAACTCAACAAGGAATGAAAATGAAAAATATGTATTAAATTCAAAACAATAATGAATATAATAATGTCTGCAAGGTGTTAAAAAATAACTAATCAAATCCTACGAAGCCCTAAACACGTCATAGGTTTCTGAAAAGTCTCTCTGGTCAGAGGCTTAGTCATAGGGTCAGCTAACATGCTCTCAGTAGGAATATACTTAAGAACCACCTTTCCTTCTGTAATCATGTCTCTAGTGAAATGGTACTTAATGTCAATGTGTTTGGTCCTACTATGGTACTTAGGGTCCTTGGCAAACCCTAAAGTAGCCATGCTATCACAGTTAGTAAGTACAGGACCATTCACATTAGGTGTGACATCAAGATGTTGTAAGAACCTCCTTAACCAAACAGCTTCTTGAACAGCTGCTGAGCAAGCAATGTATTCTGACTCCATCGTGGAAAGGGATATGCTTTCCTGTTTCTTGCTACTCAAAGAAATAGCTCTACCACCAAGCAGAAATGCATAACTGTAAGTACCCAAATCTGGCTCATGCCTTCCGGTTAATTTTCCCGACAATTTCGGTAAGTTTTCCGGTAATTCCCCAGACCTTCCCAGCGTTCCGGAAACATTCCGGAACTGTTTTTTATTAAATAAGGGCTGAAGAGGATCCTTCCTAATTAAGAAACACGTTTTTCTTAATTAGGAAGGAGGGTTCTAGAATTTGCCACCTTGCATGGTTCTAGAATGCTGAGTCATTCAGGATAAGCCCGCACGGCTGCATTAGCTCGCTGCTCTTAGCCGCACGGCTTCATTCACCTTATCCAGATTACCTATAAATAGAGGCCTCCTCTACCCATTTCAACACACACAATAGAGACACAAAAATCATCCACCATCACACATAATACGTAAAATACACTCCCAAGAGCTGCTGGAAGTCCAAGAAGGTGAAGAAGAAGGCCAAGAAGCCACCTCTCTCCTCCTTGAAGATCCCAAGATCAACTCCTCCTCCTAGCTCCATCCAAAGAAGAAGAGGAAGCTATTGGTAACCTCGCACACCCTAACCTTGCATCCTAATTGCTCTATGTGATTCTAATTACTCATTGCATTTCATATATTGCATATTATCTTGCTTGGGACTTGGTAGATTAAAGATCATATCTTTATACCCCCCTTCCCCTTTGCATGCATTAGACATCCTTTGTCATTAAAAATGTAGTCTTTATCCATAAAGGTGCATCCTTTGCACCTAAAACCCCCATTTTCCAATAAAAATGCATCCTTTGCATTCAAAAACCTTTTCCAATGCATCATTTGCATAAAAATCCTATTTTTACGCATCACTTGCATAAAGATCATTTCTTTCAATCAAAAAGCATCATTTGCTAAAACCAAAAATGTCATCTTTTCATTAAAGAGTCATTTTTCATCATGCATTTCCCCTTTCCCCCAACCTTGGAACGGACCGGTGTAAAAGATCCTATCTTTACATCGTTCCTTCCATTAAAGGTTCACGATTTCTTTGGAAAGGGATAACCTTGAACCCTATATCTCCGATTATCGCTTAAGAAAGAGTATGAAGCCTCTATACGAGCTCGACCGTCTTAAAGCGTAGGATTGATGGGCTAAGGACCCTCCTTTTCTAAAGAACCTCATCTTTGACCAAAAGAGAGTCATTCTCTCGATCACGCAAGTCCCGAGGGTCCCGAGGTTAAAATGCGATGATCACAAGTCATAAGATGAGGACGGGATCATAATCCCAAATACATAAAATTCCAAGGAATCCCGAGCGACAACCAACAAATGGTTTGTACGTCCGGAAGACAACTTGGGACATTCCTCCCCCCCTTTTTCTCAAACACATGCACACAAGAAAGCACGCAAGCAAGCACGATTACTGAAATCTTGGGAGACTTGCTCCGGCAAGGCACTTTGGGTGAACACCAAACGTTCTTCCCAAGGGGTAACTTAACCTCCGAACCCAAGTAAAAACCTTTTTTTCAAAGTTTTGAGGTAATCAAAATGGCGTGGCGACTCCGTTTTTCAAATAACTCGGATGTCTTCAAACTCGCGTGAATCCACAAAATTTGGGCACACATTCACAGTTTGGCGACTCCGCTGGGGAAATCCCAAAGGAGAAAAGCTTTATTTTCAAAAACAAAAAAAAAATCGATACTCGGTATATAGGTGGAAACCACTTACCCTTCCTGTACACTCCCTGACGTGGGAGTTGGGATAACCGGTGGTTTAACAATCCACGTACCAGTATCCCTTTTCGAAAAAAAAAAAAATTTGAAAAAATAAAAGAAAGCTTTTCCCTTTGAGCGGGTTAGACTCCCATCGCCGATTTCATTAATCATGCTTGCTTTCTTTACCATGCATTGCATCATTTGCATCTTGGAATCTGTGCATACTTTGAAACGGGAAACAACCCGAAAAATAGCAAAAGGAGTGGAACCTGGAAAATTGATCCATGCAGTCGTACGGCTCAATCCTCCTTGGATTCGGCCGGGCGACCTCGGTGGCAATTCCACCAGGAAAAATTGAGGTTAATCTCGGCAGCCCTAGCGGCTTGGGGCTACTCGGCTCCATGGCGGCCCAGGGCTCCCGAGAAAATTTACGTGCTTACGTGTTGCATTTTCCCCCATCCCGAAAATCATTCCTTTAAAACACATTATGAAAATCTCTGTTTTAACTCAAAAAGGAACATTTTTAGGAGACCGCACACTACGCGCACTTTGATATATCCCGTACACTTTGCACGCACGTCCTTCAAACCCGGGGTGGTTCCCGAGTGATACTGCCAGACGGCCTTACGATGCTCCCGGGCGCGCACGGAATCATCCCAACCTCCCCATGGCAGCCAGTGTCGACCAATGCACAGTCCGTGTCACACGTTTCAAAAATCCGTGACTTTTGGTTGGTTTTTGGTCTAGTCCGTGTCATATAGCCCAGTTGCATACCCTCGTAAAGGTCAAGCCTTCGTTCATAACGGAAGAGGAACTCTGCCAAAATTCCGACAAGGAAAAATTGGCGAGATCTCGACTCCGACATTGACTATTGACCTTGACCTGCACGGAATGCGTAAGAGTCAAGACCGAGTCTTTACCAACAAATCAAAAGATCTTTCGCTCAAGCGAAGCTCTGCCAAAATTCCGACAAGGAAAGATTGGCAAGATCTTGACCCGGCATTGACTTCGATTCTAACTCACGCCCGGCGTATGCAACGAAGTTCAATGTGACACTGTGTCATCCGGCTTTTGCCGCCCGACCCATGCCTATTATCTTCTCGGACATTACCGAAAGTCAAAACGTCATTCGCTCAAGCGAAATTCTGCCAAAATCCTATCAAGGCAGAAAGACGAGACTTTCCCGGTATTGCCTTGACTATAATCCGCATCGCTCGTGCGTTTGAAAGTTCCTATGATCCGCTAGACCCGTTAGGAGCGTTCTTTACTCTCGGTCGGTGGGATCCGCGTGCCCTATAGGACCCTCGCCCGGGGCTGTCCACCCTGGGAGGTCAAAATACAGGTGGAATACGAGGGGCTTATAGACGTAGTGACGGAACCCACTGATCCAGGATCTAGAGTAGTTGCGAAAAAGAAGGGCAAACCCCCCTTTTCCAACCAAATAGGAATAAATAAAAGACATGATTTTAAATAAACTTGAACAATTAATGTAATCATAATTGCATTTTCTTATCTCTGATATCCCTAATCGAGACCTCCTCGGTCCGGTTTCCGATTTTCTATCCCGACCTTTCATGGTCAAACCCTAATCGAGACCTCCTCGGTCCGATTTCTGATTTCTCTCTCTCGACCTTTCATGGTCAAACCCTAATCGAGACCTCCTCGGTCCGATTTCCGATTTTCCTATCTCGACCTTTCATGGTCAAATCCTAATCGAGACCTCCTCGGTCCGATTTCCGATTTTCCTATCTAGACCTTTCATGGTCAAATCCTAATCGAGACCTCCTCGGTCCGATTTCCGATTTTCCTATCTAGACCTTTCATGGTCAAATCCTAATCGAGACCTCCTCGGTCCGATTTCCGATTTTCTATCTCGACCTTTCACGGTCAAATCTCTAATCGAGACCTCCTCGGTCCGATCTCCGATTTTCTATTCCGACCTTTCATGGTCAAATCCCTAATCGAGATCTCCTCGGTCCGATTTCTGATTTTCTATTCCGACCTTTCATGGTCAAACCCTAATCGAGACCTCCTCGGTCCGATTTCCGATTTTCTATTCCGGCCTTTCATGGTCATATTCCTAATTGAGACCTCCTCGGTCCGATTTTCGATTTCCCATCTCGACCTTTCATGGTCAAATCCTTAATCGAGACCTCCTCGGTCCGATCTCCAAATTTCAATCTTGACCTTTCAAGGTCTCATCTTTTCCGATCAATTAGGATTAGGAAAAAATGTGTTTCGAGCAAAAGTTAAAGCGATAAGTGCATGTTACTTGAGCCTTCAGCCTAAACATTTACCTTCGAGTCTAAACCCTGCCTATCCCTTTCCCGCAGCAAGAAGGAGGTGGACAAGAATTCTGGGTCAGCAGTTTTTCAGAAAACCTTAGGTTCAGACAGTTCATCAGCTCAGTCAGAATGACAGATTTGACAGAAAACAGTGAGGGTGCAGGAAGTCAGATGGTTAGGAAGGAAGAGTTAGCCCTGGCTTTGGAAAATGCCCATAAGGCTCATGAGGAACAGCAAGCCATGCTTATTGACGCACTCCGTCGTCATGGAGTTCAGGTCACAGTTGAGTCGAACGGTTCTCCGGTGGTAGTCGAAGATGAGACTTCGAGAAGCAGTGATTTCGGTCTCTTCATCCTATAACCAAGACCCCCACCTATAACCAATACCTTCCTCCATCCAGATATGATCCCTTGTCAAGGACCACTTCTCCTCGGTCCTTTCCAACATCCCAGCTCATCCGGGCTCCATCGCCCTCAGCTCCTCAGAACGGATTGAACTTCACCCCACATGTCTCTCAGTTCCAGCAATACACTGCCAGCTTTATGCTCCAGCCTTCGCATGATCCGGTTCGAGCTATGCTGGCTATGTTCCTCGAAGCCCCTATACCTACTGAACGCAATCATGAGTTGCCAAAAGAGGATCTGGATGATTCAAGTTCTCATTGTCACCTACCGGATTTAGCGAATTCACCCGTCGGTGTCACCGATCTGTTCTTTGTGGTTCCATCTCGCTAATAAAAGTCACATTGCGAGAGTCCCCGTTGACCCCCATGTGGCAATATTAATGGAGCAAGTGAAACAGATGCAAGAGAAGCTTGACCTCATGATGAGTATCAATACTCCCTTGACCCAAGATGTCGAACCAGGCAAGGAAATGACTCCACCGAGCATAACCCAATACCAAGCAGCAACCGTACCTAGCTCAGCACCAGTTCCTCACAAAGGAAAGGGTGTCGTAGCTTCCTTCAGCCAAATCCAACAGTGGAACCAACTGGACAATGGAAATCCAAGCCTGGAGAACAGCAATGTCTCCCGAAAACCCCGCTCCCTTCATTTTGACAATGCGGAGATGCCTTTAAGCAAGATGCTGGAAAAACTGATGAAAGAAAAGCTGATAAAGCCATTGGAAAATTGGAAGCCCAGGAACCACAATGCTCAGTTGGATGAGTCTAAGCATTGTCTTTTCCATCAATACCCTGGACACGACACTGATGATTGCACCTATTTGAGGTATGAGATCCAGAAGTTGATAGAAGATGGGAAGCTCGAGAACCTCCATGGGCCAAAAACAGAAAGCTATGGTAAGAGGTCGATTCGGGAAGTGGAAGGTCAGAAACGTCAGCCTGATAATTTTGGGATGCCCATGAGCAAAGTTTTCGATGATTTGATGAAACGAGGCCTTCTCACACCTCTCGAGAATTATAAGCCAAGAAACCCCAGTAGAGTTGACAGGACCAAGTTCTGCGAGTACCACAAGCATTTTGGGCATGTGATGACAAGTGTGTGGATACGAAGAAAGAAATTCCTGGGCGATCTACGAAGGAAAGCTCAAGTTACCTGGCAGTCCAACTCGCGAAGAGTAGCTAGACTAGGGTCTACCTATCCTTAAGTATAAAAAAAAAAAGAAAAAGAAAATAGTCTCTCAGTCAACTTTCGTAGGTCCTAGTATTTTTTCCTTTCAATCAAGTCCTCCACGGACATTGTATTTAATCTTCAATTTTCTATAAAAGAGTCTTCTTCTTTTCTTGCTAGACTTAAGACATTATTTGCACACCTACATTACATTTAATGAAATGGTTTTATTTTATATGATCACTTGCATTGCTCAACAAATAATCTCTTGAAATAATTAACATTCTGATTAATCGGTGTGAGAAAGTCAACTAATGCCATCAAGCCATACACTTTCCTCACCCCACAAAAGGCCTTCATCAAAGCCATACACTTTCCCAAACCATGTCCTCCCCATCACCTTGACCAAGTCAACGAAGGCGGCAACAACAAGGGACAACAAAAGGCCACTCAGCTTTGAAAGATTGACCCCATGTCGACAACAACCAAAGAGCTTGCCTTAGACCTCAAGGATATCAAGAAAGTTCAAGCAGGGGCTCGCCTTGGCCCTCAGGTGCTTCAAAAAAAAAAGAAAAAAATGTGGTGCAAAAAGAGTAATGCCCAGCTAGGCTGAAAATCCCAAAAAAGGGCAGTCTAGGCAAAAAACAGGGTTGCACATAAAAAGAAAAAAAAAGAAAGAAAAAAAAATCTTAGTGCAAAAAGAGTAATGCCCGGCTAAATTTGAAAATCCCAAAAAAAGGGCGGTCTAGGCAAAAAACAGGGGTGCACATAAAAATAAAAGAAAAAAAAAGAAAAAGAAAATGAGGCCAAGGACCCAGCACCGCCCATCGAAAGCTTGACGGACAGGCAAAATCAAAGCTCGTAGAATGAAAGTTGTCGATAACAATGGGGCGGTCGAAGCAAAGCCAGAAGCATTTCATAAGCATGTAGGCACGTGCAAATCCTTTCTCCCCCAATGAAAGAGGAAGCAATCAGAAGCAGTCGTCCAAAAATGACTTGGTCAAGGAGCCATCCCGAGGCCCACGCCTCATCATCCGAGCCTTTTCACTAAAGGAACCACAAAAATCCCATTTTCCAAAGCAATCCGGCCAAGGCCGAACTACGGCGACCTGAGCTCCTCACAATGAGGGGAACGTAGGCAACCAGCAATGGTCCGGTCATAAACATATCCAAATTCCTGAAAACCCGGTCTCATCAAATGACCTCTCCCATAGACACAGTCAGATTCCAGAAAACCCGGTCTCATCAATGACCTCTCTATACACAAGCCTTTCTTTCACACCAACCAACCTTGATCCGTGACACTGGTTGACTTTCTCCTCATGATTAATCAGAATGTTTGTTCATATCAAGATTAGTGGTTGAATAACCCAAACATCAATAAAGGGTTTTAAGCAATCTTGTGATCATTGTAAATAAAACAAGTTTTCAGATGTCTTGACAAGTCTTCCTTTTCTACATCTTAGGAAAAATAGTGCTAAACACTGATTTTCCGTCGCCAGGGGCTTCCATACACTTTTACAAACCCTTCTACGCTTATACTCTCTCAAAAGAGTCAAACCCGGAGCGAGTTCGAATTGCCTACGTCGAAATAAGGCCATCAAAATAACACAAAATCGGGATCTATTCCCATCTTTCGAAAAATATGCCCCTGCATGTATAAATTTCTAAGAATCTTTTCTTTCACATCTTCTTAAGGTTGACTGATTGACTAAAAAAAAAAAAAAAGGATAGGTTTTCCCTTTTCTGCTACAATTCGCATTAGGGCTGCCTCGAAACTCTTCAAGGTTGGGACTTTGTCCAAGCATTCCTTTAAACTGGGGCTTCTTTAGCCATTTTCGGGGTTCGCATCGGGTTCTTCACTAGGTCCCTAGATGAATTCAGTTTTGTTCAGATCAACCTCGGGATCACTTCCGCAGTACCAATCATATTGGGATTTTCGCTAGGTCATCGAGTTGGGGCTTCATTAAGTCACTTCTTCAAAACCTAAGACCTCGCCTGCTCAGTTCATCCAACCGGAGCTTTGCCAGTGAAAGGATCTTTCATGGGGCTTTGCAGAGAGTTCTTCCTCAGACCGGGGCTCTGATAAGTTGTATCCATCCCTAGAAGAGAGGTTTGGTCACTATGACATCTGCTTTAGTCTTTGGTTATAAAAGCCTGTCAGCATCAGCTTCAAGCGCCAGAGTCTGAGAAAGGAACATTCATCGAGACCCGAGTTTTAAAACCCAGTCTCAGCCCAAGAGGGAATCTTAGTCCACGTTGACAACAACGGCGGTTCGGTCCGCACCCAAGGGATACAACCCCTCTGCTTGAAACCCGTCTTAAACACATTCCATATGTACATCCGAGACCCGACCTCTACCATGTTTCCAAGAAAAAATCACCCCTAGGCTCAAGTAACGTGCCAATTGCTAATGATGACATTTTCTCCCAAAAGCGCCTTCGTTACTTCCGTTATAACAAGATAACGCCAGGCGACAGTTTCCTAATTGTCAAAAATCCAACTTTGGCTACCTCTATCACAGATTGAAAAGTATGCTCAAGTTTTCCAGTTATAGCTACCTCTATCTACTCGATAGTGACGTAAGCTTCAGCTTCCTCAGGTGACAACCTCCATTAATTGTCAAAACCTCAAGAATCCTAGACATCGTTCCTAATTGTCTAGACAAAGTTTGAACTACGATCAAGGCTTGATTCCTCCGGGATACGTAGGTAGCCTTTCATAAAGGTCCAGCCATCCGACCATATTGGTCACCCTTTTCATTCACCATTCCTCAATGGTGCGTAAGCTTTTCACAAAAGTATAGCTATATGACCACATTGGTCACCCCCCTTTATTTGGCACATTCCCAGTAGGATCGGCCGTTTGACCTCCTAGGTCACCCTGTTTCCATCCTTATAGTAAGGGACCAGTATCTCTTCGCCATGCCCCAGTAGAATCAGGCATGTGACCTCTTTGGTTACCCAATTCCAACCCGTATCGGCAATTCCAGTCCAATTCCAAAGGTTCTGTAAAGTACAATTCAGGCTACCTATGTCACGCGACAAACCTAGCCACTTGGAATACTGAGTCGTGCGACATACTTAGCCCATGTGGCTGGATTTTACAATTTTGCTCCTGAAGGCTCAATTTTACAATTTCGTCCCCCATAGGCCTGTTTTACCCTTTGTGCCCCTGGCATTTTCAATCATTTTCAATCAAATTTTCCCTCCAGTGCCCCCGAGGCTTATTTTACAAATTTACCCCTGTGGCTCATTTTATTTGCCTTTGGCATTTTTAATTCACTTCTTTTACAAAATTATCGGGTACGTCCCACTTCTTTTACAAAAAAATTATCGGGTACACCCCACTTTCTTTACAAAAAATCATTGAGTCCTTCTTACTTATTTACAAAATGCATTCTCTCTCGCGATCTCCGTCATTCCAAGGTGGAAGAATGACATTTCGCTCTATCTTTCGATCTCCGTTATTCCAAGGTGGAAGAATAACATTTCGATCTCTCTCGCGATCTCCGTCATTCCAAGGTGGAAGAATGACATTTCGCTCTATCTTTCGATCTCCGTTATTCCAAGGTGGAAGAATAACATTTCGATCTCTCTCGCGATCTCCGTCATTCCAAGGTGGAAGAATGACATTTCGCTCTATCTTTCGATCTCCGTTATTCCAAGGTGGAAGAATAACATTTCGATCTCTCTCGCGATCTCCGTCATTCCAAGGTGGAAGAATGACATTTCGCTCTATCTTTCGATCTCCGTTATTCCAAGGTGGAAGAATAACATTTCGATCTCTCTCGCGATCTCCGTCATTCCAAGGTGGAAGAATGACATTTCGCTCTATCTTTCGATCTCCGTTATTCCAAGGTGGAAGAATAACATTTCGATCTCTCTCGCGATCTCCGTCATTCCAAGGTGGAAGAATGACATTTCGCTCTCTCTTTCGATCTCCGTTACTCCAAGTTGAAGGAATAACATTTCGATCTCTCTCGCGATCTCCGTCATTCCAAGGTGGAAGAATGACATTTCGCTCTTTCTTTCGATCTCCGTTATTCCAAGGTGGAAGAATAACATTTCGATCTCTCTCGCGATCTCCGTCATTCCAAGGTGGAAGAATGACATTTCGCTCTATCTTTCGATCTCCGTTATTCCAAGGTGGAAGAATAACATTTCGATCTCTCTCGCGATCTCCGTCATTCCAAGGTGGAAGAATGACATTTCGCTCTATCTTTCGATCTCCGTTATTCCAAGGTGGAAGAATAACATTTCGATCTATCTCGCGATCTCCGTTATTCCAAGTTGAAGGAATAACATTTCGCTCTCTCTCTTTCGATCTCCGTCATTCCAAGGTGAATGACATTTCGCTCTCTCTTTCGATCTCCGTTATTCCAAGTTGGAAGAATAACATTTCGATTCAGTCAAAGCTCGAACTACGACCTGGCTTGATTCCTCCGGGATACGTAGGTAGCCTACTTTAGGTTCAGCCAATTCATCACATTTGACGCCCCCCTTTCCCCAGTGTATTCCGAACTACGATCAAGGCTTGATTCCTCCGGGATACGTAGGTAGCCTTTTATAAAAGGTCCAGCCATCCGACCACTTCGGTCACCCTGTTCCTTCATCGCTCCTCAGTGATGAAGTAATCCCTCATAGAGACCACCTTGGTCACTTCTAGCATATCCCCAGTAGGATCAATTGCTTGACCTCCTAGGTCATTTTCTATTTTCCCAAAGAAGAGACCCGCTTTTCTCTTCTCCCTTCCTCAGCGGATCTTATTCCGAACTACGGCCTGGCTTGATTCCTCCGGGATACGTAGGTAGCCTTCCAAAAGGTTCAGCCACTCGACCGTCTCGGTCATCTAATCCGTCTCGGCATTCGCCAGATTGGATCCTTTTCTATCGACAACCCCACTTGCCTTGCAAGTGACGTTGCCGAGGGGCTTCTGTAAGTACCCAAATCTGGCTCATGCCTTCCGGTTAATTTTCCCGACAATTTCGGTAAGTTTTTCGGTAATTCCCGTACCTTCCCGGTGTTCGGAAACATTCTGGAACTGTTTTTTATTAAATAAGGGCTGAAGAGGATCCTTCCTAATTAAGAAACACGTTTTCTTAATTAGGAAGGAGGGTTCTAGAATTTGCCACCTTGCATGGTTCTAGAATGCTGAGTCATTCAGGATAAGCCCGCACGGCTGCATTAGCTCGCTGCTCTTAGCCGCACGGCTTCATTCACCTTATCCAGATTACCTATAAATAGAGGCCTCCTCTACCCATTTCAACACACACAATAGAGACACAAAAATCATCCACCATCACACATAATACGTAAAATACACTCCCAAGAGCTGCTGGAAGTCCAAGAAGGTGAAGAAGAAGGCCAAGAAGCCACCTCCCTCCTCCTTGAAGATCCCAAGATCAACTCCTCCTCCTAGCTCCATCCAAAGAAGAAGAGGAAGCTATTGGTAACCTCATGCACACCCCTAACCTTGCATCCTAATTGCTCTATGTGATTCTAATTACTCATTGCATTTCATATATTGCATATTATCTTGCTTGGGACTTGGTAGATTAAAGATCATATCTTTATACCCCCCTTCCCCTTTGCATGCATTAGACATCCTTTGTCATTAAAAATGTAGTCTTTATCCATAAAGGTGCATCCTTTGCACCTAAAACCCCCATTTTCCAATAAAAATGCATCCTTTGCATTCAAAAACCTTTTCCAATGCATCATTTGCATAAAAATCCTATTTTTACGCATCACTTGCATAAAGATCATTTCTTTCAATCAAAAAGCATCATTTGCTAAAACCAAAAATGTCATCTTTTCATTAAAGAGTCATTTTTCATCATGCATTTCCCTTTCCCCAACCTTGGAACGGACCGGTGTAAAAGATCCTATCTTTACATCGTTCCTTCCATTAAAGGTTCACGATTTCTTTGGAAAGGGATAACCTTGAACCCTATATCTCCGATTATCGCTTAAGAAAGAGTATGAAGCCTCTATACGAGCTCGACCGTCTTAAAGCGTAGGATTGATGGGCTAAGGACCCTCCTTTTCTAAAGAACCTCATCTTTTGACCAAAAGAGAGTCATTCTCTCGATCACGCAAGTCCCGAGGGTCCCGAGGTTAAAATGCGATGATCACAAGTCATAAGATGAGGACGGGATCATAATCCCAAATACATAAAATTCCAAGGAATCCCGAGCGACAACCAACAAATGGTTTGTACGTCCGGAAGACAACTTGGGACATCCCCCCCCTTTTTTCTCAAACACATGCACACAAGAAAGCACGCAAGCAAGCACGATTACTGAAATCTTGGGAGACTTGCTCCGGCAAGGCACTTTGGGTGAACGCCAAACGTTCTTCCCAAGGGGTAACTTAACCTCCGAACCCAAGTAAAAACCTTTTTTCAAAGTTTTGAGGTAATCAAAATGGCGTGGCGACTCCGTTTTTCAAATAACTCGGATGTCTTCAAACTCGCGTGAATCCACAAAATTTGGGCACACATTCACAATAACCTGAAGTAGATTTACGTTCATCTACATCTTCAGCCCAATCCGCATCAGTGTACCCTTTTAGGCTCAAGTCCCCACCTCGATAACAAAGAACCATATTTGCTGATCTGCTCAAATAGCGAAGAACCCTCTTGACCGCCCGCCAATGTGCGGGGCCATGGTTGCTTTGGAATCTACTTAAAATTCCAACTGCATGATAAAGGTCAGGACGGGTGCATAACATCGCATACATCAAGCACCCAACTGCCACTGCATAAGGGGTGTTAGTCATTCTTTTCTTCTCTTCTTCATTCTTAGGGCATTGGCTTTTACTAAGGATACAACCTTTTTCCATTGGAGTGACAACGAATTTTGAGTTAGTCATACCAAAACGTTCTAAAACTCTCTTTACGTAAGTCTCTTGAGACAAACCAAGAAGTTTCTTTGAACGATCCCTAATGACCTTAACTCCAAGCACATAATTTGCTTCACCCAAGTCTTTCATCTTGAATGATGAAGATAACCACTCTTTAGTGGCATTTATCATCTCCATGTCATTACCGGCAAGTAGTATATCATCAACTTATAATAAGATTAAGATCTTTCCCTTGGACCGTTTAACGTACACACAATGGTGTTCCTCAATCATCACAAAGTCAATTGAGGTTATTGCTTGGTGAAAGCGAATATACCACTGTCTAGATGATTGCTTGAGTCCATATATGGAACGTTTGAGGTGACACACTTTACGCTCATGTTCCTTGACTTCAAAACCCTCTGGTTGAGTCATATAGATCTCTTCATCTAGTTCCCCATTGAGAAATGCAGTTTTAACATCTATTTGGAAAAGTTCTAAATCCATATGTGCTACTATAGAGAGAATAAGGCGAATTGAAGAAAATCTCACCACCGGGGAGAATGTCTCTTCATAGTCTAAACCCTCCTTTTGGGTATAGCCTTTCGCCACAAGGCGTGCCTTATACTTGTCAATTGATTCGTCTGCCTTGCGCTTGACCTTGAAAACCCACTTGTTTCCAATTGCCTTACGCCCCGGCGGAAGATCAACCAACTCCCAAACCTGATTCTTGTATATTGAGGAAATTTCATCTTCCATAGTAGATGTCCATTCATCACTCTTAGGTGAAGAAATTGCTTCTTTGAATAAAGTAGGTTCACAAGCGTCTAAAGCTTCACATAGAAAAGATTCCCCTTCGATCTCAAATCGACGACGAGGAATTTTTCCACGTTGACTTCTTCGCTCTGGTGGAAGACTCCCACTGAATTCAACATTCCTACTTGGTTGATCATCTTGACTCTCATTGGCGACCACAGGCTCAACCGTATGTTGATCCATTTGATCATTAGGTTGAGATGATTCCCCACCTACGCCAAGAGATGTCAAATGTTCTTCCTCCATCTCAAAGAGTTCGAAATCCTTTCTGACTTCACCGATTTGTGGGAAATCATTCTCAATGAAATCGATATCACGAGACTCTGTTTCAGTGATCCCAACTTCAAGTTTTCCACCGTACATTACATAACCCTTAGAAGTATCAGAATACCTTATAAAAACACACTTGTTTCCTCTAGGGCCAAGTTTTCCAAACTTATTGGAAGTACTGTGGACATAACCTGCTGTAAGTACCCAAATCTGGCTCATGCCTTCTGATTAAGTTTCCCGGCAATTCCCCGGACTTTCCTAAAGTTCAGGGGCAATTTGGGAACTTTCCCAAACCTTCTGAGGGGCGAAGGACTTGTTAGGAATTAAAATTCCACGTAGTCCCTGAATGAACGCTCGCCAAAAAAAATAAAATAGGGAGTCGCCACGCCGTTTTTAAGGAAACATTGAAAACCTTTTTGAAAGAGAAAATGGGTTCGGGGGTCAGGTTACGTGTTGGGAAGAACCGAGAGTTCACCCAACACGCCTCGTCCGTAGACGAGTCTTTCTATGTTCAACATTCAAAATCATTCAAGAGTGTGTGCAATTGTGTGTGACAAGATATGTATAAAAATGCTTGAAAATGCTTTGTTTTATTGCTCAACAAAGGGAATACAACTTGTGAACCTTTTACTGTTGGAGGCCACGTCCCACTTACAACGAGGAAGAACAAAGATTACAACTGAAACTGAACCTTCTGCACAGGACTTGTTGTGTCGCGTGACACAGGACCTGATGGGTCAATTGTGTCGTGTGACACTACAAGACACTATGCAGAGGTTTTACAAATCGAGCACAGAATTGAAAATAGATCTATCAAATCACTTCAAATGAGTGTGGATATTGAAGATCCACACTCTGTTTGAAGTGATAATCAAACTAATTGAAACAACTTACAACTGAAGGATGATCTCTACAGATGGGCGCGATGTGTCGCGTGACACAAGACTCCAATTGTCCAATTGTGTCGCGTCACACATGCTTACCATCTGCAGGAACCTTACAATCGAGAAACAGATTCAACAGAAGATGATTCAGATCCAAATACCATATCAATTCAACTCAGAAATAAAGCATTAACCACAAATCGACCAAAGGAATGTGGATATGGGAGATCCACACTCCCTTGTCAACCAAATTGCAATAATTCCAATAGATCACATCATGAATAAGCAATTGAACCAAGCAAATCGAATTTAAACAGAGAGATGGCAGTTGCCACTTGATAATCAGAGGCGGATGGAGCTTGATTATCAATTGGAGGGAGGAAAATTGCAATGAAGCAAGTATGAGCGAGAGAGAGAGAGAGGTGGATTTGTTACCCTTGTAGATCCACCACCAATACACCAAGTTAGGTGAATTGGCCTTCTAACAGCTGCTGGAAATACGGATTCGAGCATAGATGGAGTGCTAGCCTTGGATCTTTAATGGTATCAAGTATGTATGAAGGTAAATGAGTGGTTTGTGTGTGAGGGAGGTTGAGTTGAGGTGAATTGGTGGGTATTATTGAGGAAGGAGGAGAGAGATTGGGTTCTGGTGGAATTTCTGCAGAGTGACCTTAGGGAGTGGAAAAAGGATCCATTTCTGAGTGGGGGAGGGTCTTATTTATAGCTGCTAATCCTGGTCACCTTGTGTCGCACGGCACTCTGTAACCACTTTCCAAGGCTTCGAGTTGTCGCGTGACAGGAAGTGTCACCAACCGTTTTTGGTGCCAAATCTGGTTCTGGAACATTCTGGGATAATACCCAAAAATTCCAAAATAGATTTATTCCCTTTAGGTCCCTTGGCATGAGCAAAGTACAAAAAAGTACTTCCTTCGCGAGAAACTTATGGAATGTTTCCGAAAGTCTCAGAATAGATCGGGAATTTACCAAAATACCCCTTAATGCAATTTTTATCATATTAAAATGCATCTGGAAAGGTTGCGAATTGGATTGGCGTACTTACAGAGCCCCTCGGCAACGTCACTTATGGAAGAAGTGAGGTTGTCGATAAAATAAGACCCAATCCCAATGAGCGATTGGGGGATAAGGCGGAGGGATGGACGATGACTGGTGAGATCGGATGGCTGGACCTTTGGAGAAAGGATTCCTACGTATCCCTGGAGGGAATCAAGCCAGTCGTAGTTCTAGGACGAAACTGATTGAAGGAGTCTGAACATAGGGGAAACTATTTAAAGGTCTCTTGACCTAAAAGGGATCATTTGAAGGTCTCTTGACCTAAAAGGGATCATTTGAAGGTCTCTTGACCTAACAGGGATTATTTGAAGGTCTCTTGACCTAAAAGAGATCATTTGAAGGTCTCTTGACCTAAAAAGGGAACATTTGAAGGCATCCAACATGGACGGGGATTACTTGAAGGCATCCAACCTGGAAGGGATGATTTGAAGGTCTTTTGACCTAAAAAGGATCATTTGAAGGTCTCTTGACCTAAAAGGGATCATTTGAAGGTCTCTTGACCAAAACGAGATCATTTGAAGGTCTCTTGACCTAAAAAGGGATCATTTGAAGGCATCTAACCTGGAACGGGATTATTTGAAGGTCTCTTGACGTAAAAAGGGATCATTTTAAGGTCTCTTGACCTGACAAGAATTATTTTAAGGTCTCTTGACCTAAACAGGGATCATTTGAAGGCATCCAACCTGGAATAGAGTCATTAAAAGGTCTCTTGACCTGACAAGAATTATTTGAAGGTCTCTTGACCTGAAGGGGATTTTTTGAAGGTCTCTTGACCTAAAAGGGATTATTTTAAGGTCTCTTGACCTAAAAGGGATCATTTGAAGGTCTCTTGACCTAACAGGGATCATTTGAAGGTCTCTTGACCTAAAAGGGATCATTTGAAGGTCTCTTGACCTAAAAGGGATTATTTGAAGGTCTCTTGACCTAAAATAAGATCATTTGAAGGTAGCACTACCTAGAACGGGATTATTTGAAGGTCTCTTGACCAAAAAGGGATTATTTTAAGGTCTCTTGACCTGACAGGGATTATTTTAAGGTCTCTTGACCTAAACAGGGATCATTTGAAGGTCTCTTGACCTAAAAGGGATTATTTTAAGGTCTCTTGACCTAAAAGGGATCATTTGAAGGTCTCTTGACCTAACAGGGATTATTTTAAGGTCTCTTGACCTAAAAGGGATCATTTGAAGGTCTCTTCACCTAAAAGGGATCATTTGAAGGTCTCTTGACCTAAACGAGATCATTTGAAGGTCTCTTGACCTAAAAGGGATCAATTGAAGGTCTCTTGACCTAAACGAGAACATTTGAAGGTCTTTTGACCTAAAAGGGATCATTTGAAGGTCTCTTGACCTAAAAGGTATCATTTTAAGGTCTCTTGACCTAAAAGGGATCATTTTAAGGTCTCTTTGCCTAAAAGAGATCATTTAAGGTCTCTTGGCCTAAAAGGGATCATTTTAAGGTCTCCTGACCTAAAAAGGATCATTTTAAGGTCTCTTGACCTAAAAGGGATCATTTGAAGGTCTCTTGACCTAAAAGGGATCATTTGAAGGTCTCTTGACCTAAACGAGATCATTTGAAGGTCTCTTGACCTAAAAGGGATCATTTGAAGGCATACTACCTAGAATGGGATTATTTGAAGGTCTCTTGACCTAGAAAGGGATCATTTGAAGGCATCCAACCTAGAACGAGATTATTTGAGGGTCTCTTGACCTAAAAAGGGATCATTTGAAGGCATCTAACCTAGAACGGGATTATTTGAAGGTCTCTTGACCTAAAAAGGGATCATGAAGGCATCCAACCTAGAACGGGATTATTTGAAGGCATCCAACCTAGAACAGGATTATTTGAAGGCATCTAACCTAGAACGGGATTATTTGAGGGTCTCTTGACCTAAAAAGGGATCATTTGAAGACATCTAACCTAGAACGGGATTATTATTTGAAGGCATCCAACCTAGAACGGGATTATTTGAAGGCATCCAAGCTGGGATGGAGTCATTTGAAGGTCTCTTGACCTGAAAAGGATTATTTGAAGGTCTCTTGACCTGAAGGGGATTATTTGAAGGTCTCTTGACCTAAAAGGGATTATTTAAAGGTCTCTTGACCTAAAAAAGGATCATTTGAAGGTATCATTACCTAGAACAGGATTATTTGAAGGCATCCAACCTGGGAACGAGATTAATGCTTCTAGCAAAGTAATTGACTGAGACATGCTTTCATACCTGTGCTGTGCTCACCTGTAGCTGCCGGAGGGTCTTAGACTACCGTTGCTATTGGTGATGGAGAGTTGTAGCTGCCGGAGGGTCTCGTGCTACTACTTGATGAGAGGTAGCTATTAAGGGTCTCATGCTACCATTGATTCTGCTGGGGATAGGTGTAGCTGCCGGAGGGTCTGATGCTATCGTTGCTGGGGAGACTGACAGATGCGGACTCTTTGTCTCGGTTTATCATGCAGAATCGGCTTTTGAAGTTGTCGAGACTAGTGAGCATTATTGCTTGGATACCGGGGCAGTTGAATCTCTTTTTGACAAGTATTGCTTGGAGACTGGGCAGTTGGAGCTCTTTTCGACGGTGCTGATGAGTTCGAAGGTGACGGGTCTGATGACGATGATAAAGGCGGGGTCTGTCACCTGCAGGATTTGGAATCCTTGTCCAAAATTGTGATTTGAGGGGCAGTCCTCACGATCAAATTACGATCACTTTACTATTGTACGCTGCAGGGGGAAAACACAACACTCTAGGCACTTTGCATTTTATTTAACCTTTTGCTTATGCATTATTAATCTTTTGTTGTACAAGTCCATCTCAGCTGGGGATGGAAGGGAAGTGGGGGGTTTTGCATGGCTTGACGAGCGGATATGTTTGTATCAGTTGTGCTATGATGGGTCGCGTATGGAACAAAAGTGTTTATAATGGGGTGGACCCTCTCCCATGAGGTGGGAAAACGTATGAGTGATGGTGTATGAATGGTGCAGCTTAGGCAAGTCGGGGACACTCTCGGGGGTACTGGTTGCAGCAGATCCATTGCTGGTGAGGATAAAGTGTATCGCGCGTCTGAGACAGCAAGCCGTAGAGAATGTGCAGAGAATGATCCCGGCTTGGCGAAGCCCCAGTTGACAGTGCAGGGAAATCTGGTAAGGAGAGCCTGAGGGATACCTTAACCAAAGCCCCAGCTTGAGGAAATTCCATGCAGCTTTATCGCAGACAGAGTCATCTTGTGGCCAAAGGGGCAACTCATCATTTGCACCGTGATCAATCGCCGCTGGACAAGACTCAGAAATGTATGTGTGCAGGGACACATCTTTTCGAGGGTGGGAATGGATCCCGATTCTGTGACACACTCGCTTTTGGGTTTGACTCTTTTGGGAGAGTATAAGCATCACAAGGTGTGGAAAAGTGTATGGAAGCCCTTGCTGACCGAAAACAGTGTTTGGCTCTATCTTCCTATGATGTAGAAAGAGAAGACTTGTCGAGACACTTGAAAACTTGTCTTATTCGTGATGATCACAAAGCTGCTTAAAACCCTTTATTGATGTTCGGGTTAGTCAACCGCCAAAGCTGTTATGAACAAATATTTCAATTAATCCTGAGGAGAAAGCCCACTGATATCGAGAATCAAACTCTAAAGGATGGAAAGTGTATGGGAATGGTCCTTGAGGAGACCGGATTTTCTGAGATTTGTTTGTGCTTTCAACCGGACAAGTTATGGTTGCCTACGTTCCCCTCCTTGGGAGGAGCTCAGGTCGCCGTAGTTTGGGCTTATCCTGAATGAAGAGAATGAACATTGGAATTCGAGGATCTGAGGACCTTTGAGGATTTTGAGAATTGCAAAACATGTCCTCTTGGAGTGTCGATGGGAGACACGGATGTGAAGCCCCAGTGGGACGTCCACGGCAAGTGTTTGCGAAGGAGAAATGAAATATGCTCACATGAAACGTCGAATGAACGGATGGAATTTGCACAATCTTCGCTTAATGATCTGAAACTGTTATCCGGTAGGAACTGCGACTGGGTTTCAGGGTTACGATCGGCCCTTGGGTGATTCGGGATATCGTGACCTCTTAAGACAAGAGGTCGGCTAGGCCTTTTGCTGGCTGAACCTCTAAAGATGAGAGGTTGGCTTTTGGGGATGTGTTTGGGATTTCTATGGTGAGGGAATCTATGATTGCATCTTTAATGCCTCTAAGAATGAGAGGTCAATTTTGGCTTTGGCCAAAGGAAAGGGTAACGGTAATGGGAATATCCTCTAAAATCGAGAGGACGGCTTGGGATCGGTTAGAGGTAATGGCGAGGGGACATCCGTGCTGTCTCTTTATTCACTCTGAGACTCCTCTTGAGTAACGACCGGATCCTTTAACTTTTGCTTTCGAGCGGATCGCTAGGGACTAGGCTCTCTTTCTTTTTTTTATTCTTTTTTGTATTTTTGTCTCTCTTTTTTTTTTCAATTTTGTTTTTGAGAGGAGAATTTCAGCTAGTTCCCAGGATGAATCGTTGTATTCTGCCGTTCTTTGAACTTGGAGACGGTCAATCTTCTTTTGCATCGTGGGAGCCTCAAGGATAGTCCCTCTTCTTTTGGAGATGGTTAGACGGGTTTCAAAAACGTGCTGATCTTGAAATGAAGGGATATTGTTTAGTGAGGGTGAGGTGATGGTTTCCCTATGGGTGCAAGGTTTCAACCATAGTCCCTACCGGATGATCCGAATGAGATTGAGTCTTCATTTTCTTGCTTAAGCTTACTCGGAGGAAGATCCATGCAAATTCATCGAGCAACGAGATGGTGAGGATGAAGGAAGACATGTGAGCACAGGAGATGCGAGATGGGGAGTGGGTGAGCCCCAATTTGGGAAGGATATCAGTCGATTTTCTCACTCTGATCAATTTAAGCATTAGTCATTTCAAAGCATTAGTCGGTGAGTAGCACAAGTGATCATTTGGAATAAGACCATTTCAATCGAGTGAAACGTGGGTGTGCAAGTTATGTCTCGAGTCTAGCAGGAAGAGAAACAAAGATTTTATTACTGCAACGCAAAAACTGGTCTAGAGTGGACTCGACAGACTCATGTCCCAAAGAGGGATATTCTAGAACCTACGACGCTGACTGACTGACTTCTTCGTATGGGAGAGCCTCTGAGCTTCTGCTGATATCATGGACGAGGATTGGAGACAACACTGGGGCGAGACTTCTCAAACTTTATGTCATTCACAAATCGTCCTCCTTAGCTTGAGCAATCTGAACAAGCAACCGGGCCTTCCGCTCGCGAGGAAAAGCGGCTTCAAGGGTAGTTCGCAACTTTCCGATGGACACACCATTTGCACTCTGCTGACCCATGGGATATGAACTTTCAGGCTGGTGGGCCATAATCTTCTCTACACCGAGCATTTTTGGATTCCGCATCTGATGGAAGACCGCTCGGGCACTTGAACTGCTTCCGCCTCGAGAATATGGACCAATGAGCGCCGGGAACGAGAGCACACACCCAACTTGCCGTAGCCTTGCAGAGGTGAATAGGTGAGAGCGTGTATAAGGCGGAGGATAGAGAACCTTGAGGAGGTATGGGAGAGGGAAGAGCGGGAAAGGAGACGGACTCGTGCAACACTTATTAATGTTCAAGTAAAAATCAGTGTCTTTTAAGTCCTATGAACGGTTGGGAAATGCTAATCCTTTATTTCACGCAATCTAGACCTTGGGGGAACCTAGGACACATCATCCAAAAATACACCAAATGCGTTGAGTCAAAATTAATAATAGGCAATGATACCTAAATAAAACCAAAGCATTTATGGGAAGGACGAGCAGCCCCAATTTTTGGAGAAATTTGGGCAGCATAACGGGTATTCCTGAGGAAATTCAAGGAAAAATCCGGCATGACCTCTCGTCGGCCCACGTTGACAAAGAGACATGATCTCTCGTTAGAACATGCCGTGGGAATGACATGTCCTTTCGTGAAACCATGTTGCGATGGCAACATGCCCACACGTGCTAGGTTTTGGGGTAGGTACGAAAGCCTTTTAGAAATTTTGAAACAATTCATTTTAGTGTATTTGAAAATGGCGTGTCAAAATCAACCGTGGGTAAGCTTTAAGTGTGGCGCCACCTATAACGTGCTAGGGGGATGGGTTTGACATTAGGCGCTCAAGCGTAGGCGAATATTATCACCGTCCGCGATGCCGTCAATCGCACCCGAGGGTTCTAGATCTACGTGGTGTAGTGTGTGGATGACTATATTCCTTTATTTGCGAAAAATAATTTTTTTTTATTTTTTATTTGAAAAGGGGGGAGAAATGGAAAACAACACACACACAAACCCCACATAGTACAATAGTCAAATGATCAAGAATTTTATCATGGGATCGCCCCACAATCACAAACAACCGGAAACCAAACCTGCATAGTGGCCAATTCTGTCGCGTGACACAGGACTAGTGAGGCCAGTTATGTCGCGTGACAGAAGGAGTCACCTTTCCAAAATCTAAACAAAAGGACCAGAAACAGCCCCAGCCTCCAAGCATCAAAACAATGTCTCAGCCCAAAGTACAACAAACAGGAAGCAAGGAAGGGGAGGGAATAAAGCAAAGCAATAAAATGCATTTTAGGCACATAGAATGTCACACAACCAAGCACACACAACTGAATGAAATGGACGTTGAACAAGCACGAAAGTTTGACCCACTTTTGAAAAACAAGTTTCAAGTGTCCCCAGCAGAGTCGCCACTGAATGAACGCTCGCCGAAAAAAATAAAATAGGGAGTCGCCACGCCGTTTTTAAGGAAACATTGAAAACCTTTTTGAAAGAGAAAATGGGTTCGGGGGTCAGGTTACGTGTTGGGAAGAACCGAGAGTTCACCCAACACGCCTCGTCTGTAGACGAGTCTTTCTATGTTCAACATTCAAAACCATTCAAGAGTGTGTGCAATTGTGTGTGACAAGATATGTATAAAAATGCATGAAAATGCTTTGTTTTATTGCTCGACAAAGGGAATACAACTTGTGAACCTTTTACTATGGGAGGCCACGTCCCACTTACAACGAGGAAGAAAAAAGATTACAACTGAAACTGAACCTTCTGCACAGGACTTGTTGTGTCGCATGACACAGGACCTGATGGGTCAATTGTGTCGCGTGACACTATAAGACACTATGCAGAGGTTTTACAAATCGAGCACAGAATTGAAAATAGATCTATCAAATCACTTCAAATGATTGTGGATATTGAAGATCCACACTCCGTTTGAAGTGATAATCAACCTAATTGAAACAACTTACAACTGAAGGATGATCTCTGCAGATGGGCGCGATGTGTCGCGTGACACAGGACTCCAATTGTCCAATTGTGTCGCGTCACACATGCTTACCATTTGCAGGAACCTTACAATCGAGAAACAGATTCAACAGAAGATGATTCAGATCCAAATACCATATCAATTCAACTCAGAAATAAAGCATTAACCACGAATCGACCAAAGGAATGTGGATATGGGAGATCCACACTCCCTTGTCAACCAAATTGCAATAATTCCAATAGATCACATTATGAATAAGCAATTGAACCAAGCAAATCGAATTTAAACAGAGAGATGGCAGTTGCCACTTGATAATCTGAGGCGGATGGAGCTTGATTATCAAGTGGAGGGAGGAAAATTGCAATGAAGCAAGTATGAGAGAGAGAGAGAGAGAGAGAGAGAGAGAGAGGTGGATTTGTTACCCTTGTAGATCCACCACCAATACACCAAGTTAGGTGAATTGGCCTTCTAACAGCTGCTGGAAATACGGATTCGAGCACAGATGGAGTGCTAGCCTTGGATCTTCAATGGTATTAAGTATGTATGAAGGTAAATGAGTGGTTTGTGTGTGAGGGAGGTTGAGTTGAGGTGAATTGGTGGGTATTGTTGAGGAAGGAGGAGAGAGATTGGGTTCTGGTGGAATTTCTACAGAGTGACCTTAGGGAGTGGAAAAAGGATCCATTTCTGAGAGGGGGAGGGTCTTATTTATTGCTGCTGATCCTGGTCACCTTGTGTCGCATGACACTCTGTAACCACTTTCCAAGGCTTCGAGTTGTCGCGTGACAGGAAGTGTCACCAACCGTTTTTGGCGCCAAATCTGGTTCTGGAACATTCTGGGATAATACCCAAAAAGTCCAAAATAGATTTATTCCCTTTAGGTCCCTTGGCATGAGCAAAGTACAAAAAAGTACTTCCTTCGCGAGAAACTTATGGAATGTTTTCGAAAGTCTCGGAATAGACCGGGAATTTACCAAAATGCCCCTTAATACAATTTTTATCATATTAAAATGCATCTGGAAAGGTTGCGAATTGGATTGGCGTACTTACAGTCCTTCGCTCGAAAAGACCTTCTAGAATGCCACCTTGCATGGTTCTAGAAATAGGCTGAGTCACTAATGGATAAGACCACACAGCTTCATTAGCCAAAAGTTACAGCCGCACGGCTTCATTAGCCAACACAAAACTGCCTATAAATAGAGGCCTCCTCTATTCATTTTAAAAAGAGAATTTTGAGCACTGTTACTCTGCCAAAATACAAGCACGAATTTCCAGAAATCTGAAACTACTCAAAATCACCTCCCTCCTCTCCAAAATCTCTCCAAAGTTGCTCCTTCCTTAGGAAACCTTCAAGGGAGATAGAGGAACACCACCATTTGTAACCTCTCCTCCTCTTCTCTTTAAAATATACTTGTCATTCGTGCTATATTGCTATTTGCTATTTATATTGCCATTTACTTGCTTTATATTTGATTTATTGCTATAAAAATCAAGTCATTTTTCATGTAGATCATAATACCCCCATTTCCCTATCACATAGGATTCATGGAGGATCCATCCCAAGGATGAACAATAAGACCATAAATGGCTTGTTCTAGGGTGGATCTCTCATATGATGATGTGAAAATAGCATCTTTTTCATATAAAAATGTCATCTTTTTCATTAAAAATGTCATCTTTATTCATAAATGTCATCCCCCTTCCCATAGACCCTGCTTCCAAGGATTGTCCAGCTCAATGGTTCTTAAAGGACATAAGAAAGCCATAAAGGTCTTCCCTTTACATTCCTAGTCTTAGCTTGCATCATGTTCATTACATATGTTCGTATAAAAATGTCATCTTTACTTTTCAAATGCATTTCCCCATGTTCCTCATGGTTGGATCACTCTCCAAGGATTGCCTAGTGACCTTCTTAAGGCACAAAAAGGCATAGAATGAGTATAAAGATCCAATCTTTATACCCCTCCCCTTAGTCCCTTTGGTACTTGAAGCATCTCTTGGAGCGTAATGGTGTAAAGGTCCTATCTTTACATCATTTCCTCCACATAAAGATGCCATAGCCGGATATTCCTTTAGAAAAGGATGAACTTGAGCCCCTACTGTAAGTACCCAAATCTGGCTCATGCCTTCCGGTTAATTTTTCCGACAATTTCGGTAAGTTTTCCGGTAATTCCCCAGACCTTCCCAGCGTTCCGGAAACATTCCGGAACTGTTTTTAATTAAATAAAGGCTGAAGGGAATCCTTCCTAATTAAGAAACACGTTTTTTTAATTAGGAGGGAAGGTTCTAGAATAATGCCACCTTGCATGGTTCTAGAATGCTGAGTCATAATGGATAAGACCGCACGGCCTCATTTGCAAAGGGCCTGCAGCCGCACGGCTTCATTAGCCTTATCCAGACTGCCTATAAATAGAGCCCTCCTCTACCCATTTCAAACAACAATAAGAACAACAAAAACACACACTCCATAGCAATATAATCAAGACGTGAAGAACACCCTTGAAGGCTCAAGAAGGCGAAGAAGAAGCTCAAGAAGCCATCTCCCTCCTCCTTGAAGACCCAAGACGAACCTCTCCTCCTAGCTCCGTCCGAAGAAGCAAAGGAAACGATTGGTAACCTCGCACGCCCTAACCTTGCATTTTAATTGATATACTTGCTCATTGCATTCATATATCTTGCTTGGGACTTGGCATTTATTCATAAAGATCATTTCTTTATCACCCCCTTCCCTTTGCATGCATTAAGACCTCATTTGTCATAAAAATGTAGTCTTTTTCATAAAGGTGCATCCTTTGCACCTAAAATCCATATTTTCCAATAAAAATGTTATCTTTATGCATCATTTGCATATAAAGATCAAATCTTTTTCAATAAAAATGCATCCTTTGCATCAAAACCCCTTTTCAATGCATCATTTGCATAAAAATCCTATCTTTATGCATCATTTGCAATAAAGATCCTTTCTTTCAATCAAAAAGCATCATTTGCTAAAACCAAAATGTCATCTTTTCATTAAAGAGTCATTTTTCATCATGCATTTCCCTTTCCCCAACCTTGGAACGGACCGGTGTAAAAGTTCTCATCTTTGCATCGTTCCTTCCATTAAAGGTTCATGATTTCTTTAGGAAAAGGATAACCTTGAACCCTATATCTCCGATTATCGCTTAAGAATGAGTATGAAGCCTCTATACGAGCTCGACCGTCTTAAAGCGTAGGATTGATGGGCTAAGGACATTCCTTCCTAAAGAACCTCATCTTTGACCAAAAGAGAGTCATTCTCTCGATCACGCAAGTCTCGAGGGTCCCGAGGTTTAAAATGCGATGATCATAAGTCATAAGATGAGGACGGGATCATAATCCCAAATACATAAATTCCAAGAAATCCCGAGCGACAACCAACAAATGGTTTGTACGTCCGGAAGATAACTTGGGACATTCCCCCTTTTACTCTCAAACACATGCACACAAAGAAAGCACGCAAGCAAACACGATTAATGAAATCTTGGGAGACTTGCTCCGGCAAGGCACTTTGGGTGAACGCCAAACGTTCTTCCCAAGGGGTAACTTAACCTCCGAACCCAAGTAAAAACCTTTTTTTCAAAGTTTTGAGGTAATCAAAATGGCGTGGCGACTCCGTTTTTCAAATAACTCGGATGTCTTCAAACTCGCGTGAATTCCAATAAACAAAATTTGGGGCACACATTCACAGTTTGGCGACTCCGCTGGGGACAATCCCAAAGGAGAAAAGCTTTATTTTCAAAACAAAAGTCGATACTTGGTATATAGGTGGACCCCACTTAACCTTCCTGTATCGCTCCCTAACCCGGGGCTTGGGATAACCAGGTGGTTTAACAATCCCACGTACCAGTATCCCCTTTTCAAAAAAAAAAAAAATAATTTTGAAAAAAAATAGAAGAAAGCTTTTCCCTTTGAGCGGGTTAGACTCCCATCGCCGATTTCATTAATCGTGCTTGCTTTCTTTACCATGCATTGCATCATTTGCATCTTGGAATCTGTGCATACTTTGAACGGGAAACAACCCGAAAAATAGCAAAAGGAGTGGAACTCGGAAAATTGATCCATGCGCCGTACGGCTCAATCCTCCTTGGATTCTCGACCGGGCGACCTCAAAGTGGCAATTCCACCAGAAAATCATGGTTAATCCGGCAGCCCTAGCCTTGGGGCTATTCACCTCCATGACCGACCGGGGCTCCTTAAAATTTACGTGCTTATGTGTTGCATTTTTCCCCGTCCCGAAAATCATTCCTTTAAAACACATTTATGAAAATCTCTGTTTTAACTCAAAAAGGAACATTTTTAGGAGACCGCACACTACGCGCACTCCGATATATCCCGTACACTTTTGCACGCACGTCCTTCAAACCCGAGGGTGGTTCCACTGCAGCCACGGACAGCCTTACGATGCTCCCGGCGCGCACGGAATCATCCCAACCTCCCCATGGCAAACAAAGGTCGACCAATGCACACCGTGTCACACGTTTCAAAAACCGTGACTTTTGGTTGGTTTTTGGTCTAGTCCGTGTCATATAGCCCAGCTTGCATACCCACGTAAAGGTCAAGCCTTAGCTCATAACGGAAGCCAAGATTTTCGCTCAAGCGAAATTCCGCCAAATTCCGACAAGGAAAAAAATCGGTGGGATCTTGACTCCGACATTGACTATTGACCTTGACCCACACGGAATGCGAAAGAGTCAAGACCGAGTCTTTGCCAAAAAAATCAAAAGATCTTTCGCTCAAGCGAAGCTCGCCAAAATTCCGACAAGGAAAAATTGGCAAGATCTTGACCGGCATTGACTTCGATTCCGACTCACGCACCGCGTATGCAACGAAGTTCAATGTGACACCGTGTCATCCGGCTTTTGCCGCCCGACCCATGCCTATTATATTCTCGGACATTACCGAAAGTCAAAAACCGTCATTCGCTCAAGCGAAACTCGTCAAAGATCCGTCAAGGCAGAGACGAGACTTTCCTGCATTGCCTTGACTATAATCCGCATCGCTCGTGCGTTGAAAGGTCCTATGACCCGCTAGACCCGATAGGAGCGTTTCTTACTCTGGCCGGTGGGATCCGCGTGCCCTATAGTGACCTCGCCCGGGCCGTCCCACCCCGGGAGGTCGAAATACAGTGGAATACGAGGGGCTTATAGACGTAGTGACGGAACCCACCGATCCAGATCTAGAGTAGTTGTGAAAAAGAAGGGCGTAACCCCTTTTCCAACCAAATAGATATTAATAAAAGACACTGTTTTAAGTAAACTTGAAGATTCTAATTTGCATATTGCCCGAGCCTTCACCTAAACACCTACCCCGAGTCTAAACCTTTCCTATCCCTTTCCCGCAGCCGAGAAAGAAGTGGGTGAGAACACCGGCCGCCGACTTGTTAGCGCAGTAATCCTCGACGCCGCGTAATCCTCGCCACCGCCCGTAGAGTCGAATGACCGATTTGACAGAAAAACAAAGGCCGGGTTTGGGTAACCAGATGACCAGGGAAGAAGAGCTAGCCTATAACCAATGCCCTCCCCCATCTTCATATAACCCATTGCCAAAGACCTGCCCTTCTCGCCTTCTCCAATACCCCAAGCCGTTAGGGTCCCGACACCCTCGCTTCCTCCGAATCCCCCCACGGACCCTTTTCCTCCTTTCACCTCGAGCCAAATTTCCCTACCTTGGAATCCCAAAGGCGCTTGACCTTTCCAATTTTGTCAACGCTCGTGAATTTGCCTACCTCTCGCATGCCTACAAATAAGAGTCAATCGGGAACGAGAATAGGAATGGGTGGATTTACAAAGTGATGATGACAGTCAAGAGAAGGAATGGACTTGGAGCCAACGGAAGTGAAACCCGAAGGGCAAGATGAGGCAGAAAGCCACTGCACTGAATAGGGGATGAAATCACTTCAAGGTGTGTCTCAGCCTATGCAAAGGCTCCTGAGAAGGATGAGGTAGTGTATGAGTCCTATATCCTAGAGTTCAATACTCCGTACAAGGACTTGGTAGGTGAATGGAGAGACTTGATCGAAGCTTTAGCCAAAAGAGGGAAGTGGGCTCCTCCCACCGATCTAGAACATGTAAGCGTCGCCGAAGCCAAACTCTCATCAGAAGGGTAGACTCTATCACGTTGTTAGTAGTCACTCCCGAAACTTGGTCTCAAGAAGAATGTATGGATGCCTTGGAAAGAGTCTCCGAGTTTAGAGGCGACCCCACCCCCTTTATGTCCTACGATGATAATGATGTCTTCCCGGTAATCCCTAAGCCCGAGGAAGAGTCTCGAGATACCCCTCATATGGCGTCAAGTATCCCGACCGCTTTTGCCCTCATTGGGTCATAAGAGCCAAGACGAAAGTTCCCACGAGAGCTACCGTAGTGACACCGATGAAGACACGCCGAAGTGCCGGAAGGGACAATAGAGGAGTGGTTAGCCCGTAAGCCAAAAAGCCCGGAAAATATCTCTCGACAAGAAGGAAAAGGAACCCGCCATGAGGTTTGACCCCGCAGTAAATCCTTATTGATGATGGAATTTCCCACTTCGTAAAATGTTTGGCCAACGTCAAAGATGCCGTCGAAGGTTGACCCTGTGGAAAGAAAAGACATGCTTGACAAAGGATGAGGAATGTGATCCTACTCGTTAAAGAAGTTGCTAGGTTCGGATGAGAAAGCCATTTGCCAAGCTCCAAACTCCTAAGTGATAATTCTTGTTGCATGCCGACTTTGAAAAGTTTGAATGAGACTCGTGAAAGCTTTAAACGGAGAATGTGAAAAGGTCAAAAGCCGGTAACTCCGGGACCAGATTCGGGAAGCCGCCTATGCTTCCGACAAAGACCGTCAATCGATCAATCAGCCAGAATTGGCCATACGCCGCAAGAATCCGCCTCGACTTTGAAAGAATTGACGTAATCCTCCAAAGAGGGAATAATGACCAAGGAAAATCCAATGTCTATGTGATGACTCGGTCCGGACAGATGAGTATTGAGCAGCCTAAGGGTGACAAAAGGAATGCCATTTCTGAGCCAAAGACAGATAAAAGACCTTATAAGCCGAAGCGTAAAAGCTCGACTCGATAAGGAGGATCCACCCTAACTCGCCTGAAGTGTACCCAAGCCAATATCTCCTTATGGTCCCCGTTGACCTCTTCATACCCTCATAAGTTGAAGCTAGAAGAAAGTTTGGCCAAGACCACGGTGCCCATAGATGTCACCCCTGCATGAGGTCGTCCAAATGATTGGAAATATCCACTACGGAAACATCATTACCTTCACCGAATTGGACTCCGCCAAAGTATGGGGCTAGTCACAACGAACCTCTTTACATCACAAACCAGCTTAGAAGAGCGTCGATTGCCACGAGTACTAGTCGACTGGGGGTCTCGCAATGAATGTCTTGCCGCCTAAAATGATGGATTTATTGGATCTCGAAGCCAACGGACTTAAAGCCTTCTAGTCAAACTATTAAGGCCTATGACTCCACCGCACGATCGCTTTGGGGATCGCCACTCTCAAGATGTGGTTCGGAAAAGGGGTCATGGACGTTGATTTTCAAGTTATTGACATTCCGATTTCATTTACCGCCTTGCTGGGACGGCCTTGGATCCACCAGATAAACGGGGTAGCCTCTACTTTGCATCGCGTCCAAATTTCGCCGAGTGATGGAACTATCACCACCATTTATGGGGACAAAGTGTCACGGTAGAAGGAACCAAAGACCGGGGATATCCCGATATTGGAGATCAAGCACGATGATGAAGGGTTAGCATTGACCGGATTCTCCGTAGCTTCTTCCAAGGCACAAGTGTGTTGCACCGACCTCACCACTACTTCCGATAAAATCCCTCCCGCCATGAGAATGATGCGAAAAATGAGTTATCTTCCGGGACTTGGATTGGGTAGAAGACTTCAAGGTCGTAACACCATCATTGATGTGAAGGAGCAGACTACCGCATATGGCTTGGGGTACAAACCGAACTCTCGGGATGCCGTAAAAGCTAAAGGCACGAAAGGTGAAGGGGTCCACTCTCCATCCTTACAAACCCGTCTCTCGACCCATTACTTTATAAAAGGAGGGACACAATATGATGAAAGTGATCGCGCATCTCCTTGCGTAAAACCCTTCTAGAGAACCTTGAGAAAGTTAGGGAAAGCCACCAATCCCGTTCAAGAATGTTCCTTAATTTGCCGATATCCTCGGGGCCACCACTACCGTTCGTAATGAGTACGTCTTCAAAGGAAATCCGGCTGTCAAAGAGTCGCATCCGGGACAATGGACTTCTCCGCCTTGAGTTAGCTCTTCCAAAGATTAGCCAGATAGACGCCGCCAAAGTGAAGACAACAAGGGGGTTTGCAAGAGTTGTTTGACGAAGAAGCACAAATCCCGCACTTGATCGACTTCGCTCGTACAATGAGATAGTTGCCGTTATTGGAGACGATGGTGAAAGTCATTTTGATCCTCGCACTTTGGTAACTAAGACAGTAAATGCCATCAAGAATTGGGAGACATTCTCGTGGCCGATAGCGCCGACAAAGAAATGATCACTGGAGCTTGGATTGGTACTCGTCCTCCTCAACCCGGGCCGTGTCAAACACCCCGTTGTCTATTCGCCGAGTCAGAATCTTCGAATTCCGCCCTCGTAGTCATCCGAAGGCCTCACGCCCGAGGATTATGAAAATGTAATCGATGTCATCTTTCCCCTTATCTTGAATGAAATGACAAATCTTTTCGATTATCCTCTTATTGCCAACTTAACAAATGATAAATTAACTCAAAACTTAACAACAAGCTTAATAATGAATCATTTGAACAAGATGCAAACACACTAAACGAACAATACATTAAAGAAATCTTTAAGGTGTTTCGTAAAAGAGGAAAACCGGGCCCAAGCCGCCGAGGAGGTTTTGATAAGTGTGAACTTGGGTACTATTGAGGAACCTAAAGAGACACAGATTGGAAGCTTCTTCCAGGGGGTTGAAAGGGACAGATTGATCGAGCCGCTCGTAGAATACGTCGACGTGTTTGCATGGTCATACAAAGATATGCCGGGCTAGACAGCTCGATAGTAGAACACGTAATCCCTCTAGCACCGTATGCTAAGCCAAGAAATGTAAACCGAGAAAGATTAAGCCGGAATGGTCTCTACAGTCAAAGAAGAAATTGAGAAGCTACCGCGGGTAGGGTTCATCGTAGTTATTGAATACCCGACATGGTTGTCCAACATCGTGACCGTAACCAAGGCCAATGGGAAGGTGCGCCGCCGTGTGGATTTCCGAGATCCGAACAAGGCAGCCCCAAAGACGACTACCCTCCGCCAAACATAGACATCCCGGTGGACTCCACCGCCAACTACGAAGTCAAATCCTTCGTTGATGGTTTTGCAGTGCTACAACCGCATCAAGATGGCCGAGGAAGACCAAGAAAAGACAAACTCTTCACCACACCACGGGAACCCACTGTTATACAAGAATGCCATTCGGGCTCAAGAATGCCGGGCTACTTACCAAAGGGCGCGACCGCGCTTTTTCATGACATGATCCACAAGGAGATTGAGGTCTACGTAGATGACATGATAATCCACTCCAAAGGAGAAGGTGGGCAGCACTTTGTTGACCTACGAAAATTCTTTGAGAGGCCGAGACAACATTCCATGAGACTAAACCTCCGCCAAATGCACCTTCTGAGTGACAAGGGGAAAAGTGCTTGGGTACACGGTCACTGAGCGAGGTATAGAAGTTGACCCCCGAAAGATCAAAGCCATCATGGATATGAGGCCACCTCAAACCTGCATGTAAGTCAAGAGCTTCATGGGTAAATTGCAAGACATCGCCGCTTCACAATCGCTGACCACTATGTGCGAGCCCATCTTCAAGCTCATGAAGAAGAATGTGGACACGTAATGGACCGAAGAATGCCAAGATGCCTTTGACTCGCATCAAGGCATACTTAGTACATCCCCTACTATGCCCCCACATAGACGTAAGCCTCTTCTCGCTCTATCTCACCGTCACGTACACGGCAATGGGGCTATGCTTGCTCAGAAAAGAAAGACTCTCGGGTAGAAAATGCCATTTACTTTGTCGCCTAAGCTACAAGGGAGCGAGCTCAATTACTCAAAGATGTGAAAAGACTTGTGCAGGATCGGTCCGGGTAGTCGGCAAGTTGAAGCATTATATGCAAGCCCACCCCGTGAATTTGGTCTCGAAAATGGACCCCATCAAGTACATCTTTGACAAGCCTTCCCTCTCAATGCGTTTAGCGAAGTGGTCCTTCTTCTTGGCGTAATACGACATCAACTATGTGACCGTAAAGGCCATCAAGGGTCAAGCATTGTCGATCACCCGGCGAATTTCCCCAAGAATGAAGACAGAGGGCCCGAACCCCAATTTCCTGATGAAGGGATCTTTGCAGCTGAGCTCGAAAATAGATGGCAATTGTTCTTTGACTGAGCCGCTAACAAAAGAGGAAATGGTGTAGGAATGCTATTGGTCGATCCGAAAGATGAGCATACCCCCATAGCCCTCAAGTTGAACTTTCCCGCCACGAACAATGTCGCCGAGTATGAAGCCTCGCATTGCCGGTTTGGAGGCCGCCTTAGAAAGAAATGTCAAGGAGCTCGAAGTTTACTGAGACTCACTGATCATCAACCAAGTCTCCAACAAGTGGAAGACTGTGGACCCTAATCTACAACGATATCATGCCCATATGGAGGAGTTGATCGGACAGCTCAGAGAAGTGACTTTCCACTACTTGCCGAGGGAAAAGAACAGATTCGCAGATGCCCTAGCTACTCTAGCCTCATTGGTAGAGATCCCCGAGGGAAAAGCCATAAATCCCTTCAGAGTGGGTAGAAGAGAAACCCCAGCCTTCGTTGTGAAGTGGACCTGGGACCCGAGCCTATAAAGGAACCTTGGTACAATCGTATTTACCAATTCCTCAAAGACGGAGAGTCACTTTCAGAGACGAAGAAGGTAGACCGAAAGAAGGTATCGAGCCAAGAGCTTACAAGCCCCGAAAAGGTTGGCTTCTCATTATGTCATTCTAGGAGGCAACCTATACAAGAAGCGGTATCAAGGACCACTCCTCTTATGTGTCACTCAAGAAAGAGCCAGAGTTGATGACCGAAGTCCACAATGGTCCCCGCGGTCCTCACATGAATGCCGTGAGCCCCGATGCAAGTGATCCTCGTAATGGGTTACTACCGGATCTCCATGGAGACAGATCGCGTCAAAGACGTCCGAACTCGCGACAAATGCCGCCGGTTTGCCAACCTCAACCATCTCCCACCTCATGACCTGTACCGCATGACGACTCCTTGGCCGTGTGCAACTTGGGGCATTGACGTGATAGGGAAAATATCCCCGACCGGGAGCAATGGGCACGAGTTCGTGTTGGTAGCCATCGACTACTTCACCAAGTGGGTAGAGGCCAAGTCCTACAAGGTCCTCACTTCCGTAAAAGTGGCCCAGCTTCATCAAAGAAAACATAATGTGCGTATATGGGGTGCCCAACGAGATCATTTCGATAATGGGTCACACTTCGAAGGAGACCGCGATAGATCGCCGTCGAATTCAGTAGTTACTCGCCACAAGTCGTCCCCGCATGCACCTGCACCAATGGAGCCGTGGAAGCCGCTAATAAGACACTCGAGCGGATCATCCGGAAGATGGCCATCCGTGGTCGTGATTGGCCCGAAAAGCCGCACCTAGCACTCGGGGCTACGTAACGTCTCGTCGTAATGTACCACAGGAGAAACTCCTTTTGCCCTAACTTATGGATGGAAGCAAAGGTTACCAAAGTGGAGTTGGAAATCCCGTCATTAAGGGTCCTCCCGGAAAACAAAGTGTCAATGAAGTGGAATGGTTGCGCAGCCGGCATGATGAGTTAGCCCCGCTTGACGAGAGAAGGCTAAAAGCCATGGAACACACCCGAGCCTACCAGAGGCGAATGGCCGTAGCGTTTGATAAAAAGGTCAAGGCCGTAGACATCAAAGAGGGCGACTTAGTGCCGAAAGTAAAGCCCCTACCGCAGACAACCCCGGGAAAATGGGAACCCGTCTCGGATCGGCCCTTATGTGGTGCGTAAGATACCGTCAGAGGAGCAATGAAGCTTGCGTACTTGGATGGCAATCCCTTTGTCCACCCAAATAACGGTGATAAACTCCGAAGATACTATGTCTAATAAAAAAAAAAAAAAAAAGAAAAAAAAAAAATCTTAGTGCAAAAGAGTAATGCCCCTAGGGCCGAAACCCCAAAAAGGGCGGTCTAGGCAAAAGACATGGTTGCACATATAAAAAAAAAAAAAAAGAAAAAAAAATCTTAGTGCAAAAAGAGTAATGCCCACTAGGCCGAAAACCCCAAAAAGGGCGGTCTAGGCAAAAACAAATGGCCGCACATAAAAAAAATTGGTTCACCGTAATGAACTACGTAGACCCGAGCCCCTTAGCCTTTCTTGTAAAAGGGGAACGTAGGCACCATATATGGTTCGGTCTAAACAATAAAAAGGACGATTAAGTTTCCATGAAATATGTCCTGATCAATAAAAAAAAAGTGACATTTGAATTTCCATGAAATGTGTCTTGATTAATTTTTAAGATAATATGCCTTGTTCATTACAAGTTAAAAACTTCTTGATGAGTTCAAGCACGGCCTACCTCTTAACTCGCTAACCCGCTAAAAAGATCTAAAATACAATAAAATGCCTAAATAAACTAATGTGTTTGCAAATGGCAATAAGAGGATCTTGAGAAAAGACTTGTACCGTCATTCGCCGAGTCTTCTTCGCCTTCTTCCCTTTTCCTCGGCCTCGTCGAGTCTTCTTCCTTTTCTTCTCAATAATGCTCAGTATCCCTCATCCCGACCTCCGGTATCCTCACCGGAGCCTCTACCAACCCCGTGTCAATGAGTGCTCTCTATCCGAGCACGAGTCCGCACCTCCTCCCTCTCGAGCCTCACCAAAGGAGCGACCTCTGACAACCTCTTGTACCGAGCCTCCATATCTCCGACCAAGTCACCCGATTGGTTATGGCAACTCGCCTTAGCCTCGCCTCCCTCGTAGTCCTACTCGAGTCGCGCCGCCTCCCAATAAAGCTCGACGTCTATCCTCCAAGATAACCCGAGTCGCTCCCATCTCCCTCTCGTACTACCCAAGTAGACAAAGTGGTCAAGATGGTGCTCTTCCCGCTCCCGAAGATAGCCCCGGGTGGGAAAGCAAGATATGTCCAAGCCCTCGAGAAGAAAGAGAAGCCGGGCCGGATCACTCATGTCCAATGACACCACCTCCATGGTCCTGGATGTCCTCCCAATCACTCAAAGGCTCCCGTAAAGCCCCAAACCGCCCGGATACTAAGCAGGTATGTAGAAGGATGACCAGCGTAATCTCGGAACCCTCACAAAGATAAGACTCCCGAAATATCCTCCCGGGTCCGCAACCTCCAATGTGGTATCCACCAACGGATGTCCGAAGTGGATAGCCTAGCCATCATCGCCTCCCGCCTACCCCGTTCGCCGCCTAGGCGCACCTCTCCGAGAAATCACCCAAGGGCACCGAGTCGGCAAAGCCCCGTGCAAAGCCCCGAGCCTCTCCCCGCAGCCTACGTAGTCAACATAGCCGGACTCCCTGACCTCATGAAACGGTCTCCCGAGCCATCCTATCGATCCCATGAAATGTCTCTCCCAAAATCCGGGACAATATCCTTCCCACTCGCAGCCTCTCGACCATGTCCAAGAGGCCACTATGACAGATCCCCACGGACTCAAGAAGGAACAAAACAGAGAATACGCAGAGAATGAAAGCATCCATAACTACCGCGGTCGCAGCCTATATCTCGGAGACCCAAACTCCGCCCGGGATATCGAAAGGTCAATCCTATCCGGCTACCATCATCCTCTCGCCTCTCCCAAAGGAATCTCGTAAAAGATGCAAGCTTTACCGTCACCGGCGCGTCTCCGATCAGCGGAATAGATATAGCCTCGCCTCGGGACCCCCAATCAAGGCTCAAGTCTTCGTGCGTTGGGACAATTTCGTTGTAAGAGAAGCAAGAAACATGTCTCCTGACGTCCTAACTTTGCCGCGGCTCTCAACAGTCCCAATCGGGCGGGAGATCCTCAAATGCCATAAAGACTTGATCTTGAAGGAAGAATCAAGCGCCCCTTGTGATTTTGGAAGTTATGTCTCGCCCAAGATTGAAGACCGGATAGAAAATGGTCTCGCTTCCCTTTGCAATCCGACGGGCTTCTCCATCGCAAAGTGTTCAAAGATGGTGCTTTTCGGTCCAAAATATGCTCGGGAACAATTGGGACAAGTCTAGAGTGAAAATGAAATGAAATGGCCAAGCCTTGCTTTTATTCGTAAAATAACCAAATTTCGCATGTAACCGTAAGCCGCACGGCTTCATTTTCCTCAAGGCCATGCCGCACGGCTACATTAGCCCTCTCGCAAAATTCTGCAAAGAACCAAAGTTGCTGCCCAAGGGAGTTTTCACCCCACTTTTTCAACCAAAACCCGTACAAAAACATATCCGTAAGCCATTCAAGCATTTATATACCATTATAAATCATTTTGGCCCAGCCAGCCCCAATTCCAAGCAAAAAGTCGCCCCAAGGCTCGATAATATGCAAATTGAGAAAGCATAAATTAGAAAAGTAAATAAAATGTAAATACAATGTTTTCGCCCCATCGGCGCCCAAATAAAGCAAAAATAAACAAAGTGTGCATCAAAATTGTTCACTGTTTGTTTTCGTTCCAAATCTATTCTAGAGACCTCCTAGGCCTCCGATTCTTCTTCCTCCTCATCGCTACTCAACTCATAAATGCTAGCCTCCTCATCAAGTCCTCCCGGTCGCTCACGTCGACAAATGGACATTATCGTGCCCGTACTCACCCACCGCCTGCATCGTCGGGCCGCTGGGTCCCCGCCCGAGGCACGGCACCGGGAAGAGTACTCCGAGGCCGATGAGGTAGACGTCGTGCCCCCGACGTGCCGTCTCTTGCGCCTGTGCTCCCGCGCATCCGCCGCCGCCTTCGAAGCGCAGCGCCTTCCTCGTAAGAGACCGGCACATGTCCTTCCAGCCCCTATTCCCGCCCGACCACCCTATCGTAAGTGCGAGCCGGAACTCCGAGAAAAAGAAGAGAAAATCTCGTAAAATCTCGTAAAATTGCAAAAGCGTAAAATCTGAAAGCTAAAAAGGGAATAAGACCCTAAGAGTACACTTACAAAGGCTATCAAAGCGGCAAGGTGTACCGGGGCTCCCTAGCATCGGGGACAGTATCCTCATCCTCCTCGGCACTCCATGGACCACATAGGACAGATGCGCAGGAGGGATCGGCGGCCGCAGAGGCTCATCCTCCCCATATCCCCGAGTGACCGCCAGCCTTCACTAGCTTCGTGGCGTCCTCAGCGCCGCTCCACAAACACAGCGTAGGGGGTACCCATGTCAAAATACTCCTCCGCAGCCTATACCTCCTCGGTACCTCTCAATCTCATCCGCCGGCCGCCTCCCCGGGCCGCAAGCATCCGTGCCGGAGGATCGAAGGAGTAATGGCATCCAATGGAGGGAACATGACCATGCCGCTCGAGAAGCGGTCCCCCAAGTAAATGACATCACATGTCGCCCCTGAGCCACCTCCTCTCGCCTCGTCACCTCGATGGCATCTCCCAAAGAAAATCTCCTGATACCGCCCTGTGGGTAGAAGTCCACTCCGTCGTGCCCATCCCCGTTGATGACCGGCCTCACCATTTTGTAATCGAAGGTAATCCGGGTCTTCCCGTGAATTTATCTCTCGCATCTCCTCCAAATAACCATAGCAGTGGAAGATGGTGACATCACTCGCCGGTTCCAAGGGAAGAACCCGATCACCTCACAAAACCAGCCCGCATGTTCAAAACATCAAAAGGTCATTCTCTCTTATAAAAGTCTCAAGACAGAAAAGAGAAAAGAAAAAAAGGAGACTACCTCAAGGGCAAATGAGAAGCAGCCCATGGAAGCAGCCTTTGTTCCGACCGTACATGTCCAACGAGAAGTACAACTCCGCCAATCCGGCCTCTCCCCAAGAGACCGTCCCTATCCCATCAACATCCTCCAGAGAGTCGAGGAGGCAAGTCATAGCTAGCGTCCTGCACTAGCAAAGATGGTGATCGATAGCATCAACCATATGAATGCTCTAGCCAAATGGCCAAGGGGCCACATCATTAGCAAAGAAAGTTCTCGCATGCAAGTCCGAATCGCCACCTCGACGTTCCGCTCTCCATCCCCACTTGGGAATCAACTCAAACCCTACCAAAGCCTCGGAACTCCTCGGCCGTAATATGGTCTCTCCAAGTCACGGGCCTCCCGGTGAACTCGTAGGCCGCAATAGCCGTGAAATCGGCAGAGTCACCGTCGCCTCTCCCGCCAGTGTGAAAGCTATGTGTACCGTCCCACTGTAACTCGTAAAGGGCCTCGGACCAAGCCCTTGCTCTTAGAGGTGATGTGAACACCCCCGCCGATAGCCTCTACAAATGCATCCAGCCGGTAGCCCTCACCACCGCTTGGGATTTACCCCATTCTTCTCAAAATCCGGCATCCTCTCGCCAAAGCTTAACCGCAATCTCCGATGGTCCTCTAGACTTGTTCTCCTCAGACAAGCACATCAAAAAGAAGTGTCACCCTTCATCATCATTTCAAAAGCATGCATATATTCACAAAAATGCACATGTTTTCAAAAGAAAATCATTCACAAAAAGTTTTTCTAGCATTATTTGCATCAAAAAGCGTCTTTCATCACTTGAAACGCGTCATGTCAAGTCCCGTTGCTTTCCTAAGGCACAAAATCACAATTTTCACAATTTTTTGCACATAAGCATTATTCTTTCAGAAATGGCATGCATGAATCATTTTCATCTTCCAAAATCATGTTTTCTCATTGAAAATCAGAATTTTGACCTAGTTCTAGCACAAGGCAAGAACTCCGTCTCATATTTGGACAATTTTTCATTCTTACTTCATTTTGCGAGAAAAAAGTGAGTCATTCTCATAATTTTCATCAAACAAATTGCACATTGCACATTCTTAGCCTCATTGGTTGTTCATGCATCTCAAAATCATTCGAAAAAAAAATCATTCAAAAATCCTAAAATTCGGGTCAAGCCCTAAATCATTCAAAATTCAAGCAAAATCATCGGATTTGAGCAAAATGAGAATGCTTACCCCAACCGATCGAGGGTTCGTTGATTTATGCTCCCTTCTCCCCGGTAAAGCTCCGATGGAGGCGTAAGGAAGTCATACTTCCTCTCCGTCCGAACGAGCTCCTTTCTCCTCCTTCGCAGCTCGCGGAGATGTTCCTTCTTGCTTGCCTCAGATGGGATTGCCCTCCGGATCGATTCCAATCGATAGAAGCAAAAAGGGTTGAAGAAATTTCGAAATTCTCTCTCTCTTCTCTCCCTCTCGGCTGAAGTGGGCGGCAACAAGTGCCTGGGCCCGTTCAAATCTGCTTTTAAATAATCTGAAAACAGGTCTCTAGCCGTACGGCTTCTTTTTCTCCATCTCATGCCGGCGGCTTCATTCGCTCCGAGCGTAAATTACAATCCCGCCCCGGACCTTCCACTGGGCATGCAATTTCCGTTATCTTTTAACCAAGATAACATCTTTTCGTAAAATATCCCTTATCTCTTTAGCAATCAAGCTTTATTCCCGCCGCTCCGTTAATTCCGTTATAACGGGATAACACTAGGTGACAACCTTCCGAATTGTCGTAACTCTAAACTTGTGCTACCTCTATCCGCGAATAGTGACGTATGCCCAAGTCATTCCAACTTGTGCTACCTCTATCCGCGAATAGTGACGTATGCCCAAGTCATTCCAACTTGTGCTACCTCTATCCGCGAATAGTGACGTATGCCCAAGTCATTCCAACTTGTGCTACCTCTATCCGCGAATAGTGACGTATGCCCAAGTCATTCCAACTTGTGCTACCTCTATCCGCGAATAGTGACGTATGCCCAAGTCATTCCAACTTGTGCTACCTCTATCCGCGAATAGTGACGTATGCCCAAGTCATTCCAACTTGTGCTACCTCTATCCGCGAATAGTGACGTATGCCCAAGTCATTCCAACTTGTGCTACCTCTATCCGCGAATAGTGACGTATGCCCAAGTCATTCCAACTTGTGCTACCTCTATCCGCGAATAGTGACGTATGCCCAAGTCATTTCAACTTGTGCTACCTCTATCCGCGAATAGTGACGTATGCCCAAGTCATTCCAACTTGTGCTACCTCTATCCGCGAATAGTGACGTATGCCCAAGTCATTCCAACTTGTGCTACCTCTATCCGCGAATAGTGACGTATGCCCAAGTCATTCCAACTTGTGCTACCTCTATCCGCGAATAGTGACGTATGCCCAAGTCATTCCAACTTGTGCTACCTCTATCCGCGAATAGTGACGTATGCCCAAGTCATTCCAACTTGTGCTACCTCTATCCGCGAATAGTGACGTATGCCCAAGTCATTCCAACTTGTGCTACCTCTATCCGCGAATAGTGACGTATGCCCAAGTCATTCCAACTTGTGCTACCTCTATCCGCGAATAGTGACGTATGCCCAAGTCATTCCAACTTGTGCTACCTCTATCCGCGAATAGTGACGTATGCCCAAGTCATTCCAACTTGTGCTACCTCTATCCGCGAATAGTGACGTATGCCCAAGTCATTTCAACTTGTGCTACCTCTATCCGCGAATAGTGACGTACGCTCAAGTTTCCCAACTTAAGTTACCTCTATTTCCGTCATAAAGAGATAGCGCCATAAGCTCTAGCTTCTTCAGTGACAAACTCCTCCGAATTGTCAAAATCTCAAGGATCCTAGACATCGTTCCTAACTATCTAGTGATGCTTGAACTACGATCAAGGCTTGATTCCTCCGGATACGTAGGTAGCCTTTTATAAAAGGTCCAGCCATTCGACCACTTTGGTCACCCCGTTTCTTTGTCACTCCTCGTTGATAAAGCGCCCTCATAGAAGTTCGTATATCCGACCACCTTGGTCACTCCTAGCATATCCCCAAAGAGGATCAATTGCTTGACCTCCTAGGTCATTTTCTCTTCTTTTTCCCCAAAGCAAGAGACCGCTTTCTTCTTCCTTCCTCGCCGGATCCTAATTCCGAACTACGGCTCGGCTTGATTCCTCCGGATACGTAGGTAGCCTTCCAAAAGGTTCACCACTCGACCGCCTTGGTCACCCAATCCGTCTCGCATTCGCCAGCATCGGATCCTTTCTATCGACAACCCCACTCGCCTTGCAAGTGACGTTGCCGAGGGGCTTCGTAAGTACCCAAATCCGGCTCATGCCTTCCTGCTAATTTTCCGACAATTTCGGTAAGTTTTCCGGTAATTCCCCAGACCTTCCCAGCGTTCCGAAAACATTCCGGAACTGTTTTTAATTAAATAAAGGCTGAAGGGAATCCTTCCTAATTAAGAAACACGTTTTTTTAATTAGGAGGGAAGGTTCTAGAATAATGCCACCTTGCATGGTTCTAGAATGCTGAGTCATAATGGATAAGACCGCACGGCCTCATTTGCAAAGGGCCTGCAGCCGCACGGCTTCATTAGCCTTATCCAGACTGCCTATAAATAGAGCCCTCCTCTACCCATTTCAAACAACAACAAGAACAACAAAAACACACACACTCCATAGCAATATAATCAAGACGTGAAGAACACCCTTGAAGGCTCAAGAAGGCGAAGAAGAAGCTCAAGAAGCCATCTCCCTCCTCCTTGAAGACCCAAGACGAACCTCTCCTCCTAGCTCCGTCCGAAGAAGCAAAGGAAACGATTGGTAACCTCGCACGCCCTAACCTTGCATTTTAATTGATATACTTGCTCATTGCATTCATATATCTTGCTTGGGACTTGGCATTTATTCATAAAGATCATTTCTTTATCACCCCCTTCCCCTTTGCATGCATTAAGACCTCATTTGTCATAAAAATGTAGTTTTTTTCATAAAGGTGCATCCTTTGCACCTAAAATCCATATTTTCCAATAAAAATGTTATCTTTATGCATCATTTGCATATAAAGATCAAATCTTTTTCAATAAAAATGCATCCTTTGCATCAAAACCCCTTTTTCAATGCATCATTTGCATAAAAATCCCATCTTTATGCATCATTTGCAATAAAGATCCTTTCTTTAAATCAAAAAGCATCATTTGCTAAAACCAAAATGTCATCTTTTCATTAAAGAGTCATTTTTCATCATGCATTTCCCCTTTCCCCCAACCTTGGAACGGATCGGTGTAAAAGTTCTCATCTTTGCATCGTTCCTTCCATTAAAGGTTCATGATTTCTTTAGGAAAAGGATAACCTTGAACCCTATATCTCCGATTATCGTTTAAGAATGAGTATGAAGCCTCTATACGAGCTCGACCGTCTTAAAGCGTAGGATTGATGGGCTAAGGACATTCCTTCCTAAAGAACCTCATCTTTGACCAAAAGAGAGTCATTCTCTCGATCACGCAAGTCCCGAGGGTCCCGAGGTTTAAAATGCGATGATCATAAGTCATAAGATGAGGACGGGATCATAATCCCAAATACATAAATTCCAAGAAATCCCGAGCGACAACCAACAAATGGTTTGTACGTCCGGAAGATAACTTGGGACATTCCCCCTTTTACTCTCAAACACATGCACACAAAGAAAGCACGCAAGAAAACACGATTAATGAAATCTTGGGAGACTTGCTCCGGCAAGGCACTTTGGGTGAACGCCAAACGTTCTTCCCAAGGGGTAACTTAACCTCCGAACCCAAGTAAAAACCTTTTTTTCAAAGTTTTGAGGTAATCAAAATGGCGTGGCGACTCCGTTTTTCAAATAACTCGGATGTCTTCAAACTCGCGTGAATTCCAATAAACAAAATTTGGGGCACACATTCACACCTACATCTCTGATCATCACTTGAGACGAGCACAAATGTCCCTACAAAGCTCAAATCATCTCAAGATATAGGATTGATGGGCAAAGGTCCTTCCTTTCTAAAGAGTCTCATCCTTGGACTATAAAAAAAGGTGTCCCTATCTTGATCACATGTAACCCAAGGTCTCATAATGATGATCATAAGTCCAAGATGAGCATGGGATCAAAGTCCCGAACATATCAAAATCCAAGGAATTCCGAGCGATAACCAACTCATGGTTTATACGTCCGGAAGACCACTTGGCACATTCCCCCCTTTTTATCAAAACACATCCCACACACGAAAGCACCAAGGCAAGCATGAAAGTCGGATCTTGGAAGACTTGCTTCGGCAAGGCTCCTTGGGTGAACGTCGATCCGTTCTTCCCAAGGGATAACTTAACCTCCGGACCCAAATCCTTTTTTTCAAAGTTTTGAGGAAATCAAAATGGCGTGGCGACTCCCTTTTTCAATTTAAACCGGATGTCTTCAAACCGATGTGAGGCGGTGACCCCTTACACGAGAAAGCGGTTCAAAACACAAAAAGCGTCGCGATCTTGGGCACCATATTCACACCTGCACAACCCCAAGGGTGTAGATGCCCCAAATTAGGCTTCTCACCTTTCCACAATTGGTAGGGGGTTGTAGAGACTGATTTAGAAGGCACTCGGTTAAGGATATAGGTGGCAGTCATAAGCGCATCACCCCAAAACTAAATCGGGAGATTTGCTTGTGCCATCATCGACCTAACGATCTCTAACAAGGTACGATTCCTTCGTTCTGCAACACCATTTTATTGCAGAGTTCCAGGAATCGTTAACTGCCTTACTATCCCCTTTTTCTCACACAATCCCTTAAACTGATCAGACAAGTACTCGCGACCCCGGTCAGTTCTTAAAGATTTTAGGCTTTTATCCTTCTGATTCTCTACCTCTGCCAAGAAGCGCTCAAAGATATTAAGTGCTTCATGACAATGAAAAATAAGGTAAACATAACCATAGCGCGTGTATTCAATGATAAAAGTGAGAAAATAGGAAGCACCATGGCGTGCTTTTACATTCATAGGTCCGCAAATATCTGAGACTAACTCTAATGGCTGTGTGGCCCTTTTAGCCTTACCAAAAGGCTTTCGGCAGGCTTTTCCCGCCAATCAAGGCTCACACACATGTAAATTAACTTTTGGGAGAGAACCTAATAGTCCTTCTCTAGCCAATCTACTCATTCTGTCCTTTCCTATATGTCCAAGTCTAGCATGCCACAACTCAGAATTAGAAGTATCATATACCACACAAGAAGTAGCATTAACAGAAGATAAAGAATCCAATAAATCTAATTTAAAGAAATTGTTTGACAAAAAACCATGTCTCAAAACCATATTGTCAAAGCAAATATCCAACTGACTATCGGTAAAATTAAAAGAATATCCTATTTCTAGCAATTTTACTACTGAAAGTAGATTATAGCGAACTCCAGGAGCGTAAAGTACTTCATGCAAAGTCAAACTGCGTCCATTCTGCAAAAGAAGCTGGTATGAGCCAACCCATTTGACTTCCACGATCGAGCTATTTCCCATGAAAATGCTTTGCGTACCAGCTGGAATCTTCCTATAATCTACAAATCCTGCACGATCCCACTTCACATGTTTTATGGAGCCTGAGTCTACAATCCATTCAGGGAGAGAGTCAGCTAATAAAACATGAGAGCAAACAAAAAGTTGCATAGATCTTGGATTTGGAGGTACCTTCTTGGGCTCAGGACAAGTCCGAGCGAAATGACCCAAGATTCCACAGTTGTAGCACTTTTTCTTAGCAATATTCTTCTTGCCTCTGCGTTTAGAAATCTTGCCAGCTTTTGGCCCCAGTTTGTGAGCCTTCTTGCCTTTATTACCCTGATTCTTACGCTGCCCATTTGGCTTGCGCTGATCATCAAGAGTAAAAAGAGCAAGGTCACGAGTCGCAGCACTCATCGCGCGACTTGCCTCATGGCGCTCTGCCTCAAGCTCAACATGACGGGTACATCTGCAAAAGTCTCAATGGAGTCTGTATGAGTCAGGATCTGCCTCAAATTACTCCACGAGTCCGACAGTAAACGAATCACAACTTCGACTTGCTGCTCATCAGACAAGATACTACTAGCAGCACGAAGCTCACGAATCATACCAGACAACTCACGTAGCTGATTAGGAATGGATCATTTTTGGTCAATCTTATACGATTCAAACTTGTATGTCAAGGTACGAAGCCTTGTTGCATAAGTGTTACCAAATCCAGCCTTAATTTGGTCCCACATGTCCTTAGCAGTAGAGCAGTTCTCAAACTGCCCAATCAGGTCGTTGTGCATGCTGCTCAACATAGTAAAGCGAGCACAATGGTCCTTCTTGACCCATGACTGAAAATCTTGCATGTTCTGATGGTGTTGGGCGATGGTATTGCTACCCATCTCTGTCTCAAGCGTCACAGTGTCAAGGTTCTCAAGAACCTCTTGCTCGTTTAGCAAGTATGTGATCTTTCTTTGCCAAACATTATAATATTTTCTGTAAAAATACGAGCGATCGCGCCATATACGGGGCAATAGCCCCAAATGTAATCCAGCGTTACCAATTCCAGATTCCTTTTTTTTTTTTTACAAAACTGATTTTAGCAAATTAATATTTTCTGAAAAAAAATAGAGAGTGATCGCGCGTTTTTGGGGGCGATCGCGCCTAATGTAATCCGGTATTGGTAATTTCGGATGCCTTATTTTTTTAATTTTTTTTAATACTGAATTAAGTAAATTATTTTTTTGAAAAATTCAAATCTGAAAATGCTAATTTCGGATTTGCTTTACAAAACACTTCTCCCCCAGCAACTCTGTAAACAACCCACGCAAAAACCAACGTCAGTGAAGAAGAAGAAAAAAAGAAGGAAGAAGAAGAAGAGGAGAGGTGGATTTTTTCCAAAAAAATCTGAAAAATCAAGAAGTTGATTAAGAAGTTCAAGGAGAAGAGAAGGGAGGTGGTGGATTTTTATAAAAAAAAAAAAGCTGAAAAATTCAAAGAAGTGAGCATAAGAAGATCCAAAAAAAGAAGGTACATTTTAATCCCTCTTAATTTTTGTTTGAAATTTAAAATTAGTATTTATTTGATTTTTTTGTAAATGTAGTGATATTGTTAAATTAGGTTTTTGATAAATTTTTTTTTCAATTTTCAGGAATAAATATGGCTGGAGTTCCACTTGTTTTCATGTGTTATTGGGGAGGAGATGATGAACACCTGTTTGAAGGTGAACATTTTGGAAGGGGACCAAAATGTGCACTTAGGGCTGAAACTCGGTGGAGTTACAAGAAGTTGATTAAAAAGTTAGCTAAGAAAATTGGGGTAGATCGAGCTATTGTTCAGTTGCAAGTTACATGTAGATATCCTCATCTTGTCGCTCCCGGGATTGCAAATTACATTCCATTTGTAATCGACAATGATATGGGTATGGAAGTCATGTTTGATGTTTCTGCCCAGTTTGGTGGGTTGAGTAGCTTAAAATTGTATGTTAAGATGAATTTAGTTGATAATGTGAATGTTGAGGAGTTTGAAACCCATGAGGAGCCATTACAAAATGAGTATGTTAATGACATGGATACCTTCCAGATGGGTTTTTAAGCTGCTATAGTCAGAGGGATGCTGGAACAAGTACACAAACATATGTGAAAGAGGAAGAGGAAGAGGAAGAGGAAGAGGAAGAGGAAGAGGGGGAGGAAGAGAGAGAGAGGAAGAGGAAGAGGGAGGGGGTGAGGGTGAGGAATTGTATAATGATGATGATAATGATTCAGATTATGAAGAAAATATTGGGTTGCTTCTAAATGAAGGTCGTGACGATGGATATGATGATTGCAGTAGTCCTAACGATGATAGCGAGAATGAGGGTGAAGCTGGGGTGAGGGAAGATTTGGGGTTACATTTGATTGCTTATGAAGAACCACAACATCAATTTTATCGTGATATTGGAGAAGGATCAGAGATATATGATGATAACCAATATAACTTTGCTGAATGGAATGTAGAACATGATGAAATTGTCAAAGGTATTCGCTTTTCAAAGAAGACAGAGGTGCAGTATAAAATGAAGTTGTTTCATATTAAGAAAAATCTGCGCAAGGTAAAACGAAGCACCCGCAATTGGACTATTGAGTGTTTGGCGAAAGATTTTCCGTGCAATTTTTATGTGAATGTGAGTTTGAAGAATGCCGGGTATTGGGAAGTTACCAAATACAAGGGTCCTCATACTTGCTTGGGAACAGAAATTAGCCAAGATCATCAAAACCTAGATGCTAAGTTCATAGGGCAAGAAGTTTTGGTACTGGTTAAGGCTGATCCCGAGTTGAAGATTGCACTAGTGAAGGCGGAGATAAAAAAAGCCCATGGGAAGGAAGTTTCAAATAGAAAGGCATGGTGTGGCAAACAAAAAGCTATTGAAGAGGCATATGGAGACTGGGAAGAACCTTACATAAGATTGCCACGTTTGTTAGCAGCCATCCAAAAGTGGAACCCTGGAACCATTGTGGAGCATTCTGATCCTCCTCCTCCCGGTGCTTTAGGTATGTTTGATCGTGTGTTCTGGGCATTTGGCACTTGTGTGGAAGCATTCTCTCATTGTCGTCCTGTTATTTCTATTGATGGCACATTCCTGCATGGAAGATATAGAGGGGTTATTCTTATTGCCATGGGTGTTGATGCAAATGATAGTCTACTTCCTCTCGCATTCGCTATTGTTGAAAAAGAGGACTACCGAAACTGGTGTTGGTTTCTGCATCTTCTTTGCAAACATATTGTTAAGGATCGTGAAGTTTGCTTGATATCTGATCGGCATAATGGCATCCTTTCCACGGTTGGAGACAATGCCAACTGGCCACGAAATGTTATCCACAGATGGTGCATGTTGCACTTGTGAGCTAATTTTCTTAAAGCTCACAAGGGCGTTGGATTGAAAGATCTTTTTTGGCGTGCTGTTAGCACCACCCAAGATAGAAAGCTTAAATGCTATCTGAGGCAAATTCATATCATCAACCCTGAGGCAACTAAATGGTTTGAGCACTTGGATGCTAGAAAGTGGACAATGGCACACGATGGTGGATATAGGTACAACATTAAGACTATTAATTTGTCTGAAGTTTTTAATGGCGTTATGAAAGGATCCCGGGGGATGCCTATTTCAGCAGTTGTTGAGACCTAATTCTATAGGTGTGTGGCATACTTTCAAGATAGACTCACTAAAGCAATTAGTGATTTATGGGGAGATCCTAATGGCATCCCACCACCAAATGCCACGCTACAATTCAGTGAGAGAATCGATCGAATATACCGATACAACTTGACTAAGGCTGGGTATCATCACGTCACAAGGTTTAATACTACGTCTGTGGGTATTTATAGTGTGACGACCAGGGTACGTGGTGACAAAGGTGGACACATTCAAGTTGTGATATTGGGTGATCGAACATGCACTTGTGGCAAATGGATGCAATATCATTACCCTTGTTCGCATGTTCTTGCGTGTTTCAAAACGCAAAGTGTCGATGGTATGAGTTATATTCATCCTTTTTACAACCTTGGCTCGTACTACAAGATGTGGAGTTGCTCTTTTCATCCAATCAACGATGAGGCCTATTGGAATGTAGATCATATTGTCCCACGTTTTTACCCTAACCCGGACCATCGACGTGACCAGAAGCAAGGGAGACCCAAGTCAAGGCGACTTAGAAACTCTATGGATTGGCAAGTTGCAAAAAAAAAAAAAAAAGAATCGTTGTGGGATTTGCAAGGTAGAAGGTTACACGCGAAGGAGGTGTCCAACTCTTAGGCAGTAAGAGTTAATTGTTATTTGTATTTTTAGTTCTTAATTTATGTACTTGAACTTTTAAGTATTGTTGTTTTATTCGAACTTGTAATATATTGAACTTGTAATATATTCAACTTTTGGTGAAATATGTCATCAAATATAGTTGTAGTTGTGGAACTTGAAACGATCAAATGGGCCAAAATGAGTGTTGTTTTGGTATTTTAGTAGAATTAGAGGAGTTGATTTGGGCAATGTCAATGTCAGTATTTCATACAAATGGGGCGACCACGCGGTTTCATGAGCGCGATCACGCGAAGTCACTGGAAAAAAGGGGCGATCGCACCATAAAGAGAAGCGATCGCACCCTTAGGGCGATCATACCTGTAAGAGGGGCGACCGCACCCCATAGAAAAAGAAGGCATACGTTTTTTGACTATACGTTGTTGACTAAGTTGAAGTTTGGATGAGATTAATTGTTTTGGTTTAAAGTATTGTTCCTTCGTCTCGCATTATAAATGTATCATATTGTAGCAAATAATTTATAAAAAACTGAAATAACATTAAAACAAATAGTTCGAATTAGTGATCACATCCCGATCACATAGGATAGAAAATACAAGTTCAACAACTATTACATCAATCAAACAAAATATTTAGTAACCACTTCCAGGTGACATGATAAACCCCTTCATGGAAAATCAGAAGGGATGAAATCCTTATGGAATACCTGCAACGCAAATAAACTAATGTCATTTGTTTAACAATCACTCAGTCATAGTAGGATCCTAACAATTTTACCTTGAATACATTGGGGAGTGTGATGTTGAGATAATATGCTTTACGTGAGGGGGAGAAAACAACAACCTAAAAATTACAAAACAACATGATTAGATGGCAATAATAATACTAGGTTCCAGCTGTTGCATTTTTAATACATCATACCTGATGAAGTATCATAACAGAACCAACAGATATGTCATTAGCGAACTCACTCTCAAAAAACACCTTATGATGAATTGAAGCACCTATTGTTCCCGTAGGATTCTATCAATTTTACCTTAATTAGTAAGATAAGACACATACTAATCATGCTAGAAAACATACAAAACTCATATGCTAACCTTCAAAGTCACCATAGCGTCACCAAATTCATTTCGTGTGATGGTCTTGACAACAGCAACAACAACATTTATCATATCAAAATTGATACATCCACCCTTGATAGTATTCAAAGGGGTAGCAGGAATCATATCATCGCCATTGAGCAGTTCAAGTGCGGAGAGCCAAGGACTGCGCTGGAAATCTTTATCCTCCACGGGATCTTCAATTGCTCTTCGAACATACTCTTGAGTCGGAATCAGAGGTTCCTGAGAGGAAACGCTCTGACGATCGAGGTTTTTCTTGCGCATCGCGGCCTGCACTAGACCAGCGGGACCAAGAATCAGACGCTCTGAAGAGGGCTGAGAGAGATTTATTTAAGAGAGGTGAGAGGGTTGAGGGGCAGATGTTTGGCCGGAGGAATGAGGACGTCGATTGGAATGGCGGGGGAGACTAGGATCCATTTTTGGGTTTTGTATGAAGCATGTTATAATGAAAATGATCCTTTCTTTTAAAGGGGAAATACAGATTTGATAAATCCGGCATTGGCAGTGCCGGATTTGGAAGTTAAGATAAATTCGGCATTGGCAGTGCCGAATTTGTCAGTTAAGATAAGATCGGCATTGGCAGTGCCGGATTTGAACGTATATTTACTATTATATCTTTTTTTTTTCTAAATAAATATTTAATTTTGTTTATGTAATATTTGCTTCTATATAATTAACTAGCACAAATGCATAAGTATTTTGTTCAATCCAAAATAGGACCATTTTGAACTTTCTTTTGGCTAATAAATAAAAAAGTATAATCAAACAATAATAAATGTTTAGAACTCGCATAAATCATAGAATAAGTATAATTACATCAAGATTCGGATAATTAAAGAAGTAATTAACCACTAACAAAGAAATTAACAACGAGGTTTAAAATTTAACAAACAGATTCACTAAATTGAAATTGCAAAAAAATTTAAAATTTGAAAACAAACTATGAAACTATTCAATACGGGCCACTATGGCTCGAGCCACTTCCCAGTGCTGGTGGCATCCGTCTCAGCAGAGTCTGGAGCAATCGAGTCTGCTCCTCTAATTGAAAAGTCTGATGTGCCCTCCAAGCCTGGGCCGCCTCAATCTCCGCATCCATGCGGGTGGATAGCTGTCCCATCTGACTCTCCAGGGAGCCAACCTGTTGTGACAAAAACTAAACACCCTCGGTCGGGTCTGCTCGCCATTCCTCAGCCTCATCCTCCTCCTCCTCATCATTTTCATCATCTTCAACCTGACGTCCCCTAGATGACCCCGCACCTCTCGCACCTCTCTTTTCATTCTGACATTTAGTGGTGAGGGTGAACTTGTTGATCTTAAGACCTGTTCTAATGTCCTTGTTCCATCGAGTCACGTTGAATCCCGCTCTCGCTATCAGGGCTGTGATCAACAACGGGAAATTGTAGTTGGTATTGGCCATACCCTTAGGTGTGTGCCATATCTCATTAGAGATTATTTTCCCCAAGTCAATTATTTTTCGTTGAACAACCATGTGCATTAGAAATGCATGCCTCCAATTCACTTCATTAAAATGCGAGGAGGGGAGGATCCTCTCACAAATAAATCTATGAAGCACCTTCGTCCAATCGTCCATGTCCCGGGCCTTTATAATAGTACCCTTCTTCACAGAATTCGGGTCAATTTCCCCGAAAGTCGGAGCTAGCACATACAAATTCTCTTTAAAATTTTTCCCAATCCTCCCCATCTCACACCCATCCTCCTCTATGTCGGAGGCTAACCCGTAATATTGACTAATCACCTCCCTGGAGTAGTTTACCTGCACTCCCCGCACAGATGACACCACCGTGTTCCCCATTTCAAAAACATTGGCATAAAATTCTTTTACTAAAAGCCCCACTCCAAAGTTTGTGGGCTTACTCCCCAACTTTTGCCAATTGTATAGGTTAACATAGTTTTCGACATACAAGCCTTCAAAATCAAATTCCCTCTCCGGGTTGAAGGACTTTGATATGTATAGCTCAAAGAATTGTTGAGCTTTATCCTCAAAAATACCGATTTGAAGAAGCTTACTTGGGAGTGGCCAGAATTATGCCGGAATTTGGCCGGATTTTTCGCCTTCAAAATCAAATGCTTACCCTTTGCCTCTTCCAAATACACCTCTTAGCCTTGAATGAAGTTTTGAAACTGGTTGGTTGGTTGATTTTGTGGTTGAAAGTGATTGATTTTGAGATTTGAGGGATAAAATTTTAGAGAGAGAGAGAGAGAGAGAGAGAGAAGTGGGCGGCTGGGTGAGAGGATAGAGAAGGGTTTTTTGTTTGAGAGAGGGGAGGGGTTTTTGATAAAACTGTGTTCTTGGGAAATCCGCATAGGGGGCGATCGCTCGGTAATTAGGGAGCGATCGCGCCTTTTCTCTGTAAAAAGAGGGCGACCGCTCGTATTATTGGGGTGATCGCTCGACCTCTGCATTATTGTTTTTCCAATTAAAAAAAATAATAAAATCCGAAATTATCAATACAGGATTACAGTAGGCGCGATTGCCCGATATTTATGGAGCGATCGCTCTCTTGTCCGTTCCACTTTTTTGAAATTCCACCGCTTTTTAACGTTTCGCTAGTTTTTTTTTAAGAATTTCCATCAGTTTTTTAACGTTTCCAGTTAGTTTTTCAGAATTCCAGTTAGTTTTTTAGAATTTCCAGTCAGTTTTTTAACGTTTTTCGATTAGTTTTTCAGAATTTCCAGTTAGTTTTCAAATAGTAATCTTTATTAAAAAAAAAGACATATAGAGTACAAAACTTAACAGAAACTTAACAGAAACTGTAATCTAAAACTTGTGATTTAATATTAATAACAATAATAAAAGAATAAGTATGAGGGAAAATTGACCACATCCCGGTCATGTAGGATACCCGTTAAGGATAATCAGACGGGGTAAATTCAAGAGGAGGATTGCGAATCCTACTCCCTCTCCTCGGTACATGACGACCACCTGATCTAGATTGTTGAGATGAGGATGAGGATGATCCAGATGGATTTTCTGAAAACTGCACACGAGGCAAATGAAAACTAGGCCTAAATCTCGGAATCCCGAATGCCTGCTCAGGAGTCTGAGTATAATTGCTAGAAGAAGGGATCTCAGGCGGTTGCGTGAAACCAAACTGATTCATCAATTCTGTAAAAGAATTACCCGATCCTGTCGGAGTGAAGTCAAACTGATGCATCTCATCGTATTGATCCTCCATCTCTGGCTCATCCTCCAGCTGGTATCGGCCACATCTACGAACCCGATTTTGCCTCTATGGCTCCTCTTCAGCAGTATGATCAACCGTTGGAGGGGGAGCTTGGGCTTCCAGTCGTTCCTGCTCCCAAATAGCTGTCAATGTGTTTCTGATATATTGACGGTTGTAATTGCGCAGTTCTTCCAAGGATGCGACATTCTCGTTGTATATGTGCATCCCTTGAAGACATTGAATCTGTTCAAAATAATTAACTAAATTAATTAATACGGAAAAAAATGGTTAGTTTTTTTTGTAAAAGCATTGTATGTACTATATAACTTACCACACCCTCAAAACTAGTTGCACGTGGCCTGAACCCTAGTCCCTCCACATGAGACGAATTCTGGATGAACGATCGAGTAATACTCCTATACCATCTCATATAGGGATGACTGTAACTCATATCCACTTCACCATACTCTCCATCAACGACATTAATCGCTCGTTCATTCCACGTTTCTATGTGCGGACCATGTTCTTGCATCCAGTTAATGGCTGACCGACCTCGCCGACTAATCCGATGCAAGTCCAAACTAGTGTCGCAGTCATCAGGCACACCTTGAACCATCCCAAACTGTCGCATTACGCGATCTGGAAAGTGCTATTCAACCCTCTCAAAGCAGATGAGGGGCACCTTCGCCCTCCATATAGCTTGCCCTCGAAGACAAAAGAATGGAGCTATCACACCATTGTATGAGATCGCCACACAACCCGATCCTCGTTCATATATGACAATTGATCTCGTAGCCTTTGTGTTATGGGCGACATGTAAGTATACGACAATGGACCCTTCCACCTACATATGAAACAAATGACATAAAAAATAATGAGTAAAAAAGTGATAAAATACAAAACAGATCATTTACAAAATGAAGTAATTGAAATATACCTGCAACCCACTGGTAATGTCCCATTAAGTGTTATTTCTGTATGTCTCCTAGGTTGTGTACACAACAACCTCTCCCATGCCCAAAGCTATAAAAAAAATTGTCATTACGTACAAAACATATTAAGTCCACTAGCATAATGTAATCAAATATAATTGACATACCTGTACAATGGTCATGAAGCCACCACACCCTTTCGAATCGTGCTGAGATGCTACACACATCTCCCTATACAAGAAGGCCAACGCTGCACTACCCCAACTGTACTCACCAATATTATTTATTTCCCTAAGAAGTGAGAGGTACATCAACTTCACTAGGTTATCAGACGAGTCGGACATAATGTATGACCCCAATAACAGAAAAATATAGGCTCGAGTATATGTCTCAATCATATACTCGGATGCATTATTGGGAAGCTGATCGAAAAAAGGGAAGTGATCTAGAACCATCTCACAGACACCATTCCACCTTTTTTGATGTCTGCAGGAAATATTGTAACCCCAAATAACTCCTCAACAATTTCAACCCATTCCCCCTTTCTCCTACTAGTTTCTGAACTAGTCACAGCCAATCCGTCTACATGAAGACCACACAACATACCAATATCCTCTAAGGTAATGGTCATCTCCCCTACAGGTAAGTAAAAGGTGTGGGTCTCTGGACGCCATCTCTCAATCAAAGCCTCAATCAAGTGCCAATCATATTGTAAATGACCTAATAAATACAATCCATAAAATTCAGCATTTATAAGCTTATTTTCTATCCTCCAATCAACTCTAGCTGGAAGCTCTGTGCCACGCATAGGTCTTAAATTGGTTAACTGTTGTCCATCCCAAATATAGTTAGATCTATGTGTCTTCTGAGAAGTCAATACATGTGGATCGATTGGCCCAGGAACAATAAAGGGTTGTTGTTCATGTTGATTCATCTGAAACACATAAATTAAATAGTAATTAAATTTAAATGGGACTTAAAGTTTTGCTATATTTAAGCTCAAATTTTAAATTTAACACTTAAAAATTAATAATTAATTAGAAAAATTGCAACAAGTTTGTCAAACTAATTTTAACAAGCATTTGATTTTAAACCTAACTTAAGAAAATCCTAACTAGGCTAAAATTGAATTACAATTGTTTAATTCATTGATGATTACAATTAGGTAAATAAATCATAATAGTTTTAACAACAAATTATATAAAAATGCACAAATAAACTCTTAGGAAAATTTATATGACTAAAATTAAGAACTCAAAACAAATAAAAAGAAGAAATAAAACTAACCTTTCAAACTCTTTCTCTCAAAAACTTTCCTCTTCTTCTTCAACAAATTTCTCCTTTCAAACTCTTTCTCCTTCTCCTTCTCCTTCTCCTTCTCCTTCTCCTTCTTTCTTTCTTTCTTTCTTTCTTTCTTTCTTTCTTTCTCTCCGGCACTCAAACTCTCTTCCTCTCCTTGAATCTGAAAAAAAGGAACAACTTTTTCTCTCTCTCTCTCTCTCTCTCTCTCTTCAATATTTGAATCCGGAAATGGTAATACCGAATTTCAATTTTAAAAAATCCGGAATTTGCATTTCCGGATTTGAAATACGCATTTGGGCGCGATCGCCCCTACTTATGGCGCGATCGCTCTCTATTTTTTTCAGAAAATATTAATTTGCTAAAATCAGTTTTGTAAAAAAAAAAAAAAAGGAATTCGAAATTGGTAACGCCGGATTACATTAGGCACCATCGCTCCCTACTATAGGCGCGATTGCTCTTTATTTACAGAAATATTATTTTGTTAAATTCAGTTTTGAAAAAAAAAAAGCAATTTCGGAATTGATAATTCTGGATTACATTATTTCGGAATTACCAATTCCGGAATTGGTAGTCAAAATGATATTTTGGTACTTAAGTTTTTTACAATGTTATTTTGGTAAATAAATTTTTAAAAAGCAATATTTTGAATAAAAAATCCAAAAAATACATGAAACAGATTACTGCTCATCAAAAAATTATGGAAAAATATACTGATCTGTATAACATTATTCTAAACATACAGAAAATATTTCATATTTTTCTGGACAGTAAAACTATTTTTCCTGAATTAATCATTCAGCAGAATACTCAATAATTCATAAAATATATTCTGGTCATAAACAAATTATGAAAAATATCTCAGCATGTTGTCACAGCATATTAAACATACCGTAAAATTTACATAATTTTCTGGACCGTATTTTTATTTTTAATGCATTAACATACAAATTAAAACATTAACTAAATCCAAAAAACATTTATAAAATTTACAAAAAATTCTGGTCCTATTCTGGGCAAAAAAAACATGTACTCAGATTGTTGTTCTACGCTGTGGGCAAAAAGGCATGTTACTGTTCATCATCTTCTCAAAACAAAGTAGGATTTTTGACAAAAACGTATTTCGCTGATCCATCTTTATAACACCATAACTCTCTTGATTTAACTTCAAATTAAACAATTAAAGTGGCAATAGAAAGATCTCACAGAGTAGAACAAGACTCATGTTAACAATTTTTATTGAATCTGGATTTAACAGTGACAAAAATGGCCATAAAAATTCCGAAAAAAAAAACATAATTTCTGAAACTTAAAACTGCAATTACTCAAAATTTTACATGGCCGAATTCGATGAATTTTTAGTATGTTATTCTACACATTATTATCTATGCATGGATATCAAAAACACAAAAAACGGACGAGATTTGAATTTCGAAATCATCAAACCCAGTTGGTGAAAAATAGATCCGAAAAATTCAAAAAAATATGCAATCAAGACATCAATGGTGAGCATCAAGCTTTGAGGCTCTAATACCAATGATGGATACACATATACATCACATAACGAGTTCTAGAATTACCTTGTTGGATTAAATCCGACGCTCGTTGTTATGGAAGAATTATGCTTGTGCTACGAACTCTTGATTGTCTCGATCGTTCCTGCAACCACCCGCTTTGCTCGTCCAATCAATATCACAAGATGGATATTGATTATATATTTCACACTCAAATCCTAATCTCTCGATGGTAGCTAGAGATAGTATTTCTCGGTTTGAAGGAGTATATGAAATATTACGTGTTGTAAATCTCTTGGTTCCTGTAGAGACCCAATTTATAGAATACTGGTTGGACTAAGTCATAGAGTCTCATTCACATAAGAGTCTCTATTTGACTTATCCTCCAAATTTCCCTTATCCCAGCTTGAACGCATCAGTTAGTTAGGGATAATTAATCACGTGTCTAACATAGAGAATAGGCTCTGATACCATGTTAAACTAAGAACGATTTGTAAGAAGAGAAGAAATAATTAGGGTTCAAAGCATGGTTTTTCATTGATCATAAGAAGTATATATAGGACAATAAAGAGAATTCAATTTAGAAAAAGATTCTATGAAATTTAATTTGAGTAGATAACAATAAAAGAAAACTAGTAGTTAATAAGAACAAGGAAATTGGATCTCCTAATTATATTAGGAGATCCCCAGATCGTAACACATATTCAGAAACCTTTGCTAATATACAGAAACCTTTAATATTGATATTTAGAAGGTTTGTTGGCAATTACTTCGTTCAAATGTGCTTGTTAATTCATATCCAGAAGTCTTTGCTATTAATGTCCAGAAACGTTTAAAATTGATATCCAGATGGTTAGTTGGTCATGGTTTTGTTCAAATGTGCTTGTTATTTCATATCCAAAAGGCTTTAATTTTGATATCCAGAACCCTTTTAGGTTGTTATCCAAAAAGTTTGTTGGTCATAGCTTATTTATATGTGTTTGTTAATTCATATTCAAAATTTTATAATATTGATATCCAAAATCATTTGATATATTGATATCCAGAAGGTTTGGTTGTCATGGATTCAGTGCGCACGAAGTTTCACTTATTTTCAAAATTGTCACTACGCACGAAGTTTCACTTATTTACAAAAATGTCACTGCGAATTAAAAAACACGTTTTTTTCTATTCACTAGAAAAAACGTGTTTTTTCCCAAATTTTCACTTATACCTCTCACTCATTCTCTCTCATATTTACTTTTCATATTCAAAACATTTCCTTTCACTAATTCTCTCTCATATTTTCTTTAAATCTTGTGTCCAAAAGTTTAGTGTCAACTAAAGTAGGATGGAGGGAGTATATGAAATATTGGAGATAGCCACTAGACTAGTTTCTAGAACATTTTATTGTGACAGATTGAGCACTATTTTGTTGCTCGCGCTCCATTGAGCAGTGTTTGCTCATCACATCTTCCCATTTTTTATTATGTCATCGCATCATTTGATTGTTGTGGTACCTATTGAATTGTAAGGATTTAAGCTCGAAAGTTCGATTCGCTACATAAGTATCACACACTGACTCACTGAATACAAATATTTTGGTTCTACTCGGCTTATTAAAAACCCACCCAAAAGTGAGAATATATGGTAGAAGTAGTGCCAAATTCTTAATGTGAGTAATGTAAAATTTGTAAGTCCAAATAATCCCAAAGTAGATTTCATCGTTCAGAAGAAGAAGAGTATTGTAATTTAAAAGCGTATTAGAATCTATAATTGATGGGTAATGAAGATGAATCATGATTTGTTTTGAATTTGTATTTGATTAATTGATACTTTTGTCAAATTGAGTCGTGTGGGAGTATATTTTTCTTCTCGCAATAGCAACGGCTAGGAATTTCTTTTGCGGTTAGCAACATCAAGTCGGCGATTTTGCCTAACTGCAGCCATCACCCTTCCATATGAATTCATTAATTATTTAACGGGTATTGGTCATGTCTCACGTGACCAAAATCCGCTAAATATTTAATGGCTTCATCCAAAAGGCAACCACTCTAAAAAATGAAACATGAATGGGGATATTTGAAAGACGCAAATTTCCCTACATATATTCCCTACGACCCATTCGAAAAGACGCAAATTTCTATTTTGTCTGTCACATTTAAAAAAACACATTCTAAAAATGAAAACTTTTTAATACTTCTTTATTTGTGTGACCCACTTATCATAATTACAATAAATATACACTAACTATTCCCTACCCAATTTCTCTTTCCTACGTCACTTTTCTTACTCAAATAATTTACTCCGCTATACACTTTTTTTAATTCCCGTGAAATGCCAAGTTTTTGTCTTTTCGAACGGGGCGAAGGGAGTATATAAATAGACAGATAATATCAAAATTATTACAATACCCTTGAATCGTTCGAACTACCACAAAGCCACTTAATATGGCTTTTCAAAGAATATTTCTAATTTTTACTTTCCTTCGCGACATACTTACTAGGGATGGCCCAATCGGATTGGAATCGGACCGAAATCGGAAAATTGAACCGAAAAAGTCCGGAACCGCCATGAACCGTCAATAAAACCAGAATCGGGGTAACCGGAACCGGTTTGGGGCCGGACCGGTTAAGGGTCACAAAAATGGTGAACCGGACCGGAAAAAGCCCCGAACCGGATGAAAATTTCTTGGTTTTCAAGAGAACCGGACCGGAACCGGATCGAAATGTTGTGAAATTGGTGCTCCCCCGTTGCAATCAAGACAAAGAAAACAACACACCCACACGTACAAGAAAGAAACAATCACACACAAGAACACAAGAGTTGTTTACCCGGTTCATTCACCAACTCGTGAACTACGTCCGGGGGCAATTGCCAAGCCAATATGTATTAGACACCTCTCTAATATGTTGCTACAATGTATTCTAGGCCGAAATTATGCTTATATAGTTTATACAAGGAACCTAGCTCAGTCAAGGAAGAGATCTACACAAAATAGGAAACAAAATCAGACCAGGATTCAAACTCCCCGACGCCAGCGCGGCCGCGCACCCCTGCAGCGCGGTCGCCCTCCTTTGCCGAAGTTCCAGCCCCAATTTTGACCAACGAGCGCGGTCTCTCTCCACCACGAGCGCGGCCGCTCTCCACCGCAGAAACTCCTCGGACGCTTCCTTCCTTGCAGTTTAGGATCCAATCCCAACAATCTCCCACCGGAGACTAAACCAACAAACATAAAATCACCCATTAACTCCCACCACGGAGTAAAGACCTTCGAACACATTCTCCCTCCATATTGGCTTGACACTACCACACCTCTCCTCAAGTACTAAGGCGAGTTGAAACCAAGCGACGTTTCAACCTCTCCGTGTTAGATCGTTCTTGCCTCCCCAAATCAGCTTCTACCTTGATTTCTCCCCGCAAGTCTAACTTCGCCTTCTCCCTCCAGACCCACCTTCCTCGCAATGCCTCCCCTTGAAACTTGGACACACCTTGTTTCTTGCATCGACTATTCTTGGTCCAGAAACCGCTCTGTTAGGGCCCTTGGACATCCACACCACGTTGATCAACTTTGAGTCCTCCCCAACATACCGTTTCTTGATGTCTCCCCTTTTTACACCAACAGGCCGGTTCTTAAGCCTCTTGCTCCCACCGGAATGAAAAACGACATTGTAGGTAGAGTACAATGTCTTCCCCTTAACCCCATGAGCCAACACCTTAGCCCCTTTTGTGACTTCCCAAGACCCACCAATGAAAGAAACACCATACCCTTCACTGTCAAGTTGTCCCACAGAAATCACTCTCCTCCTCAAATCCGGAACATGCATCACGTCGTGTAGTTGTAAAACAGCCCCATTAGGTGTCTTCATCATTACATTCCCCTTTCCTTTGATCTTCAATGGTTGACCATCACCAAGATAGAGAACCCCAAAATCTCCGGTTTTGTAACGCCTCATTGATTCTGCATCCCCACTAGCATGACAAGAAGCTCCAGAATCCAACACCCAATCTTCACCCGACTGCTCCTCCCCTAGGATTAATACATCACCACCATCATCCACCACGTTTGCACCACCACCTTTTTCCGGACAGTCATAACTGATATGCCCCAATTCACCACAATTGTAGCACTTGACCTTTTTCCCCTTAGGTCTCCCCCTATTTCTCTCCACCCTAAGTGCAGCCCCATCTACGGACGATTCTCCCCTTTTCTCTTTCCTTCGCAACTCCTCTTGAAGGACGAGATCTCTAACCTCCGTATACACCAATGTTTCGACGTACTAATCGTTGTGACAAGAACCTCCCAACTATCAGGCAATGACTTTAGTAGAAAACAAGCTAGCACTTCATCGGAGAAAGTAATATCAACACTTTTCAATTGGTCCACCATACCTTTGAAATTGCCGATATGACTTGCCGCTGTCTTCCCCTCTGACATCTTCGCATTCGCAAACCTCTTTATCAAATGCACCTTATTGATATTCGACGGCTTCTCATACATGTCCGACAGCGTTTGCAGCAACTACACCGTTGTCTTGGCCTCCATAGCGTTCCGTGCAACGTCGTCGGTTAGGGCACTCCTTACCGCTCCTAACGCCTTCCGATCCAACGTCTCCCAATCTCCTTGTGACATGTTTTCGGGCTTCGCCTTCAAGGGTCCATGAAGATCCTTACAATAAAGGTAGTCTTCAATCCTTGTCTTCCAAAACGTGAAATTCACACCGTTGAATTTTTCGATTGAGTTCTTCATCTTGACTGCTTCACCAAAATCCCCAAGAACGCGATTCAAAAAATTAATCAACTAATGAAAAGATTTTGAATCCTCCGAACCAAAGCTCTGATACCAGTTGTTGTGAAATTGGTGCTCCCCCGTTGCAATCAAGACAAAGAAAACAACACACCCACACGTACAAGAAAGAAACAATCACACACAAGAACACAAGAGTTGTTTATCCGGTTCATTCACCAACTCGTGAATTACGTCCGGGGGCAATTGCCAAGCCAATATGTATTAGACACCTCTCTAATATGTTGCTACAATGTATTCTAGGCCGAAATTATGCTTATATAGTTTATACAAGGAACCTAGCTCAGTCAAGGAAGAGATCTACACAAAATAGGAAACAAAATCAGACCAGGATTCAAACTCCCCGACGCCAGCGCGGCCGCGCACCCCTGCAGCGCGGTCGCCCTCCTTTGCCGAAGTTCCAGCCCCAATTTTGACCAACGAGCGCGATCGCTCTCCACCACGAGCGCGGCCGCTCTCCACCGCAGAAACTCCTCGGACGCTTCCTTCCTTGCAGTTTAGGATCCAATCCCAACACGAAAAAGCCTGGAACCGTAGCAAACCGGGGAGAAAATCGGAACCGGAGTAACCGGACTGGAGTCAACAACGGGTCGGTTAAGGTTCACACTCTGATCGAACCGGAATCGGCGGTTTTCAACCCGGACCGGTTTTGGCCATCCCTAATACTTACCCGTCAGCACTAAAAATAAAAATTAATCCCTCTCGAATGTCCCGGTGTGATGCAGTATAATGGGATAAATATGAGTTTTATTTTAATTAATTGTTATTTTATTAGTATTTTCGGAATTAAATGTAGTAGGATGATTATAAGAGGTTTTAGAGTAGATTTAACATTGATTTAGTAGTTTTAGACTTCTATTAGGTTACCTTATAGGTTAGGCTTTATTTTAGGATGATATTTCTTGTTTTCTAAGTTTTATGAATGCTATAAAATAGCCTCAGAGTTGTAAATCGAAAATCAATTGTTGATTAATAAAAATTGAGTGTTTTCTTGTTCCAACTTGTAGTCTTGATTAATTTCGACTGCTGTTGAAGAATTGATTCGCGTATTGATTAATTTCTACCCGTAATCAATCTTTATTTCCTAAAAGTGATTAAATTCCTTTTGGATGCCGACTCTCCGTATCGATTAAATTCTACGAGTGTTGAAGATCAATTACTAGTATTGATTAATTTCTACTAGAATTGATATCTATCAAGTTCGACTGCGATTGAAGGATTGATTCGCGTATTGATTAATTTCTACCCGTAATCAATAATCTATCCAAGTCTTCCGCTACATCATTTGGTATCAAAGCTCCGGTTCGCATATCAATGGCTGAACGAGGAAGCGTGGGTCGTGGTGGACATGGTGGTCGATGGAGCAGCCGTGCAGCGGAGCCCCAAGAAGATATCCATCAGTACAGACGACGTCGTCGCAATATCGAGATAGAGGAGGTACGGAGACATTTTTTTCTAGCTATATAAAAAATTTGCTACTCCATGAATTCATTCGATTGTTTTGGGCTGATTGGATGGATGTTATCACCCAAGTAAACAAATTCAAGGTTCGCCAAAGATTTGAGATTTGTCATATTCTGATATCAAATCCGATTGAAAGGAAGATGGTGTTACATGTTCTTTATGCACTGCTACAAATTCGAGGACGAGTACATCCAAATTCGAGGACGAATTTTTCGAAGCCGAGGAGAATGATGAAGATCAAGATACGAATTAGTTTAGTTTAATGTAATTTTCGGAATTTTATTTAATTAGGTGATAATATCTTGTTTAGAATTAGATTTAGTCAATGCTTTAATGTTTTAGAGGTTTATTTGGTTACTATATAGATTAGGGTTAAATTTAGAAGTATTTGACTTGTTTTTCAAGTCTTAGGAGTCCTATAAAATTAGGTTTATGTGTAATTCCGAATTTCAGTTGAATGATATTGAATTTTGAGTGTTTACTCTTTATTTCCTAAAAGTGATTAAATTTCTTTTGGATGCCGACTCTCCGTATCGATTAAATTCTACGAGTGTTGAAGATCAATTACTAGTATTGATTAAATTCTACTAGAATTGATATCTATCAAGTTCGACTGCGATTGAAGGATTGATTCGCGTATTGATTAATTTCTACCCGTAATCAATCATCTATCCAAGTCTTCCGCTGCATCATTTGGTATCAAAGCTCCGGTTCGCATATCAATGGCTGAACGAGGAAGCATGGGTCTTGGTGGACATGGTGGTCGATGGAGCAGCCGTGTAGCGGAGCCCCAAGAAGATATCCATCAGTACAGACGACGTCGTCGCAATATCGAGATAGAGGAGGTACGAAGACGGATTCAAATACTCCAGATCCGCTTGGATCGCAAAGAAAGACTTCTCGCGATGAGGGGTTCAGATCCGGTTGTTCCAGCCGAGAAAAAGGAGTACTATCAAGAGGGGATGGATTCCCTCGGCCAAAATCATGGACTTCATGATAGGTATGCAACTCACCATTCGAGGGAAGTCGATAGGAAGATCGAAACTCCGGATGTTGAAGGTAAGGCAAACCCTAATGATTTCGTTGATTTTTGGATTGATACCATTGGGTGTCAAGAGGTTGTTTTTGTCGAATCTTCAAGTGAGGAAAATCTTGTTGATTGGTCAAAACCTCCTCTGTTTGATTCAAATCCTGGAGATTTGATTGATTTGGGGATTGATACCATTGAGGGGTTTGTTATCGAATCTTCAAGTCATGAAAAACTTGTTGATTGGTCACAACCACCTATGTATGATGAGTGCAATGGTGATATGTCGAAACCAGATTATACCATTTGTGCGGAAATTGAATATTCTGAACCTATTATTACTGTTCCTGAAAATCAATCGCCCGTCCAAAGTGGTGTTCTTCCAGTTGAAGCTGCAAGTGATATTGTTGACAACCAGTTGAGGTGCGAGTTTGCAATTAAACAGCTTTATAAAGACCCCTTTGATATTGATTGTGCAAATCTTTCGGCTCCTTGGTTCGTCAAGAGATTGATCATTGATTACTTCGTCTCAACACAGTGGAGCGATTGGATGGATGTAGTCACTAAGGCATTAAAGTTTAAAGTTCGTCAAGGGTACAGAATTCCTTTTGCAGATGGAGTGCGAATCTTTCGGGTTATAGTGGTGTTCCTATCGAGGGCATTGACTCGAGGACGAGTCTTTTCTAAGGAGGGGAGGATGATACAGTATGACTCGGTACAGAAGCAGCGGCAAGCAACAAAGCAGCGACGACAGAAACAGAGGAACTGGGAGTGAGGTGGCCGCCCCATGTGAGCCCAGGCGGGCGCCTCAAAGAGCAGCCAAGGCGGAAGTGTAACACGGCGAGAATGGGCTTTGGACTTCAATATTTGTCTTGGGTTTTTGGTTTAGAGTTTTTATGTCTTATTTTAATGTTTTATTTTAATGCTTTTATTTTAATATTAAGTAGGGCTAGTTGTGTAATTCGTTATTTATTAATTAGGGTTTCTAGAATATTCTTAGGATGAGTATTTAAACAATGTTAGGACTTTTGTATTGAGGGAGTTTTTGTTGATTGAATAAAGAAAAGAAAAGCTTTGGCTTTCGAAAAATTGATTCTTGTCGATATCGTTCAGCCGTTCTAATCTCCTAGCCTCCGTTTGCATCATTTGGTATCAGAGCCAAAACCAGGGATTCTCGTCTTTCGATTGAGGTATTCATATATCAATATTTTTCCTTATATTCAGATTAAAAAAAAATGTTTGATCTTGGTGGGCCCTTTTTTGAATCTTCAAGCGTTGATGTTCCTGTCGATTGGTCAAAATCGCTTGTTTTTGACGAATGTGATTGCGAAAATTGTCAACTAGTAACATCAGACTTGACTGGTGTAAAAACTGTTAGCTTCGGATTTCTACAAGATGAATTGATTTGGAATTTTGAAGCCGTCAAAATTGTTAATCCTTATGATGATCCATTTGATCCATTTGATGTTTCCTCTACAAAGTCTTCTGCTGATTACATTATAAAATTGTTACTCCAAACGTATATTATGTCATATTGGACTGATTGGATGGAAGTTATTACTCGAGTTGGCAAATTTCAAGTTCGCCAAGGATTCAAGGATTTTTATATTCTAATATTAATATTAAGGTACAATGGAAGGATACTTATGTTACATGCTCTCTTTGTATTGCGACAAATTCAACTACAACTCATTGCAAATTCGAGGACGAATTTTTCGAAGCCGAGGAGAATGATGCAGTATAATGGGATAAATATGAGTTTTATTTTAATTAATTATTATTTTATTAGTATTTTCAGAATTAAATGTAGTAGGATGATTATAAGAGGTTTTAGAGTAGATTTAGCATTGATTTAGTAGTTTTAGACTTCTATTAGGTTACCTTATAGGTTAGGTTTTATTTTAGGATGATATTTCTTGTTTTCTAAGTTTTATGAGTGCTATAAAATAGCCTCAGAGTTGTAAATCGAAAATCAGTTGTTGATTAATAAAAATTGAGTGTTTTCTTGTTCCAACTTGTAGTCTTGATTAATTTCGACTGCTGTTGAAGAATTGATTCGCGTATTGATTAATTTCTACCCGTAATCAATCTTTATTTCCTAAAAGTGATTAAATTCCTTTTGGATGCCGACTCTCCGTATCGATTAAATTCTACGAGTGTTGAAGATCAATTACTAGTATTGATTAATTTCTACTAGAATTGATATCTATCAAGTTCGACTGCGATTGAAGGATTGATTCGCGTATTGATTAATTTCTACCCGTAATCAATCATCTATCCAAGTCTTCCGCTACATCACGGTGTAAGAAATCACCTTCAAATTTTTATAAAACAAAATTTTATAGCATAAAGTAATGAATTTATGTATTTTAACATGTCATTTTTAAGAAAATTTTGCACTAAATTATTATTGTTATCATTTATATGCTAAAATTTCAATATCTCAATTATAATAGTTATCCCAAAACCAAGATTATAAAAAGCGCTAGGCGGATGCTAGGCGGTGGAGCCGGGCCTAGCGCCTAGGCGGAGACTAGTCGGGGACTAATCGGGATTAGTCGGGGCACAGGCACTGGCCAGGCGTTGGAGAAGGGCAGCTCACAGCGGCGGGCCTAGGCGCCCTTAGGCGGGGTCTTTTAGAACTTTTAGAACATAGCCCAAAACCAAGATTGACCCACTTTCTAAAAATAATTGGCATCGTTACTGGTCCCATTGATTAAAAAAAAATTATAAACTTTAATTTTTATATTTTGCAATTTCTAATATGCAACTGAGTATCATTGAATAAAAAAATAATATAAAATTTCTATTTTGGAACTAGAAGAGATAAAAAAAATTAAAAAATACAACTTTTAGCACAAACGAGAGTACGAATATAAAAGTATTGTGACAAAAAAATATTGTGATTTTAATAAGTAAATGTCACTGGACAAAGAGATAAATTTGCACATTAAATTGATACATAGGGGATATGTTTCATAATCTCTTACCAAAGATACTTAAAATGTTGCCCATATACTATATAACACTGACATATCTCTTATTCTCTCTCTTTGTCCCATTAATACTTAAAGAAATGAACATTTTTATTATCAAATTACATCATTTCAAATTACAACGCGGGAGGAGGAATTCGGACTCGGGACCTTCTGAAGTAAGCCCAAGCATTATGTCGTCATAGCTAAAGCTCGTTGGCAAGAAAGAACCATGTCGAGGTAAAGGCGAGAGTGGTATTTTTTTTTATTCTTTTTGCATTTAACTGATATTAATAGGAAAATCTACAGGAAATGAGTTTAAATGACTATAATGACCTTGCAATATAAGTATTGCACATCACCCAACACTACTCTTTTAAGTGTCACGATCAATAAAACTCATAACACCCCTAACAAAAGATAATACATGAAACTCCAAAAACAAATCAAAAGTAGAATCCTAGATAACAATTACAACAACAATAAACACACAAAAATCCACAAAACAACTTCAACTTCCCTATCCAACATTTCTTCAATTCTTCAAATCAACAAAAGTCAAACCCATTCACATTAACGACTTCAAAGATCTAGCCTTAATCCTCTTCCTCCCTCTCTTCTTCCCAATTTCCCCTCCATCTTCCTCATCGTCCTCATCATCACACTCCATATAATCAATCTCCGGCACCAAAATTTTCTTATTTGTTTCTTCATTCTTTGACATACTAGTAGCATCATCATCTCTCGTTCTCTCGGGACCCTTTTTCTTTCCCCATAGTGGTCCGAACCCCGAATAATAATAGTACTCGTTAGGATTCTCATTAGGTCCGCCCGGAGCCGGAGTTGGTTTCTTCTTCTTGCTCGGAGGCCGGCCACGACCTCGTTTCTGGGTCCCATCTGATTTCTTGCAGCTTTTCAAATGACGGGCACACATTTTGTGTGTGTACCCATTCTTCTTCACTATTCTCCCACATTGCCAACCTTTCCCATCTGTCTCACAACACAATACAACATCTTCTTCTTCTCCTTTCTTAATCTTAATCTTCTCTTCTTTCCCTTCATTATCAAAATCAAACCCTACTAGTGAACCATCGAAGCAAAAATCCAATTTCCGGCCATTATTCAACACCTTTTCACTTTCCAAAGGACTGTGTACGCGATAATATATGAAATTGAGATCAAACAATTCAACAAGTGAGTCAATATTTCGTAATTTGAGCTCAATTGAACATGTATGCATACACATGTAAGGAAACATTTTCAAATACTCCTATGTGGTATCGAAAATGGAAACCCTGATTATCGTGTCATGCAATACACAGTGAAGCAAAAGTTAAACACGAATCGAAATTGAACAAACGAATGATGGGTTACCGCTGAAGAGCTCCAATGGAGTCACCAAAGCTCCCATTTCCTGCAAACCCAAAGTCTTCATCTACCTATAATCATATTAACCAACTCAAATTAAAACAAATTCAAACAAAACATTGAAAATCACGTATAATAGATTAAAAAAAGCAAAACCCATGATAAAAATTAAGTATACGAGGCTAAAAACCGTTCAAAAATGGTGGAATTTAGGGGTTTACATAAACCCTAAATAAGAGGTTTCAATTTTATCGACAACCCTAATGAAATAACACTAAAAACTAACAAATGTAACAAAAATAACGATTATTCACTACTGGGTTTCATCGGATCTAGTTAAAAAGTATGTAAAAGAGGAAATGGAGAGAGATATTTACCTGAAAAGTGTCAAATGAATCTGAATAATTAGGTAATGGGAAAGTGATAATATCCCATGGAGATTGATTGAGCTGACAGTTCAGGTGGGTTTTCATGAGGGAATTTGAGTAAGGAGAAGGAGTTGAGATTGTGGAGAACTGTGAGAATTTTGCGTTCTTTCTGATTCTCATGGCGTCGTCTATGCAGGAAACTGGAGGACGGGGGAGAAGGGAGAAATATTTAGTAGAGTAGATCCAAAGGTGTTTCTCTCTCTTAAAAAAAATTGCATACACGCACTCAAGAGAGAAGTGTGTATATTTATAATGTTTTCTTCTCTCTCTCTCTCTCTCTCCTCTTTATTTTTTTCAGATGTGCATTATCCCGAGAAATAGTAAGGTACAAAGTTATTAGCATGTCGTACAAAATGAAATTAAGGTTAATTACACTATTGGTTCCTCACCTTTAGCCTTGTACACTTAGGGACCGTTTGATTCGGTGGAAAAAAAGTGAATAAATGAAATGATTAATGAAATGAAATTCATGAAGGAATGAAATTCATGAAGGAATTGGAATCGAAAAAAACTGGTCAAACACTCCGTTTGATTGGCACGGAATGAAATGAAATTGTCATTCAATTCCTTGACAAATCATGTTTGGTTTGAAAATACAAATTATAAAATGGAATGAAAGCATATAAAATGACCAATTTACCCCTTTTTTTTTAAAAAAAATATTTTTTTGGGTGGGAGGGGGTGGGGGGTAGGTAGGGGGTATGCAAAATGAGTAAAAATATTTTTTTTCGTGGGGTGGGGGTGGTAGGGCGGGGTATGCAAAAAAAATTCGTGTGGGGTGGGGGGTGGGGGTAGGGCGAGATGGGGGGTAGGGCGGGGGTGCAAAAAAAAAAAAAAATTCGTGTGGGGTGGGGGGTTGGGGGGTGGGGGGATAGGGCGAGAGTGGATGGGGGGTAGTAGGGCGGGGGGTGCAAAAAAAAATTCGTGTGGGGGGTAGGGGTGGGGGTACGGCGAGGATTTGGATGGGGGGTAGGGCAGTGGGTGCAAAAAAAAATCGTGTGGGGGGTGGGGGGGCTGGGTGGGGGGGGGTGGGGTGGGTGGGGATAGGGTGGGGGCTGGATTGGGGGGGATAAGGCAGGGGGTGGGGGGTAGGTAGGGGTATTTTGGTCATAATTTTTTTTTCATTCCATTGCTAAGGGAATTGGTCATTCCTTCCATATATGGAGGGAATGGCGAATTCCATCAAGCCAAGAAATTGAGCATTCCGAGGGAATTGAAATTTTGAACCAAACGCAACGAAGGAATGAAGTGGCTGGAATTGACCATTCCATTCCGCCATGGAATGGCCAATTACCGCGAACCAAACGGCCCCTTAGTCCATAGAAATAAATTTGAGGCAGTAAATCAGATTGCAATAATTGTTCTAAACGCCCAAATTTAGTCTCTAACAAATACATTGTTGGAAATTGGTTTAAGAAACTAGGTTTGACCAAGTTTTGACCCAATTTTCAAATGAATTTCATTTATTGTTTAATGAAATAAGTTACAAAATTATAATCTACATTTGTTGTAGATTAAGAAAATGCATATATTTACTCAAAACCATTTTCGGGTGAATGAGAAATTAATGACTAAAGATTGTAACTTGAAATGGGAAAATGAAGAGTTTATGGGATATGAAAGAGTTATCCCACATTTCTTTGTGATGTAAAGTAATGCTAGTTTATAAGTGGATGCAAACAAAGAGGAGTCATCAAGATGTTCCTCCTTGGGTCAAGCATACAAGGAGTAGCCTAATTGTGCCAGTTTTATACTAGGTCAATTTGTACTACACCCGCGAAGGGCGCATTGGGCGCTTTAGAGGCGCACTTTGCACTTCGCATCGTCGCTAGGAGCTATTGGAGCCTTTAATTTTTAAGAAAATCGATCAAGGTTCGTGGCTCAGGTGCAGTGGTTTGGTTTAGCTTAGGCTAGTGCATGGGTGTGATTGGGCCTAGGCCCGTTCGGATTGGGCTGGGGCGGTGCAGGACTCGATTGGACCACGGATCGGATCTGTGGGTCTTGGATCTGGTCCACACCTATCCACGCCAAAGGGTACAAGCCAGGTTCATTGAACCAGGTCATAGGTTGGACTGGTTCAAGGAGCCGGTTCGAATAGGTGCTGGCAGGTCCAGATGATCTCCACCCTCCATCAAGACCAAATCCAACGACAGAGAATCCACCAGACACCAATTGTGGTTATTCCCAATAGCCACCACAACTCTTCAATATCTATAAATAGGCCCCCAGAATGTCAGTTTCAATCATTCCAATCATTCAGTGATTTAGCATTCAATAGCAATTAGAGAGAGAAAGCATATTGTAGCATAAATATTTCTTTCAAGTCCAGAAGTTCCAAACAGTTAGTTTGTTCGCCGAAGTCATTAGTTTGAAGTGCTTCTACTAACGATTGTAAAGTCGTTGCATCTTACGAGAAGATTGCCAGTAACCGTTAGCACCAGTGCGGGGCAATTACTTCTTACGGAGATTGTGTTCAACACAAGCCTCGACTTTCCTCCGTCCCGGTTTAATTTTATTTTTCTGGTTTTATTTATTTTCAGTTATTTTCTTAAAGAAAGCCTTTTCGATCGTTACATTTTTCCTAACAATCGTAAGAAGTAATTTACGTTTTCTTAAGGAAATGTTGACTGAAACTAAAACCTCTCAGTTGTTCGGGGTTACCCACCCTCATCAGACAAATGCAACAAACCAGATTGTTGTGCCTATTCCGGTTCAAAATTATCCAGTACTTGGCAAGAAAATAACGAATTTTGGAGGTGCGGACTTCAAAAGCTGGCAACAAGAGATGTTGTACCTCTTAACAAACCTCGGTTTGAAGATGTTCGTTGAAAAAGGTATCCCCGCTAGTCGGGATGATGATTCAGATCCGCAAGAACAGATAGCCAGAGAGGCATGAAATCATGGAAATCTCATATGTAAAATGTACATATTAAGTGGGCTAAGTAAAGTCATATACGAGGAGTACTGTTTCATGGAGACAGCCAAGGAGTTGTGGAACTCATTGGAACTGGTCTATAAGATTCAAGAGACCGACTCCAGAAATCAAGCCACCATTATTGAAAGGCTGAATGGCTTTGATTTAGAAGCAATGGTGTGCGAAACCTTTGAAGCCACCTTAACAAATCTCAAAGACACCAATAATAAATGGTGGATAGATACTGGAGCTACCCGCCACATATGTGCTGATAGATTTTGCTTTTCGTCATACACTCCTATCAGTGGAGAGAAGGTGTGTATGGGAAACGGTGTCACTTTCAATGTCATGGGACTTGGAAAGGTTATACTGAGATGTCTTCAGGCAAAGAGCTAACTCTCAAGGATGTGCTGCATGTCCCAGACATTCGCAAGAACCTGGTTTCCGGATCGCTGTTGAGCATGGGTGGATTTAGACTAGTGTTTGAGTTTAGAAAACTTTGTATTGACCAAGAATGATATGTTTCTTGGAAATGGGTACCTTGAAAAGGGCCTGTTCAAAATGAATGTAAGAAATATTATTCGCTTTGAAGCGAAGAATGAAAAGTTTATTTCTTATGTCTACCTGTTGGATAGTCCTAATCTATGGCATGATAGATTAGGTCACGTGAATTACAACACAATTAAGAAGTTAGTGAGTCAAGAATTAATTTCTATGAATAAATTCGATTCAACTGACAAGTGTGAAATTTGCGTTGAAGCGAAAATGACTAAGTCATCATTTTCTTCGGTAACAAGAAACACAACACCTCTTGAGTTAGTTCACACAGATATTTGTGATCTAAAGTTAGTGCAAACTCGAGGTGGGAAAGAGTATTTCATTACTTTTATAGATGATTGCACTAAATATTGCTACGTATATCTCTTGAGAAGTAAGGATGAAGCAATAATGGCTTTCCAAACTTATAAGAATGAAGTTGAGAATCAACTTAATGTAAAGATTAAGAAGATTCGAAGCGATAGAGGAGGAGAATATGTCGCTCCGTTTGAAGGATTATGCTGAGAATCTGACATTATTCATCAAACGACAACACCATATACACCTCAGTCTAACGGAGTAGCTGAACGCAAAAATCGTACTCTTAAGGAGATGATGAATGCAATGTTAATCAGTTCAGGCTTACCCGATAACTTGTGGGGGGAAGCCATACTCACATCCAACTACATTCTTAATAAGATACCCATGAAAGGAATTGATAAGACTCCTTATGAATTATGGCATAATTGTAAGTCGTGTTATAAATATCTTAAAGTGTTGGGGTGTCTAGCTAAGGTTGAGGTACCTAAGCTAAAGAAAATAAAGATCGGTCCCAAGACGGTTGACTGCATCTTTATTGGATATGCCAGCAATAGTAGTGCCTATCGGTTTATAGTGCACAAGTCGGACATTCCTGATATGAATGAAGGAATGACGATAGAATCAAGGAATGCGTCATTCTTTGAAAATATCTTTCCTGCTAAGGATAGGAAAGATACAAGTTCTAATAAGAGAACTTATGAAGCTACAAATGGTCCATCTCGAGAAGAAGATGAAGGACCTAGACGAAGTAAGAGGGCAAGAGTGAAAAAGTATTTTGGTCCTGATTTTCAATCATATATGTTAGAAAACGAACCAGCTACTGTTAAAGAAGCTTTATCTGGACCGAATAGTCCGTTCTAGAAAGAAGCAATTAACAATGAGATAGAGTCCATAATGCATAATAATACTTGGGAGTTGGTTGATCTCCCTCTAGGATACAAACTGTTGGGTTGCAAATGGATCCTTAAAAGGAAGTATAAGGCAGATGGATCTATCGATAAGTACAAAGCCCGACTGGTAGCCAAAGGGTTTAGATAAAAGGAGGGATATGATTTCTTTGATACATATTCTCCTGTCACAAGAATCACATCCATTTGTGTTCTCATTGCGAATGCTACAGTGCATAACCTTGAGATACACCAGATGGATGTGAAGACAACTTTCTTAAATGGAGAGCTAGACAAAGAGATTTACATGGAACAACCTGAAGGGTTCATTGTTCCAGGTAAAGAACAGAAGGTGTGTAAACTTGTTAAGTCGTTGTATGGACTAAGACAAGCACCTAAGCAATGGCATGAAAAGTTTGACCGAACTATGTTGTCAAATGGATTCAAGATAAATGAATGTGACAAGTGTGTCTACATCAAAGGAACATCTGAATCATTTGTAATTGTCTGTCTTTACGTAGACGACATGTTGATAATGGAAAGTACTCATGAACTGATCATGAATACTAAAGGCATGTTAAAGAAACACTTTGACATGAAAGACATGGGATTAGCTGATGTTATATTAGTAATAAAGATTTCTAGAACATCAGAAGGAATAGTTCTGTCACAGTCCCATTATCTAGAAAATGTACTTCGAAAGTTCGATGTCATTAATGACCCTCCAGCTAAGACACCGATAGATTTGACTCTACACTTAGCAATGAACAGAGGGAACCAGTTTCTCAATTGAATATGAAAGAATGATTGGGAGTCTGATCTACTTAAGGAATTGTAAAAGTCCAGACATCGCATATTCAGTGATCAAACTAAGTAGGTTCACTAGTAATCCCAGAGCAGATCACTGGAAGGCCCTATTAAGGGTATTGAGATATTTAAAATATACAATGAATCATGAGATACTTTATAAGAGATATCCAGCAGTATTAGAAGTATACTGTGATGCTAATTGGATATCAGACGCAAAAGACTCTAAATCCACAAGTGGATATGACGCAGCACGGAAGCACGATAGATTCGCGTTTAGCGCACTAAACACAAGAATCCTTCAAGCGAAGAACCCTAAAACACAATAACTGGAATCCACCAGAAATTAACTGGAATCCACCAGAAATAAAGAGAAAACTCTTCAAAATTTATTAATCAAAAGCTTATTTTCGGATTACAATCTTAGGCCTATTTTATAGTGCCTATAAAACTTAAAAAACAATCCTAAACCTTCTAGAATTACTCCTAACCTATATGGTAACTAAATAGGACTCAAAAACTAGTAAATATCCTCAAAATCTACTCTAAAATCATCCCTAATCAACCTATTAAAATTAATGACGAAAATAAACAATAAAATATAAACTAAAACAAATTAAGTCCTAAGATAGTAATTAAAATACAAAATTAATTGATATATTTGACTTCGTCAAATATGCTTTCTTGGTGCAGATTCCTTCCTCGGTTCCTCCTACATCAGTCACCCATTCTTCAAAAGAACTCGACCCCGAGTTCATATCCGATATTTGGTAAGATCCGCCCCAGAAGAACAAATACTTTGAATAAATCAATGCTTTTCTTGCCTTCGAAAAAAAATTTAACACATCAATCTCATCCTTCTGTTGTTCGTCCGTCTCATCTTCCTCAGAGTCAACAATGAATGAAAATTTAGCGTCCTCCATGGACTCTTCCACAATCTCCCCATGATCAATAATAAAAATATCATTGTATTTAGATTCTTCTGCCCAATCAATAACAACCACAACAATATCAAAAATTGATGGTGCAGAACAAGTAATACCATCCACGTTTTCATTCATGGGCTCAACTAGGGCATGCTCATGGACCTTAATACTTACCGGAGGTTCAATATTATTGTCCTCAATCGTTACCTCAGGTTCAGCCAAAGGAGCTGCTGAATTTGATACGTCATCAGCTACTGGCTCTGTTGCTCCTTGAATGCTTGTTTCTAATTCAACAATCACATCAATTTTTTCTACTTCCTCACTTGCGAGTGCTTCAACTGGCGCATCTTCGATTATTTGTACTTCGCCCTGCACTTCTTCCTTGGATTGCTGAACGACTTCCTCTCCTTTGAAATTGTCGTTCAACGTAGCAATAGCGGTGGTTATTGCAGATCTACGCGCTTTCAGTTTCTGAATCTTGGCAGTGTAGTGATCGGCTTTATCAGCATAAAATTTGGCTTCCATCCTATGTCGCTGCCTAAGCACTCGCTCCCTTGATACTCGATTCGGATCTCTAATTGATTTATATTTCTGCACACGTCGATCATGCTTGTCCGCTTCGTCGAGTTCTTCTTCCTCTAACACTAGAAAATATTGTTCCTATTGTCGAGCACGATCCAATCGACGATCTATTTCGTGAATAACCTCATCATCAGATCTTGTTACTTGATCCCCCATAACGAATCAGTGATGAAAAGACGAGTTAAGCTTGCCACGATACCAACTGACTAAAGACGCCAGATAAATTTCGTGATTAGCGCACTAATCACAAGAACCCTTCAAGCGAAGGATCCTCAAACACAATACTGGAATCCACCAGTAGTAATCTGGAATCCACCAGGAAAAAAGAGATAAAACTCTTCGAAATTCAATTAATCAATAGCTCAAAAACTAAATTTAACAAAGCCCTAAAAGTTGTTTAAATACTATCTCAAACCCTAAAACAAACCCTTAAACGAAATAACCAATCAATGACCAAAATACCCTAAACTTAATGTTCAAAGACAGTAAAAGACGGAATTACAAAGAAATAAGTAAATTGGCACGCCACCGCGAGGCGTCCGCCTGGATCCTGGCGATGCGGCCGCTTGGCCTCCAGTCTTTGGAGAGTTGCTGATGCCGGTCTGAGGCGCCCACCTGGTCTAGGTGAGGCACCCGCCTGAGAGCCAGTGGCCGAAACTCCTTCCTGTCTTACTCCAGGTTGTTTGTGACGTTCTGAATATGGACATCTGTCATATATTGCTTGGTCTCCCTTGGCAGTATGATCATGACATTACGTATCGGGGAAGGGATAATGTGCTTATGTTCACTTAGGACAAACATAAGATTGCTATAGCTCCTGTACTGCGGTTTGAAAATCAGGTTGAGAAAGGGGAGCCGATCGTGATGCTTATACAGAACGAGAAAGTGAATCAATCTGCTGAAAATAGGGTCAAGGATGTGCAAGCCATCAAGGAAGCTGTCAAAGCTAAGCTACAGGTTACAGGGTTGAATAAAAAGGTGGCTGCTGGCAAAAGGAAGCGGAAGAAGTCTTTCGCAGTTGGGGAGGATATGAACTCGGGGTCGAGTTCTTTAGAAGTGGGAGAGACTGATGCAGGAGAAGAGGACCCAGGCGGGCGCCCCAACAACATCCAAGCGGCCGCCCCACAGGGGCTCAACGGAGAAGGTTCTTTTAGGCATGAGGCGAGCGCCCCATCTTGGTTGATGCGGGCGCATCAAGGTGGAACGCAGGTGACCAATGCTACGGATCTCCAGGTGGGCACTTGGTCCTCATCCAGGCGGACGCCTCACGGCGTTGAGGTTTCCAAATGTCGTTTCTTTTAATTACGTTTACTGTGTTTTAGTTTTTAAAACGTGGGTATTTTTGGTATTTGTTTTATTTTGGTGCTTTAGGGTTTAGAAGGTATTTAAATACTCTTAGGGTTGTTGTTAAAGGCAGTTTTGGATTAACTAAATTTCCGAGAATTTCCTCTCTTTTCTGGTGGATTCCAGTTCTTCGCGTTTGAGGATTCTTCGCTTGAAGAGTTCTTGTGATTAGTGCGCTAATCATGAAATTTATCCGGCTTCCGTGCTGCGTCAGGATATGTATTCACAATTGGTGGGGGAGCAGTATCATGGAAATCCTCCAAACAAACGTGTATAGCTAGATCCACGATGGAATCTGAGTTTATAGCTTTAGATAAAGCTGGAGAAGAAGCAGAATTGCTTAAGAACTTCTTGGAGGATATTCCTTGTTGGAGTAAGCTTGTGCCTTCTGTTATGATACATTGTGATAGTCAATCAGCAATATGAAGGGCAAAAAATAGTATGTATAATGGTAAGTCTAGACATATTCATCGTAGAAATAATACCATTAGACAGTTGATCAAAAATAGTGTTATCACAATTGACTATGTAAAGTTAAATGATAACATAGCGGATCCGTTCACGAAAGGTATAAATAAAGATCAACTGTATAAACTGTTAAGGGGAATGGGTTTAAAACCCACAACAAAAGAACTCATAGTGGACACTCAACCTTGAGAAATGGAGATCCCAGACCCTTGGTTCAATGAGAAAACTAAGTTATGAGTTTGGTAGAAACACTTGGAACCTGTTTCATACTCATTCCCAGAACATCCAAGTGTGTGCACCTGCAGCAGTGGTGAGGATAAGTTGAGAAAACTTTTAATGATTCCTATACCTACGGGTGGAGTATAGCAGGATACTCTTTATAGTATGAATCACCTATATAAGTGAGAAGTAATAAGGCTGCTTCTAAATGAACACTTATGAATGAGATACGGTCCAGGGCTGAAATAGACACAACGTGAGAATAAAAATTTTCAGACCTATTATTGTGTGAGTACTGTTGTCTTGGTATACACTATACAGTCATTGGTTCAAAGCGTCTCGCTACCAACTAGCTAGTATATCCGATAGTATTTTACTAGGGAAGGTTCAAGGCCAAAAGCTACCTATCCCGATGCAATAGTAGTTCGCCGGAACTTTTGGATGAATCTGCATACATGCATTAATTGTCATTCATGTGGGGGATTGTTGGAAATGGGTTTAAGAAACAAGGTTTGACCAAGTTTTGACCCAATTTTCAAATGGGTTTCATTTACTGTTAAATGAAATAAGTTACAAAATTATAATCTACATTTGTTGTAGATTAAGAAAATGCATTTATTTACTCAAAACCATTTTCGAGTGAATGAGAAATTAATGACTAAAGATTGTAACTTGAAATGGGAAAATGAAGAGTTTATGAGATATGAAAGAGTTATCCCACATTGCTTTGAGATGTAAAGTAATGCTAGTTTATAAGTGGATGCAAATAAGGAGGAGTCATCAAGATGTTCCTCCTTGGGCCAACCTAGGTGGACCATTGGGCCAACCATGCAAGGAGTAGCCCAATTGTGCCAGTTTTATACTAGCTCAATTTGGACCACACCAGCGAAGCACGCAAAGCCCGCGAAGGGCGCATTGGGCGCTTTAGAGGCGCACTTTGCACTTCGCACGTGCGCATCGTTACTAGGAGCTATTGAGCCTTTAATTTTTAAGAAAATCGTTCAAGGTTCGTGGATCAGGTGCAGTGGTTCGGTTCAGCTTAGGCTAATGCATGGGTACGTACGATTGGGCCTAAGCCCGTTTGGATTGGGCTGGGGCGGTGCAGGACTCGATTGGACCACGGATCAGATCCGTGGGTCTTGGATCTGGGCCACACTTATCCAGGTCATAGATGGAAGGGTTGGACTGGTTCAAGGAGCCGATTCGAATAGGTATTGGCAGGTCCAAATGATCTCCACCCTCCATCTAGACCAAATCCAACGACAGAGAATCCACCAGACACCAATTGTGGTTATTACCAATAGCCACCACAACTCTTCAATATCTATAAATAGGCCCCCAGAATGTCAGTTTCATTCATTCCAATCATTCAGTGATTTAGCATTCAATAGTAATTAGAGAGAGAAAGCATATTGTATCATAAATATTCCTTTCAAGTCCAGAAGTTCCAAACAGTTAGTTTGTTCGCCGAAGTCATTAGTTTGAAGTGCTTCTACTAACGATTGTAAAGTTGTTGCATCTTACGAGAAGATTGTTAGTAACTGTTAGCACCAGTGCGGGGCAATTACTTCTTACGGAGATTGTGTCCAACACAAGCCTCGACTTTTCTCCATCCTGGTTTAATTTTATTTTTCCGGTTTTATTTATTTTCTTAAAGAAAGCCTTTTCGAATTTCCGTTACATTTTTCCTAACATACATAATCATTGTTGGTGGGAAGCAGGTTAAAAGACAAGTCTACCTTTAATAACTTGATCTACTAGATCTTCGACTGATGTGCGTTTTAATTGTATCGACCCGAATTCTATAAAATAGGTTTGGTTTATTAGTAGTTCAAATTATATAATTCCTACGTCTCAATTCACTTTGGATTGATTTATTTTTTGGCACATCTCATTTTATTTGAGACTGTCCAAAACGACAATTTTTTTTTATATTATTCTCAACTTATTCCCTTTCCTATTTTACTTTTATACTCACAACATCAGTCAATATATTATACCTTGAGTTAGTGCTATGTAAAACGTGTTTTTCCTATTGATTAGGAAAAATTGGGTTTTAAATGAACGATAACATTTTTGTAAATAATCGAAACATTTAAAAAAAAACATGCAGTGGAATTTTGAAAATAATCGAAACTTCTTAGCACCCCTAGCACTCTTCAACACACGGACTGGATATTTGTAACACCACAACTGGTCATCTTAAACACTATTGCTGACCATCTTTTAACACTTCAATTATAAAAACTTCAAAGGCGCATTTGAGGATTTACATGATGTCTTTTGGGGTTTCCAAACCTATATCTAGAGGTAAACTTTGTGATTTTTGTAGGCCTCGAAATTTCCTTCGATTTGAAATGATGTGCGTTCCGCGGTTCATCAGTAGTCAAAAGTTAAGCTCATTGTCGTGCATGTGCTCAAAGGACTCCATAAACTCAATTACATATCCAGAAGCCTTTTATAATGATATTCAGAAACTTTTAAAATTGATATTCAGAAAGTTTGTTGGTTTTGTTCAAATGTGCTAGTTAATCAAATTCAGAAATCTTCGCTATTAATATCCAAAAACATTTAAAATTGATATTCAGATGGTTTGTTGGCCATGGTTTTGTTAAAATGTCCTTGTTAATTCATATCTAAAAGGCTTTAATTTTGATATCTAGAACCCTTTTAGTTTGTTATCCAAAAAGTTTGTTGGTCCTGGCTTGTTTATATGTGCTTGTTAATTCATATTCAGAAGTTTATAATATTGATATCCAGAATCATTTGAGATTGATATCCAAAAGGTTTGGTTGTCATGGATTCAGTGCGCATGAAGTTTCACTTATTTTCAAAATTGTCACTGCGCACGAAGTTTCACTTAATTACAAAAATGTCACAGCGCATTTAATCTTGTGTCCAAAATTTTAGTCTCAACTAAAGTAGGATGGAAGGAGTATATGAAATATTGGAGATAACTACTAGACTAGTTTCTATACCATTTTATTGTGATAGATTGAACACCATTTTGTTGCTCTCGCGCTCCATTGAGCAGTATTTGCTCGTCACATAGAAGAGAAGAAATAATTAGGGTTCAAAGCTTGGTTTTTCATTGATCATAAGAAGTATATAAAGGAAAAGAGAATCCAATTTAGAAAAGGATCCTAGGAAATCTAATTTGAGTAGGTAACAATAAAAGGAAACTAGTAGTTAATAAGAACAAAGAAATCAGATCTCCTATATATATTAGGAGATCCCCATATCATAACACCCCCCTCAAGTTGGAGCATGGGGATTCAGAATGCCTAACTTACTAATGAGAAAATCAAATTACTTCTTCCCAAGAGCTTCAGTGAAGATATCCGTCAACTGTGTAGATGTAGGACCAAAGGAAGGGGCAATGAGACACTCTTTATCTCTCAGGAAAAACCAGATTTTGAGCAAGATGTATAGCCGATTGACTATCACAAAAAAGTAGAATAGCCTTCGGATTGCGAACACCCAAACTAAGTAAAAGACCGCTTTAACCATTTCAATTCACAAGTAAGTGTCGACATAGATCTATATTCGACCTCTGCAAAAGATTGTGATACTGTATCACGTTTTTTGGTTTTCCACGAAATAGGTGAATAACCAAGAAATACCAACCATCCTGTGAGGGATTTACGAGTGAGAGGGCATGTTGCCGAATCGGAGTCACACCAACCAGTTAATGTCAGGTCACTGTCACTTGTCAAGACAACTCCTTGACCAGGTGTTCACTTAAGGTATCGAATAACTCGCAGGGCAGCTTCCCAATGTTCAATCCCAGGAGTTTGCATAAATTGAGATAGAATATGTACTGGATAAGTCAAATTAGGACGCGTAACTGAAATTACCCGGATCGCGCGCGGAAATGCGGCTAGCGGCTTTCGCAACTTGGGCCTCGCTTCGGGAAAGAGAGAGTCGCCACGCTGTTTTGTATTATGAGCCTAAACTTTGAAAAAGGCTGGTTTGAAAAAGGATGTCATTTTGATTGGTAGCCAAAACTTAGGAAAAGACTTTTGAAAAGGAGGTCGTTTTGATTGGTAGCCAAAACTTAGGAAAAGACTTTTGAAAAGGAGGTCATTTTGATTGGTAGCCAAAACTTAGGAAAAGGCTTTTGAAATGGAGGTCGTTTTGATTGGTAGCCAAAACTTAGGAAAAGGCTTTTTTTGAACAGAGGTTGTCAGGTTCGGAGGTCAGGTTACGTTTCGGGAAGAGTATATGGATATCACACGAAATGCCTCGCATGACGAATCTTTCTACCTTTCTCGAAAAGTGTGCGTGTGTGTGTGTTCGTGTTGCTTTTGAAAATGAGCTTGAATGACAAGCTTTAATCTTGGTTTGAATGACAAACATTGATTTTGGTAAAAGAGCGTTTGAATGACAAACGTCGGTTTTGAGTTTGAAAAGGAGTTCGAATGACGAACTAGAATCTTTAGTTGAATGACAAAAGTTGATTTTGGTAAAAGAGCGTTTGAGTGACAAACGTCGATTTTGAGTCGGAAATGAGCGTTTGAATAACAAACGATGATTTTGAGTTGGAAATGAGCGTTTGAGTGACAAACGTCGATTTTTAGTTTGAAATGAGCGTTTGAATAACAAACGTCGATTTTTAGTTTGAAATGAGCGTTTGAATGACAAGCGTCGATTTTGAGCCGGGCATTACGATGTTACCCATTTTGATGAAAATGATGGCAAGTAAGATGCGATCAACGAGTCATTTTATGACTTGGACATTTGTAAGTAAATACTATCAACAAACTAAACGGCTTGGACTTGTAAATGACAGTATTGAAAATGCGATATCGACGGATCGAACGATCCGGACGGTAAAAATGCGATCGACGAGCCAAACGACTCGAATTTGTAAAGAACGTAAAGTAAGTGCGACATCAACGGATCAAACGATCCGGACTTGTAAATGACAATCACGAACCAAAAGGTTCGGACGGTAAAAGTGCGAATCAACGGATCGAACGATCCGGGCGGTAAATGGCAGAAATGTAAAAATGGGACTCGAACGCCGTTTTAAGCCTAAATTACTTCTCTTGAGGAGGAGAAGATTATAAAGGACTAAAACGTATCAAGTCCCGCAGACGACGTTTCGTCTACATTTTGAGAACTTTGGAAAGATGAGGGGCTGATTCGGCATTTGGGCCAAAATGGCCCATCACGTAAAAGAGGTCGGCCGGTCTCTCTCTCATTTTGGACATATTTTAAAAGCCGTCGGCCATTAGAGAGAAATAGAGAAAATATGTGAAATTTTGGCCGAGAAAAATAGAGAAAAAAGAGAAAAATTCGTCATTTTTCTTCGATCTTTGTTGAAATCTTCGAGAGATTATTGCTATGGAAGCAAAATTGGGGCGGAGGGGTCGACATAGAAGGACCGACAACGAGAGGAAGAGGATTAAGAGGACGGTGCGAATAACACATCTTCCCATGGATCCAACCGAGTTTTACAAAGCTCGGGATAGCCATAAGTCTAAGGAGGGGATAGTGAGGAAGGTAAGCTTCCTTTGAATTCCTTTGAATTTTAGAATTTTGAATTCTTGAAATTTTGGAATTTTGATTTGAATTTAGTTATGGTTCTTGGTGCCCAATTTGGAGCTTTTGACCTTGCGATGCCCTTTTGTCGAAATTGACTTTAGCTTAGTGCAATTGACGTTATGGGTAGACAACGTAGAATATTTGGTAGAAAAATTCCATGTCTAGGGGTGTTTTCCGAAATTAAAGTGAGTTTAATTCGGGACGGCGTAATTTTGAAAGTGTATGAAAGTTCCGGGTTTGACGATTTTTTCGACACGATTTTGAAAGTTCCGGATTTGACAGGTTTTTTCAAAATGGTTTGAAAGTTTCGGGTTTGACGGTTTTTTCGAAATGATTTGAAAGTTTCGGGTTTGACGGGTTTTTCAAAATGGTTTTAAAGTTCCGGGTTTGACGGGTTTTTCAAAATGGTTTGAAAGTTCCGGGTTTGACGGGTATTTCGAAATGATTTGAAAGTTCTGGGTTTGACGGGTTTTTTCAAAATAGTTTGAAAGTTCCGGGTTTGACGGGTTTTTTGAAATGATTTGAGAATTTTGGGGATTTGAACCGTTAATATTCCGACGTGGGACGGAGATATTTTTGGGAAATGGACCGTTAATGAAACGGGATTTTGAAGCTTGAACCTGTTAATATTCCGACTTGAGACGGAGATATTTTAGGGAAATGATTGAACTATATCTTTGTGTTGATATGTTTTGTGTGATTTTGACATGTGCATGTGCATTTTGTGTACGTTATCTTGTAGTAACATACCTTTGCTGTGTTTACCTGCAGGGGCGAGGGTCAGTTGATGTGTCCACTACCAAGAGTAGGGGAGATGTTGAGGCTGCCAAGGAGCTATGGGAAATGTTCCCGGATGTGGCTCGTGATGGAGAGAGGAGTCCATGGCAGTTGGTGATTGACTCCGGTCTGGGAGGCTTTATCAGCGCAGTGGCTGTTGTGGCTTCAACACAGAGGGTCAAGGTGATCCATATCGCTTTGAGTGAGTATTGGTGGGACAGACCCACACGTTTTACTTCAGGTGGGAGGAGGCATCAGTGACTCCTACTGACTTTGCTGCGATCACCGGGTTGTCATTCCGAGGCAATCCTATAGAGTGGTTTGATGAGTTTACCAGGGAGCATCTAACGGGACTGCTTGGATTTAACATTATGGATGCCAGGGGCCTTGGTATTTGATATGTGCCGATGGAGGCACATTTGAGGAGAGGGATAGCTGAGTATCTGGCGGGTTCCGAGAGGATGACAACTGATTGTTTGGCTAGGGGGTTCTTGTGGTTTGCTCTGTCAGCAACCATTTTTCCTAACCCTGACATGACGTGCCAGTTTGTTTTGCTTGGCTCCTTAATTGATCTGGAGGCTGTGAGAGGGTTTGCCTGGGGAGAAGCTGGTCTGGCCGAGCTTTTCTTTGCCTTGGACAAGTATTCTCGGGGGAGGACAACTCGTTCTGCTGCTTCCAGTTTGTTCTGGATGTGAGTCTCCTTCTTTTTCTCTTCCTTGTCTCGCGTGTACTTGTCTGTATCTGCTTTGTAGCTGACATAATTTTTCTTGGCGTCTTACAGGTCTGGTGCTTTGAAGTGTTTCATCCGCATCGGTGGACCATCAGGGAGGAGTATGCTTCTTTGTTCCCTGCTATGCTAACTTGGGAAAAGGCGGCTAGGAAGCTGGTGAAGTCGAGGGAGAGTACCCGTGTGACTTATGAGGAGGTGTCTTTGGCTCTGGACTGAGACTTTTTGCCAAGGATCAACTTGACTTGGTGGATCCGGTTCGATCAGGCGGTTGTGAATGCTGCCAGGAAGGTGACAAGTCAGCGAAAGCTGCTAGTGGGGCTTCACAGTGACATCCTGTTGTAAGTGCCCCAATCTGGGTCGTTAGTGTTCCGTCAGCCCAATTTAATTATTTATAATCATTTAGGGGCATTTTGGAAATTATTTAGACAATTTAAATGAGGAAGGATCATTTAGGAATAATAAAGTGGCCAAAGACCTCACTGGAAATCCATCATTTTCAAGGAAAATCACCTTTTTGACCAAATAAGAAAAAGCCAAAACTGCTTTTCTGCAAACCAGGCATGCTGACGATCTTATCCTCGCGAATAAGATTGTACCGACGATCTTATCCACGCGGATAAGATTGCACCCCTGGCCAATTTATAAATTGAGCCTTTCTCCTTCATTTTCAGCAGCAACAAAACACCTTTCCATACTGTTACTCTGTCGAAATCCCTCCTCAAAACAGCCTTAAACACTCCCACAACTCCAATTCAACACCAAATCCAACCTCAAATCCACTACTAAACCACTTCTAAGCCTTTGAAACCTTCAAACCCTAAACACAAGCCCAAAAAATATTGGTAAAACCCTTGTTCTCCCTTCTCAAACCTCCTTGATTCATACATTTATTCCATGCTTAAATGATATAGTATTACTTACTTAATTGTTGCTCATCTCCCCTCCCCCTTTATCCTAGGATCCAAGAGGATCTCCATCGAGTTCATCTCCATGGATGATTCTCTATAAGGGTCCACATTTTAAATTATGTATTTCCCTTGCCCCTTTACATTAACTAGTCTTTACTTGTTACTTGCTCTAGTTTACTTGACCTAGGATGTGGTCATCTTGGAGTTCATCTCCATAGATGATCACTTCAAATGGTCTAATTGTTCATTTCCTTGCAAATCCCTCTCCCTAGTCTAAGATGCTCACCTTGGAACTCTTTCCTTGGATGAATATCTTCTAGACTCACATAATTAGGTCACACAAGATGTATGAGATACACTTGCGTATAGGTCTCAAGGATGGTCCTTCTTGTGACCACCTTAGAGATCTTTCTCTAAAGTTGATACATCTTGACCTACTCTTTCTTTTATCAAATTTACTTTCATGTCAAATTTCCCTTTTCCTTGTAAATGACATGTTTTCAAGTCCTAATGTACCCCCGGGATGGCTTGATTAAGTGGTTTCATCACTTTTGACCACTAATCAAAGTCTAGGGAAAGAGAGGACAAAACATGGATGCCAAAAATCCAAACATTTCCTTTATTTTCTGTTTTTAGTTACATTTCCAGTTAAGTCCTATAAATCAAGTTAAATTTTTGGAAATTACACTGTTTTCAAACTATTTTCCAGTTCAGTCCCTTATATTTTTGTTATTTCTAGAAAATCCTTTAATTAAAAATCTTTTTCAAAACACACACACACACACACACACACAAAAGGTTTCAAGTGAGGAAGACTCGTCATACCAGGCATTCCGGGTGAACGCCAAACGTTCTTCCCAGAGTGTAACGTGACATCCGGACCCATTTCTCTAATTTTGGGCATTTTTCAAAGTTTTGGCCCCTTAAACTAAAAACTGCGTGGCGGCTCCGTTGATTTTTTAAAGTTCGATAAAGATTTTTCAAACTTCCAAAGTTTTGTTGGGCGCCAAAAAATCGGGTACATCACAGTGGCGACTCTGCTGGGGAAAAAATAAGCTTTTTTTTTTTTAAAAAAAAGAAAAGAAACTCGTTTTCAAAATAATAAATAAAACTTGTTTTTTTTTAAAAAGAGCTTTTGTGGGTCAAACATCCATCCCAACACTTGAAACTTTTTTGTGTGTGTGTGTTTTCGTGTGTGTATGTGTTTTGCCATGATGCGTGGTTATCGATTTGACCGTTTCGGGAAAGTCAAATTTTGACTGTTGGATCCATCCCTTTAACCGTTCAAATTTTATGTATTTATGTGCTTACATGTTTTCAAATTTTTTTTAATGATACTCAGTATATAGGCTAGAAACCATTAAACTTCTTCTTAAAACGCCTCATTATTGGAGCCGGGGATAAATTATGGTAGAACAACGCTACGTACTAGTCTCATTTAAAAAAAATTGTTTTTTTAAAAAAATATATCTTTTGTATGCATCATGCCTTTAAGACACATTTGAAAATTTATGTTTTTACTCAAAAAGGAATGTAGACTGTCGCACACTACGCGCACGCTGACCGTACACTGCACACTACGTCCTTAACCTGGGAAATCTCAGTAGCAGCCTGGGGGGCCTTACTACGCCTCTCGGTGCGAACACGGGACGACCCAAACGGCCATTAGTTTACCCTCGTGTCGACCCTGCACTTGTCCGTGACACACATTTTGTCCGAGAATTGGTTGGTTTTTTAGTCTGTTCCGTGTCAGACCGTGTCGGTGTATACCTCATATCGGTCAAACCCTAGTCAACGCACCGAGTCAAGAACCTCCGTGGACCTAAATTTGTCGAAGCCATGCCGATTTTCCGTCATGAACTTTGACTAGATCTTGACTGGGGTTCGAATTTTGACTTTGACCCGCTGTGAATGTGGTGCCCAAATTTTGTGTTGGATTCACGCGAGTTTGAAGACATCCGAGTTATTTGAAAAACGGAGTCGCCACGCCATTTTGATTACCTCAAAACTTTGAAAAAAAGGTTGTTTTATGGGTTCGGAGGTTAAGTTACCCCTTGGGAAGAACGTTTGGCGTTCACCCAAAGTGCCTTGCCGGAGCAAGTCTCCCGAGATTTCATTAATCGTGCTTGCTTGCGTGCTTTCTTGTGTGCATGTGTTTGAAAATAAGGGGGGAATGTCCCAAGTTGTCTTCCGGACGTACAAACCATTTGTTGGTTGTCGCTCGGGATTCTTTGGAATTTTATGTATTTGGGATTATGATCCCGTCCTCATCTTATGACTTGTGATCATCGCATTTTAAACCTCGGGACCCTCGGGACTTGCGTGATCGAGAGAATGACTCTCTTTTGGTCAAAGATGAGGTTCTTTAGAAAAGGAGGGTCCTTAGCCCATCAATCCTACGCTTTAAGACAGTCGAGCTCGTATAGAGGCTTCATACTCTTTCTTAAGCGATAATCGGAGATATAGGGTTCAAGGTGTCCCTTTCTAAAGAAATCGTGAACCTTTAATGGAAGGAACGATGTAAAGATAGGATCTTTTTACACCGGTCCGTTCCAAGGTTGGGGGAAAGGGGAAATGCATGATGAAAAATGACTCTTTAATGAAAAGATGACATTTTTGGTTTTAGCAAATGATGCTTTTTGATTGAAAGAAATGATCTTTATGCAAGTGATGCATAAAGATAGGATTTTTATGCAAATGATGCATTAGAAAAGGTTTTTGAATGCAAAGGATGCATTTTTATTGGAAAGATTGGATTTTTATGTGCAAATGATGCATAAAAATGACATTTTTATTTGAAAATGGGGGTTTTAGGTGCAAAGGATGCACCTTTATGAAAAAAGACTACATTTTTATGACAAATGAGGTCTTAGTGCATGCAAAAGGGAAAGGGGGTGATAAAGATGTGATCTTTATGAATAAATGCCAAGTCCCAAGCAAGATATATGAATGCAATGAGCAAGTATATCAATTAAAATGCAAGGTTAGGGCGTGCGAGGTTACCAATTGCTTCCTTTGCTTCTTTGGTCGGAGCTAGGAGGAGAGATTGGTCTTGGATCTTCAAGGAGGAGGGAGGGAGCTTCTTGGCCTTCTTCTTCACCTTCTTGAGCCTTCACCAATATTCTTCACGTCTTGGGAGTGACTGATTGTATTGCTATGGATTGTATGTCTTGTTGTTGTTGTTGAAATGGGTAGAGGAGGGCTCTATTTATAGGCAGTCTGGATAAGGCTAATGAAGCCGTGCGGTCAGAGGCAGCGAGCTAATGCAGCCGTGCGGGCTTATCCATTGTGACTCAGCATTCTAGAACCATGCAAGGTGGCATTATTCTAGAACCTTCCCTCCTAATTAAGAAAAACGTGTTTCTTAATTAGGAAGGATTCCCTTCAGCCTTTATTTAATTAAAAACAGTTCCGGAATATTTCCGGAACACTAGGAAGGTCTGGGGAATTACCGGAAAACTTACCGAAATTGCCGGGAAATTTAACCGGAAGGCATGAGCCAGATTTGGGTACTTACAGAAGCCCCTCGGCAACGTCACTTGCAGGGCGAGTGGGGTTGTCGATCGAAAAAGGATCCGATCTCGCGAATGCCGAGACGGATTGGGTGACCAAGGTGGTCGAGTGACTGAACCTCTGGAAGGCTACCTACGTATCCGGAGGAATCAGCCAGTGAGTAGTTCGGGATTAGGATCCGGCAAGGAAGGAAGAAGAGAAACTGGTCTCTGTCAGGAAAAAGAAGAGAAAATGACCTAGGAGGTCAAGCAATTGATCCTACTGGGGATATGCTAGGAGTGACCCAGGTGGTTGGATATCTGAACTTCTATGAGGGGGCGCTTTATCACTGAGGAGTGACAAAGAAACAGGGTGACCAAAGTGGTCGAATGGCTGGACCTTTTATAAAAGGCTACCTACGTATCCCGGAGGAATCAAGCCTTGATCGTAGTTCAAGCATCACTAGATAGTTAGGAACGATGTCTAGGATTCTTGAGATTTTGACAATTAATGGAGGCTGTCACCTGATTGACAATTACTGGAGGATGTCACCTGATTGACAATTACTGGAGGATGTCACCTGATTGACAATTACTGGAGGATGTCACCTGATTGAAACTAGAGCTTACGTCACTATCGAGTGGATAGAGGTAGCTAGAGTTTGGTGAAGTTGAGCATACGTCTCAATCTCTTTCGAATCAGAGATATGGGTTGCTAAAGTTTGAAAAACTTGAGCATACGTCTCAATCTCTTTCGAACCAGAGATATGGGTTGCCAATGACTTGAGCATACGTCTCAATCTCTTTCGAATCAGAGATATGGGTTGCCAATGACTTGAGCATACGTCTCAATCTCTTTCGAATCAGAGATATGGGTTGCCAATGACTTGAGCATACGTCTCCATCTCTTTCGAATCAGAGATATGGGTTGCCAAAGTTTGAAAAACTTGAGCATACGTCTCAATCTCTTTCGAACCAGAGATATGGGTTGCCAATGACTTGAGCATACGTCTCAATCTCTTTCGAATCAGAGATATGGGTTGCCAATGACTTGAGCATACGTCTCAATCTCTTTCGAATCAGAGATATGGGTTGCCAATGACTTGCCTCCTCGACTCTTTGGAGGATGTGGATGGGATAGGGACGGTCTCTTGGGGCGAGGTCGGATTGGCGGAGTTGTACTTCTCGTTGGACATGTACAGTCGGAACAAAGCTGCTTCCATGGACTGCTTCTCATTTGCCCTTGAGGTAGTCTCCTTTCTTTGTTTTCTCTTTTCCTATCTTGAGACTTTTATAAGAGAGAGAATGACCTTTTGATGTTTTGAACATGCAGGCCTGGTTTTGCGAGGTGATCGGGTTCTTCCCTTGGAACCAGCAAAGTGATGTCACCATCTTCCCTGCTATGGTTCGCTGGAGGGGAGATGCGAGAGATAAATTCACGGGGAAGACCCGGATTACCTTCGATTACAAAATGGTGAGGCCAGTTATCAACAGGGATGGGCACGACGGAGTGGACTTCTACCTTTGGGGCAGGTATCCAGAGATTTTGCTGGGAGATGCCATTGAGGTGACGAGGCAAGCAGGAGGTGGCTCACCGGGCCGACATGTGATGTCATTTACTGGGGGACCGTTTCTCGAGGCAAAGATGGTCATGTCCCTCCATTGGATGCCATTACTCCACACGATCCTCCAAGACGGGATGCTACAGCCTGTGGATTGGCCGAGAGGATGAGATAGCGAGGTACTGTGTGCGTGGCCGCAGAGGAGTACTTTGACATGGACACCCCCTACGCCGTGTTTGTGGAGCAGCCGCCCGAGGACGCCACAAAAGCTAGTGAAGCCGGCGGTCACTCAGTGGATATGGGGGAGGATGAGCCATCGACTCCGCCGATCCCTCCTGCGCATCTGTCCTATGTGGTCCATGGAGTGCCGAGGAGGATGAGGATACCTGTCCCCGATGCTAGGAGCCCCAAGACACCTTGCCGCCCGATAGCACCGTAAGTATACTCTTAGGGTCTTATTCCCTTTTTAGCTTTCAAATTTTCTCGCTTTTGCAATTTTCTCGAGATTTTCCGAGATTTTTCTCTTCTTTTTCTCGTTCCACTCCGCACTTACGATAGGCCGGTCAAAGTGCACAGGGGCCGGAAGGACATGTGCCGGCCTCTTCTTCGAGGAAGCCGGCTGCGCGCTTCAAGGCGGCAGCTGATGCACAGGAGCTCGGGCGCAAGAGACGGCACGTCTGGGGCACTGCTTACCTCATCGGCCTCGGAGTACTCTTCCAAAGTGCCATGCCTCGGGCGGGGACCCAACGCCGACATTCTCTGGAGCAACTGGGCCGAGTACGGGCACGATAATGTCCATTTGTCCGACGTGAGCGACCAGGAGGACTTGATGAGGGAGGCTAGCATTTATGAGCCGAGTAGTGATGAGGAGGAAGAAGAATCGAGGCCTAGGAGGTCTCTAGAATAGATTTGGAACGAAAACAAACAATGAACAATTTTTATGCACACTTCGTTTATTTTTTGCTTTATTTGGGCGCCGATGGGGCGAAAACATTGTATTTACATTTTATTTACATTTATGCTTTTTCAATTTGCATATTATTTGAGCCTTGGGGCGACTTTTTGCTTGGAATGGGGCTGAAACTGGGCCAAAATGATTTATAATGGTATATAAATGCTTGAATGGCTTCGGATATGTTTTGTACATGTGTTTTGGTTGAGAAAGTGGGGTGAAAACTCCCTTGGGCAGCAACTTTGGTTGCCGCAGAATTTTTTTCTCGCAGAGGGCTAATGTAGCCGTGCGGCATGGCCTTGAGGGAAAATGAAGCCGTGCGGCTACCGCCTGTCTCGAGCCGGTTATTTTCTCGAATAAAAGCAAGGCTTGGCCATTTCATTTCATTTTCACTCTAGACTTGTCCCAATTGTTCCTGCAGAGCATATTTTGGACCGAAAAGCATCATCTTTGAACACTTTGCGATGGAGAAGCCCGTCGATTGCAAAGGGGGAAGCGAGACCATTTTCTATCCGGTCTTCAATCTTGGGCGAGACATAACTTCCAAAATCACAAGGGACTCGCCGATTCTTCCTTCAAGATCAAGTCTTTATGGCATTTGAGGGATCTCCCGCCCGATTGGGACTCGTTGAGAGCCGCAGCAAAGTTCCGGGACGTCCGGAGACATGTTTATCGCTTCTCTTACAACGAAATTGTCCCAACGCACGAAGACTTCAGAGCCTTGATTGGGGGTCCCGAGACCGAGGCTATATCTATTCCGCTGGGACGGAGACGTGCCGCGACGGTAAAGCTTGCATCTTTTCTCTCGCATTCCTTTCGGGGAGAGGCCGAGAGGATGATGGTAGCCCCTGATAGGATTGACCTTTCCGATATCCCTGCCAGTTTGGGTCTCCAGATATGGCTGCGACCACGGTGGCTATGGATGCTTTCATTCTCTGCGTATTCTCTCGTTTTGTTCACCGCCGAGTCCGTGGGGATTCGTCATAGTGGTCTCTTGGACATGGTCGAGATCGTGTGGCTGGAAGGATATTGTCCCACCGGTTTTGGGAGAGACATTTGCAATGGGATCGACAGGATGGCTCGTGGAGACCATTTCATGAGGTCCGGGAGTCCGGCTATGTTGACTTGCTGGCTGCAGGGAGAGGCTCGGGGCTTTGCCTCGGGGCTTTGCCGACCGGTGCCCTTGGGTGATTTCTCGGAGAGGTGCGCCTAGGCGCAGAACAGGGGTAGCCGAGCCGATGATGGCTAGGCTATCCACTTCTGGACATCCGTTGGTGGATACCACATTGGGAGGTTGCATCAGGGAGGATATTTCAGAGTCTTATGTTGTGAGGGTTCCAGGATTCTGCTGGTCATCCTTCTACATACCTTGCTTGGTATCCGTGCGGTTTGGGGCTTTACAGGAGCCATTGAAAGTGATCGGGAGGACATCCCACCATGGGAGGTGGTGTCATTGGACATGAGGGATCCAGCCGCTTCTCTTTCTTCTCGAGGGCTTGGACATACACCGCTTTCCCACCCAGGGCTATCTTCAGGAGCAGGAAGAGCACCATCTTGACCACTGTCTACTTGGACTTGCACGAGAGGGAGATGGGAGCGACTCTCAAAGTTATCTCTGGGAGGATAGACGTCGAGCTTTATCGGGAGCCGATCGCGACTGACTCGAGTAGGACTCGAGGGAGACTCCGAGGCTAAGGCGAGTTGCCATAACCAATCGTGACTTGGTCCGAGATATGGAGGCTCTGGCATAAAAGGTTGTCCGAGGTCGCTCATTTGACCGAGGCTCTCGTAGGGAGGAGATAATGGGACTCGTGCTCGGATAGAGAGAGCACTTATCGACACGGGGTTGGGTGGAGGCTCCGGTGAGGATACCGGAGGTCGGGATGAGGGATACCGACATCATTGAGAAGAAAAGGAAGAAGACTCGACTGGGCCGAGGAAAAGGGAAGAAGACCAAAGAAGACTCAAATAATGACGATCGACAGATCTTTTCTTAGGATTCCCTTATTGCCATTTTGCAAACACATTAGTTTATTTAGGCATTTTATTGTATTTTTAGATCTTTTTAGCAGGTTAGCGTAGTCAAGAGGTAGACCGTGCTTGAACTCATCAAGAAGTTTTTAACTTGTAATGAACAAGAAATATTATTTTAGAAATTAGTCAAGACACATTTCATGAAAATTCAAATGTCTTTTTTTTTATTGATCGGGACATATTTCATGGAAACTTAATCGTCCTTTTTATTGTTTAGACCGAACCATATATGGCTGCCTACGTTCCCCTTTTACAAGAAAGGCTAAGGGCTCAGTCTACGTAGTTCATTCCGGTGAACTAATTTTTTTAATGTGCAGCCCTCGCTTTTTTGCCTAGACCGCCCTTTTTGGGGTTTTCAGCCTAGCTGGGCATTACTCTTTTTGCACTAAGATTTTTTTCTTTTTTTTTATATGTGCAACCCTGTCTTTTGCCTAGACCGCCCTTTTTGGGGTTTTCAGCCTAGCTGGGTATTACTCTTTTTTGCACTTTTTTTTTTATTATTTTTTCTTTTTTTTTTTTATTAGACATAGTATCTTCGGAGTTTATCACCGTTGACTGGGTGGACAAAGGGATTGCCATCCAAGTCTGCAAGCTTCATGGCTCCTCCCGATAATATCTTCTGCACCACATAAGGGCCGATCCAAACGGGTTCCCATTTTCCCAGGGGGTTGTCTCTGGTAGGGGGCTTTACTTTCAGCACTAAGTCACCTTCTTTGATGTCTCTGGCCTTGACCTTTTTATCAAACGCTCTGGCCATTCGCCTCTGGTAGGCTCGGGTGTGTTCCATGGCTTTTAGCCTTCTCTCGTCAAGCAGGGCTAACTCATCATGCCGGCTGCGCAACCATTCCACTTCATTGACACTGTTTTCCAGGAGGACCCTTAATGACGGGATTTCCAACTCCACTGGTAACACTGCTTCCATCCCGTAAGTTAGTGGCAAAAGGAGTTTCTCCTGTGGCTGCTTCGACAGACGTTCAGAGCCCCAGCAGTGCTAGGTGCAGCTTTTCGGGCCAATTACGACCACGGGTGGCCATCTTCCGGATGATCCGCTCGAGTGTCTTATTAGCAGCCTTCCGCAAACTCTCCATTGGTCTCGAGGTCCGTACGGGGACGACTTGTGGCGAGTAACTCAATTCTCGACAGCAGCCTATCGCAGCCTTCCTTCGAAGTGTGACCCATTATCGAAATGATCTCGCTGGGCACCCCATATCTCGCACATTATGTTTTCTTTGATGAACCGGGCCACTTTTCGGGAAGTGAGGACCTTGTAGGACTTGGCCTCTACCCACTTGGTGAAGTAGTCGATGGCTACCAACACGAACTCGTGCCCATTGCTTCCTCGTCGGGGTTTATTTTCCCTATCACGTCAATGCCCCAAGTTGCAAACGGCCAAGGAGTCGCCATGCAAGACAGTCATGAGGTGGGAGATGGTTGAGGTTGGCAAACCGCCGGCACTTGTCGCAGTTCGGACGTGCCGAACGCAGCCTGTCTCCATGGAGATCCAAGAGTAACCCATTCTCGAGGATTACTTGCATCGTGGCTCGGCATTCATGTGAGGACCGCAAGGACCATTGTGGACTTCGGTCATCAACTCTCTCGGCTCTTTCTTGAGTGACACATAAGAGGATGGTCCCTTGATAGCGTTTCTGTACAGTGCTGCCTCCTAGAATGACATAATGGGAAGCCAACCTTTCAGTGGCTCGCAAGCTTTTGGCTCGACACCTTCTTTGGTCTACCTTCTTCGTCTCTCGAAAGCCGACTCTCCGTCTTTGAGGAATTGGTAACTGATTGTACCAAGGTTCCTTTATGGGCTCGGGTCCTGTGTCCACTTCACAACAAGGTCAGGGGCTTCTCTTCTACCCACTCAAGGGCTTTATGGCTTTTCCTCGGGATCTCTACCAATGAGGCTAGAGTAGCTAGGCATCTCGCGAACTGCTCTTTTCCTCGGCAAGTAGTGGAAAGTCACTTCTCCGAACCGTCCAAATAACTCCTCCATACGGGCATGATATCGTTGCAGATTAGTGGTCCACGCCTTCCACTTGTTGGAGACTTGGTTGATGATCGTGGCCGAGTCTCCGTAAACTTCGAGCTCCTTGACATTTCTTTCTAAGGCAGCCTCCAAACCAAAGAATGCAAAGCTTCATACTCGGCGACATTGTTCGTGGCAGAAAGTTCAACTTGAGGGCATGGGTATGCTCATCTTTCGGATCGACCAATAGCATTCCTACACCATTTCCTCTTTTGTTAGCGGCTCCGTCAAAGAACAATTGCCATCTATTCTCGTGCTCAACCGCAAAGATCCCTTCATCTGGGAATTGGGGTTCGTGCCCTCTCGTCTTCATTACCGGGGAAATTCGCCAGTGTGATCTCGACAATGCTTGACCCTTGATGGCCTTTCTCGGTCACATAGTTGATGTCGTATTCTCGCCAAGAAGAAGGACCACTTCGCTAAACGCATCGAGAGGGAAGGCTTGTCAAAGATGTACTTGATGGGGTCCATTTTCGAGACCAAATTCACAGGCGTGGGCTTCGCATATAATGCTTCAATTTGCCGACTACCTGCACTCGCCTCCCGCATGTGTCTTTTCACATGCCGAGTAATTGAGCTCACTCCCGTAGCTTCCTACCGACAAAGTAAATGGCGTTTCACCCGAGAGTCTTTCTTTTCCCGAGCAAGCATAGCCCCAACCGCCGTGTTCATGACAATGGAGATAGAGCGTAAGAGGCTTCGTCTATGCTGGGGGCATAGTACCTGGGATGTACTAAGTATGCCTTGATCTGGTCAAAGGCATCTTGGCATTCTTCGGTCCATTCTCGTGTCCACATTCTTCTTCATGAGCTTGAAGATGGGCTCGCACATAGTGGTCAACCGATTGACGAAACGGCATCGATGTACTGCAATTTACCCATGAAGCTCTTGACTTCGTCCGGGTTTGAGGTGGCCTCATATCCACGATGGCTTTGATCTTTCGGGGTCAACTTCTATGCCTCGCTCCGTGACCATATACCCAAGCACTTTTCCCCTTGTCACTCCGAAGGTGCATTTGGCGTGTGGTTTAGTCTCATGGAATGCCGTCTCAACCTCTCAAAGAATTTTCGTAGGTCAACAAAGTGTCGCCCCACCTTCTCCTTTGGAGTGGATTATCATATCATCTACGTAGACCTCAATCTCCTTGTGGATCATGTCATGAAAAAGCGCGGTCGCCGCCCTTTCGGTAAGTAGCCCCGGCATTCTTGAGCCCGAATGGAATTATCGTATAACAAGAGGTTCCCTACGGTGTGGTGAAGGCCGTCTTTTCTTGGTCTTCCTCGGCCATCTTGATCTCGGTTGTAGCCTCGCAAAACCATCAACGAAGGATTTGACTTCGTAGTTGGCAGTGGAGTCCACCAGATGTCTATGTTTGGCGAGGGTAGTCGTCTTTGGGCCGGCCTTGTTCGTATCTCGGAAATCCACACAAGCCAGCCGCACCTTCCCATCAGCCTTGGTTACTGGTCACGATGTTGGACAACCATGTCGGGTATTCAATGATGAACCCTACCCGCGTAGCTTCTCAATTTCTTCTTTGACCTCGTAGAGACCATTCCGGCTTAATCTTTCTCGCTCGCTTTACCGGCTTAGCATCTGGGTGCTAGAGGGATTCTCGTGTTCTACTATCGAACCTGTCTAGCCCCCGCATATCCTTGTATGACCATGCAAACACGTCGACGTATTCTCTCCGAAAGCGGCTCGATCAATCTGTCCCTTTCAACCCCCGGAAGAAGCTTCCACCCGTGTCTCTTTAGGTTCCTCAATAGTACCCAAGTTCACACTTATCAAAACCTCCTCGGCACTGGGCCCGGTTTTCCTCTTTTTCGAAACCCGCTTAAAGATTTCTTTAATGTATTGTTCGTTTAGTGTGTTTGCATCTTGTTCAAATGATTCATCATTAATCGTTGTTAAGTTTTGAGTTAATTTATCATTTGTTAAGTTGGCAATAAGAGGATAATCGTAAAGATTTGTCATTTCATTCAAGATAAGGGGAAAGATGACATCGATTACATTTTCATAATCCTCGTGCGTGAGGCCTTCGGATGACTCTGAGGACCGGAATTCAAAGATTCCTCGACTCGACCGAATAGACGCCACCGACTGGACCCTACGCTACTTATTGACTCGAGGGGGACTCGACAAGGGTTGGACCGGGATCTCACTCCTTCTTGTTGCCCCTCGGGAGTAGCGGCCTTCAGTCGCCGTTCTTCGTAAAATTGGAGACTTTGAACCGATCAAAAGCTTGCCGGAAATCATTGATGTGCCTGATCGGGGAAAGATGGTGAGGGGAACTAAAGTAACTTGTTGCAATCTTTCGCCTAGCTCTTCCGTAGCGACCGGACTCGCTGACCGAAGTGTCCTGCTCATTTTGTCGACGCACCGCCGATAGGTCATCTTTTCCTTGCCAATCTTTGATACCACCACCTTGTCAAGATAGCATATAGGAGGGTTGGCTTGAATGATGCCGATGAAGTCTTCTTCAGAGGGGATCTTAATTCTTCCTTGACCGGCTACGTATTCAATAGGCTTTCGTGTTCTCGCTTCTAAATCCGCTAGCTTCTCATTGAACTTCACGATGGCCACAAATTCAGCACTTTTCGTTTCAAGAGGATCACTATACATGGGGATATCAGCCGGACTGTGCTTGGGGTGACGGGTTCCTTGACAGTTCCTTGGCATAACCGACATAGTAGTCGAACTTGCCCGAAGGCTCTCCCCAAAGTTCCTACGCTCTTGTCCCCGCCTTCGTATCTTTCCTTAAGCTTCGCTGTGTGGACTTTCTCTTCTTCTTCTTCCTTGAAGGAGCGTCCTCATTGATCCATTCTTGATACTCATACTCTAAGCAAATTTTCTACAATCACATACATCATACCGTATGTGAGGCTTGGGTTGAACCGGGATAGCCCCTCCAATTGCTTGGTCATTACCATTGTGGATTACCATGTTGGCCATTTTGACACCGAAAAGCCGACAAAACCGAGGATTCTCGCGAACCGTCCGAGGATTCTCGCGCTAACAAGTCGCCGACCCGGTGTTCTCACCCACTTCTTTCTCGCTGCGGAAAGGGATAGGAAAGGTTTAGACTCGGGGTAGGTGTTTAGTGAAGGCTCTGTGCAATATGCAAATTAGAATCTTCAAGTTTACTTAAAACAGTTGTCTTTTATTAATATCTATTTGGTTGGAAAAGGGATTCTCGCCCTTCTTTTTCACAACTACTCTAGATCCCGGATCGTGGGTTCCGTCACTACGTCTATAAGCCCCTCGTATTCCACCCGTATTTCGACCTCCCAGTGGTGGATGCACTCTGGGCGAGGGTCCTATAGGGCACGCGGATCCCACCGACCGAGAGTAAAGAACGCTCCTATCGGGTCTAGCGGGTCATAGGACTTTTCAACGCACGAGCGATGCGGATTATAGTCAAGGCAATACCGGAAAGTCTCGTCTCTCTGCTCGACGGATCTTTGAGCAGTTTCGCTTGAGCGAATGACGGTTTTGACTTTCGGTAATGTCCGAGAGAATAATAGGCATGGGTCGGGCGGTAAAAAGCCTGGGATGACACAAAGTGTCACATTGAACTTCGTTGCATACGCAAAGGCGTGAGTCGAATCGAAGTCAATGCCGGCCAAGATCTTGCCAATTTTTCCTTGTCGGAATTTTGCAGAGCTTCGCTTGAGCGAAAGATCTTTTGATTTTTGGCAAAGACTCGGCCCCGACTCTTACGCATTCCGTGCGGGTCAAGGTCAATAGTCAATGTCGGAGTCAAGATCCCACCGATTTTTCCTTGTCGGAATTTCTAGAATTCTCGCTTGAGCGACAATCTTGGCTTCCGTTATGAGCTAAGGCTTCGACCTTTACGTGGGTATGCAACCGGGCTATATGACACGGACTAGACCAAAAACCAACCAAAAGTCACGGTTTTTTGAAACGTGTGACACGGACCGTGCATTGGTCGACACCGGCCGCCATGGGGAGGTTGGGATGATTCCGTGCGCGCCCGGGAGCATCGTAAGGTCAGTCCGTGCGGATCGCACTGGAACCACCCTCGGGTTTGAAGGACGTGCGTGCAAAAGTGTACAGGATATATCAGGTGCGCGTAGTGTGCGGTCTCCTAAAATTGTTCCTTTTTGAGTTAAAACAGAGATTTTCATAAATGTGTTTTAAAGGAATGATTTTCGGGACGGGGAAGAATGCAACACATAAGCACGTAAATTTTCTGGGAGCCCTGGCCAGCCATGGAGCCGAATAGCCCCAAGCTGCTAGGATCGCCAGATTAACCATGATTTTTCCTGGTGGAATTTCCACCGAGGTCGCCCGTCGAATCCAATGAGGATTGAGCCGCACGACCGCATGGATCAATTTTCCAGGTTCCACTCCTTTTGCTATTTTTTGGGTTATTTCCCGTTTCAAAGTATGCACAGATTCCAAGATGCAAATGATGCAATGCATGGTAAAGAAAGCAAGCACGATTAATGAAATCGGCGATGGGAGTCTAACCCGCTCAAAGGGAAAAGCTTTCTTCTATTTTTTTTTTTCAAAATTGTTTTTCGAAAAGGGATACTGGTACGTGGATTGTTAAACCACCGGTTATCCCAACTCCCACATCAGGGAGTGTACAGGAAGGGTAAGTGGTTTCCACCTATATACCGAGTATCGATTTTTGTTTTGAAAATAAAAGCTTTTCTCCTTTGGGATATCCCCAATGGAGTCGCCAAACCGTGAATGTGGTGCCCAAATTTTGTGTTGGATTCACGCGAGTTTGAAGACATCCGAGTTATCCGAAAACGGAGTCGCCACGCCATTTTGATTACCTCAAAACTTTGAAAAAAAGGTTTTTACTTGGGTTCGGAGGTTAAGTTACCCCTTGGGAAGAACGTTTGGCGTTCACCCAAAGTGCCTTGCCGGAGCAAGTCTCCCAAGATTTCATTAATCGTGCTTGCTTGCGTGCTTTCTTGTGTGCATGTGTTTGAAAATAAGGGGGGGAAATGTCCCAAGTTGTCTTCCGGACGTACAAACCATTTGTTGATTGTCGCTCGGGATTCCTTGGAATTTTATGTATTTGGGATTATGATCCCGTCCTCATCTTATGACTTGTGATCATCGCATTTTAAGCCTCGGGACCCTCGGGACTTGCGTGATCGAGAGAATGACTCTCTTTTGGTCAAAGATGAGGTTCTTTAGAAAAGGAGAGTCCTTAGCCCATCAATCCTACGCTTTAAGACGGTCGAGCTCGTATAGAGGCTTCATACTCTTTCTTAAGCGATAATCGGAGATATAGGGTTCAAGATATCCCTTTCTAAAGAAATTGTGAACCTTTAATGGAAGGAACGATGTAAAGATAGGATCTTTTACACCGGTCCATTCCAAGGTTGGGGGAAAGGGGGAAATGCATGATGAAAAATGACACTTTAATGAAAAGATGACATTTTTGGGTTGCAAATGATGCACTTAGTTTAAAGAAATAATCTTTATTGCACATGATGCATAAAGATTTGATTTTTATGCAAATGATGCATTTTTGTTGAAGAAATTGGCATTCATTATGCAAATGATGCATAAAGATTGCATTTTGAAAAGCATATGATGCTAGTTTATGGTAAAGACATGATCTTTAAAGCAAATGATGCTTGAACAAGGGGTTTTGAATGCAAAGGATGCATTTTTATTGAAAAGATTGAGTTTTTATATGCAAATGATGCATAAAAATGACATTTTTATTTGAAAATGGGAGTTTTAGGTGCAAAGGATGCACCTTTATGAAAAAGACTACATTTTTATGACAAATGAGGTCTTAATGCATGCAAAAAGGGAAAGGGGAGTGATAAAGATGTGATCTTTAACTATGAATGCCAAGTCCCAAGCAAGATATATGAATGCAATGAGCAAGTATATCAATTAAAAGCAAGGTTAGGGCGTGCGAGGTTACCAATTGCTTCCTTTGCTTCTTTGGTTGGAGCTAGGAGGAGAGATTGGTCTTGGATCTTCAAGGAGGAGGGAGGGAGCTTCTTGGCCTTCTTCTTCACCTTCTTGAGCCTTCACCAATATTCTTCACGTCTTGGGAGTGACTGAGTGTATTGCTATGGAGTGTGTGTATTGTTGTTGTTGTGTTTGAAATGGGTAGAGGAGGGCTCTATTTATAGGCAGTCTGGATAAGGCTAATGAAGTCGTGCGGTCAGAGGCAGCGAGCTAATGCAGCCGTGCGGGCTTATCCATTGTGACTCAGCATTCTAGAACCATGCAAGGTGGCATTATTCTAGAACCTTCCCTCCTAATTAAGAAAAACGTGTTTCTTAATTAGGAAGGATTCCCTTCAGCCTTTATTTAATTAAAAACAGTTCCGGAATGTTTCCGGAACACTAGGAAGGTCTGGGGAATTACCGGAAAACTTACCAAAATTGCCGGGAAATTTAACCGGAAGGCATGAGCCAGATTTGGGTACTTACATAAGTCATTAGGTAAAGTTACATCATATGTCCCTACGGCTAATGCAGCAACTCTTGCTCCATTCCCAACATGCAAGTCAACTTCACCTTGTTTGAGTAGCTTCCTATTTCTCAGTCCCTGCACATTTAAACAAATGTGAGATCCACATCCGGTATCTAATACCCATGAACTAGAACCAGAAAGGAAAATATCTACCATATAGATACCTGAAGCAGCAGCAATCGTATTGCCCTTCTTCGCCTTTAGGCCTTCCTTGTAAGCCTTGCAGTTGCGCTTCTAATGTCCAACCTCTTGGCAATGGTAGCAAACGGCATCCTTTTGAGATGCCTTGGGAGCCTCTTTGGCATCGGCAACCTTTGCCTTAGGTTTAGCAACACTTGCTTTACCTTTGCCATCCTTCTTGAACCCTTTGCCTTTGTTAACCATTAACACAATATCGGTTTTAGGCTTCTTGATATTCATCTCTGCGGTCTTAAGCATCGCATGCAATTTCGAGAGATTCTTATCCATGCCAGTCATGTGATAGTGCATAATGAAATGACTATAATTTCAGGCAATGAATTCAATATCAAATCCGTGGCGAGTTCCAAACTCAACGGATTTCCAAGCCTTTCGAGACGCTCAATGTAACCCTTCATCTTAAGGACATGAGCTCCCACAGATTGCTCTTCTTGCATCTTGCATGCAGTCAGGGACTTAACCACATCATACCTCTCGTTTCTTGCTTGCACTTGAAACATTTCCTTTAAGCACTTAGCAAGATCAAATGCTACATCTATGTGCTCAAGGTCATTCTAAAGAGCCTTAGACATAGTGTCTTGCATAAGGCATGCAACATCTGTAGAATCATCATTATGTTTCTTATGTGCATCCCTATCAGCCCTAGAAGCATTTGGAGCAGGTTGAGGTGGAATGGGTTCATTGAGAACGTACAGTTTCTTCTCTTGCTTTAGAGCAATTCTAAGGCTTCTGATCCAATCAGGATAGTTTGTACCGTTCTCCTCAAGCTTGTCCTTCTCAAGGACAGATCGCAGTGACAGGGGTTGATTATTGTGTGTAACCATTCTACAATAAAATATGCAAACAATATAAACATATATCAATATCAACACATTTATCATCTAAGAGCAAATAATGTATTTCATAAATACTCCCACTAAATTATACACCTTCAAATACAAACATGTATCATATAATCATAGTAGGCTAAAATCCATATTTCACTTGATTTTGGTTTAACTGAGTCAATGCCCGAAATCAAGCTATTTAGGTAGAAACATCAATCGTATCACTATACGACTCTTAGATCTTTTATGAGATTTCAATAGACATCATATGTCAAAAAAACATGTTTTAAATCTCATCTATGCCTTGGGTCAAATCTCATTTGAAAGCACCAATTAAGTCAAAACCTTTTTCAAACATGTGAGACATGGAACGATGCACCTAACTGAGTCAAAACTACATCAACCATTGTCTCACCTTGATCACAAATTAAAATATAAGATGCACCAAACTGAGTCGAAACTACATCAAATACCCTAAAATATCACAAGTGTTCTAATCAAGGAATGGCATAAGACTTAAATATTTAGAAGGTTTTCAACATGTAACAAACATCGCATGGTTGTAACATAGATCTCATGTGAACATAATCATGAACATAGGGCATCACAAAATTTTATACAAACAATTTGATTTAATTTTGAGAAATTACAAATCTAAATAATCATATTAATAGATTAATAACCTATGTGACAAACTAATCTAATTAATTTATCATTAATCATGAATATGGCATATCTCATATACTTGTTTTTCATAGAAACAAAACACATGGAATCTAGATCTATTTCATATCACATGGTAGCAAATAATCACATTAAATCTAGCATGTAATTTCAATCCTAATCATGGCAAGACAGGGCTTTGATACCACTGTTGGGTTTTGAGGTTACAAACGCAGCGAAAGAACTTAGAAATAACATCAAAACCCTAGCCCTAAGATCCATCTAGCATGAAGAGATTAGAAATTTATATGAGATAGAATTTGCATACCTTGAATGCGATGAAGTTTAACAAAGTAGATCACAAAATTCAAGCCTTAGAATTTTGATGTCGAATCGGATCTTCAAACTTCTACTTGATCTTCAATGTGATGAATTGATCCAAGCCTTAGGTGATAACGTAACCACCCTCTAATGGTAATCCACACGCGAATGAACCAAGAACACCTTCTTGTTGGATTGCTAGATGATCCTCTTGATTATTGAAACACTTTTCAATAATCTATGGCAAAAACTATGGATTTGATCAAGGCCTAAAATTTCATAAATCTAGAACAATGATGTATGGTGTGAGAGAGAGAGTTTTTTTTTGGTTGCCCAAGGACTTGTATTTATATCCCATATAAATTCCCTAACACATAGGGTTAAGTCCTTGTCAATAACAAAAACCTTCCCAGCCTTGGAAAGCAGATCGGACACGAATTTCGCGTCGGGCACGACTCGTCCCTGAGGGCACGAGTCGTGCCTAGGCAAAATCACTCGTTATACGAGCCGTGACTCAAAAAGCAGTCGTGTTGGACTTTGGTACGACTCGTGCCCAAGAGCACGAGTCGTGCCCTTCAACGGGCAAGTTGTGTCGAGCGGTATACCTAGCTAGAAAACGTTTTTCTGATGTGGTCAAGTATGTCGCACGTTACATCAAGCCAGAACTCCAAGTTTCAGCCAGAATCAAATTCGTTCTTTGTGTGTTACCCAAAAGGAATTATATTATGTTGGTAGTGAGTCAAAACATGACCTCACAAGACATAAGTGGTTTCTAGCAAACCATTATATCCACCTAATTAATATAACATCAAAGCTTGATTCCTCGATAGATCCAATGTCACAATCCCTTTGTCCATGATGTCCAATTGAACATGAGTCATTGTCTATGTCAACTCATTCCGTTCAATGCTTTCTCGACTTCGAATATGTTGATAATCCAAATGCATTTGATCTCTATCAAATCACTTGAGTGTGGCCACACATTTCATCAACATCATTCATCGAGGGGCCCAAGCAAACATCTCTCTTCATAAGAGGCACAAATCCCGTCTTGACTTATCATTCTTCCCTACATGAATCCAATCGTGCTAACATAGCCCTTATTGCTATCCGATTAAAGATAGTGTTAGACTATATCAAACATGATCTTCGTCATGTGGAAGACGATGATAATCTCAGGTACAAAGGATTCAATAACACGACTATCATGAGATTTAATCATGACAACAGACCATATCATAAATCTCATAAGTAGGTCATGTCCAATACTTGTTCTCTAGCAAGTATTCATAAGTGTAATGTGCATCTCCATGCATATAATCATCTCTATGATTATCCATTACCAACTTCTACTAGTTGTTCACAACAACTAGGGACGCAGTTCAATATAATAAACATGCAAAACATATAATGAACGGAATAAACACGCTCTATAATAAATAATAAAGATGATACATAACGGTTTAAGTTAAACATAACTATAGCCTAGGGCATTACACCAACAGTTTCCTAGCCTTTAGTTGTTGGGGGTTAGGTTTACCCATCTCCGAGATATTCAGCTGAATCTACTCTGAAAGAAAAAAGAGTTGATTAGACAGCAGGTGGAAAAATCAGAAGCAATTAAAGGCAGTTATCAAAGACAGAATAGAGACCGATCCACTCCGGAGGTTCGCATTCCGCGCCCAACATGCAAGTTTTGCAATCGGCTTCAAAATCGTAAAATTCGTGAACCCTCCAGTCGGGATCACGAATCTGGGGCCTAATGGTTACCCTAGGGGCATAATAAAGACCTTCCCTCTGGGGGGCCACCCCGGTATAAATCAGCAGCAGCTCATTATTTATGATCGTGCTCACGTCAAAAACAGGTTGCTCCTTCTCGGTCACAAATTTGGCCAGGTAGAGGGCTAGAGCAACTTGGAGATCCTCGGAGGCAAATGGGCCAGGATAAGAGGTAGCAGCAATCCTAATAGGAACAGGACTGGAAGGTTTAGAAAAGGACCACCCAAACCTAGACTCAATGACCAAGATGTTCCTCTGGTTCCATTGGTCAAATTTGTTCGTAGGGGCAGAGAAGGTCCGGGCAGAATTGGTCTTTGCTTTCAGGCCAAGGTTGCCATTGGTTATTTGATTCTGATAGTAGAAGGCATACAGCCCGTTAAGGGTGGGTTCAAAACCAAAAATCCTGCAGATAGCTATAAAAGAGACTAAGACTCTAATGGCGTTGGGGGTCAGGTGCATGGTGAGACAACGGTTGAAATCGAGAAAGCGGATGATAAAGGGATCAAGGAGAAGTCTCGGTCCATTCTCGAACTGGACCCCATAGAAAATACAGGCCCTATTGTCATCATGAACATCAGCTACCATCTCCGGTCTCAGCTTTCCTTTCTTCGTCTCCACTTCCTGAAGAGGGCGGACGCAAAATTGCTTGGGGTCAACATTGTAGGTGGTGTATATTTCTGACTCCCAGTTAGTAGGGGCTGCCTCCTTACCTTTCCTCTTCTTGCCACGGCCAGGATTTGCCTCAACCGCATGACTCTTACAATGGGCATCGGCATCCTCCTCAGAATCTTCCCCGAAGGCCTCAACGATCCTCGTTGCCTTCTGGGCAATGCCCGCTGCCATGCGGTCTTCCTCCTCGCATTCATCTTCCACCGTCTCCGCGCTATGAGAGCCAAAGAGACTGGTAGATGACCCCTTGGAGGGTTCCACCTCAGCTTCATCCTTTTCGCCTCAGGTCACCTCCATATCATCACCGTCATCCTCACTACTACCCAGGTCCACTACGGGCACACCAAGAGACTCGGTCTGGACTTCGGGGAAAATGGTATTAAGAGGCTCCACATCTAAGGGATCACTCCAATTCTCCGCTTCCAGGCAGGAATCCTTGTTCATTTGGTTGAGGTCCGTTAGGGCAACTTTCTCCCAATCAGTTATCACTCTAGGGTTGTGAATCGCTCTCCTCACCAGTTTAACGGTGTTCAAAGCCTGATCTCTCTCTCTCGGGGAAACCTGCACAGAACCCCCATCACAAAAAATTTTAATCTATTTTTATCCCCCAACACCACTATATCACCGTTCACAACCAATTTCTTCTTGGCCTCCCACAACCGGGGTGGGACAAAAGGCCCCCATTGATACTTCTCATAGAAATACTGGAAGGACTCCAAGGACAGCCTAAGCAACCCAAAGGCCACCTTCCTATAGATACCCCCTGACTGTTTACAAACAGCAAAGGTATCAGGAGTGGTTCCATCTCCTAGTTCTACCGGACGGACTGGACCAAACTGACGCGTCGTCATCGAATCCAGAGAAGACAGAAATAGAGACGGATAAAGAATTTAAAACACAAAACTACTTACGGAAAAAGATTCGGAGGAAGAAAACGCTAAGTTAGAAAGCAACAAATTTTTCTCTCTCTAAACAATTTGAAGGCGTGAAAATGATAAATTGGTTTTGAGGGTTGAAGGGTTTGTATTTATAGGCCTACCAATACGGGTCAACCCGTATTTATTAGCCCACAAACCATCTCCCTCGAACCACAAACCGGTGCCAACATTTGGAAATTCGAAAATTCGCCAGTCGCCATTTATGGTGCCTCTTGGATGATTGACACTTACCCTCCGTACCTGTCACGCGTTGTCTCTTCACCTGCCAAGGGGCCCACCAGTTTAACCGGGAGGCAGAGCAATAAAGCTTCTACAAGATTCCTCACGTGCCCCTCACATGTGCCTATTTGCACGAGAGGCAGAGCAAAACCAGTGAAAAACATCAACACTGGTGTGAATGTGGTGCCCAAGATCGCGGCTTTCCTATATTTTTTATTTATATTTGGAAATCGCTTTCTCGTGTAAGGGGGATCACCGCCTCACATCAGTTTGGAAACATCCGGTTTAAATTGAAAAACGGAGTCGCCACGCCATTTTGATTTCCTCAAAACTTTGAAAAAAAGGATTTGGGTCCGGAGGTTAAGTTACCCTTTGGGAAGAACGGATCGTCGTTCACCCAAAGAGCCTTGCCGGAGCAAGTCTTCCAAGATCCAATTTTCATGCTTGCCTTAGTGTTTTCGTGTGTGGGATGTGTGCTTTGAAAAGGAGGGAATATACCAAGTGGTCTTCCGGACGTATAAGCCATTAGTTGGTTATCGCTCGGGATTCCTTGGATTTTTGATGTGTTAGGGACTTTGGTCCCGTTCTCATCTTGGACTTATGATCATCATGATGAGACCTTGGGTCATATGTGATCGTAATAGGGACACCGTTTTTATAGTCCAAGGATGAGACTCTTTAGAAAGGAATGACCTTTGCCCATCAATCCTACATCTTGAGACGATTTGAGCTCTTTCGGGACATTTATGCTCGTCTCAAATGATGATCGGAGATGTGGGGCTCAAGTTCATCCTTTTTCAAAGGAGAATCCATATATAGCATCTTTAAGTGGAAGAAATGATGTAAAGATAGGACATTTACACCATTTTGCCCCAAGAGATGCTCCAAGTACCAAGGGGGACTAGGGGAGGGGTATAAAGATTGGATCTTTATACTCATCTTATGCCTTTTTGTGCCTTATGAAGGTCACTAGGCAATCCTAGGAAAGAGATCCAACCATGAGGGACATGGAGAATGCATTTTAGGCTAAAGATGACATTTTTATGCTAACATATGTAATGAACATGATGCAAGCTAAGACTAGGAATGAAAAGGAAGGACCTTTATGGTTTCCTATGTCCTTTATGAACCTTTTAGGTGGACAATCCTTGGAAACAAGGTTTATGGGAAGGGGGAATTACATTCATGCATAAAGATGACATTTTTATGGAAAAGATGACATTTCATAGGCAAAGATGACGTTTCATATGCAAAGGATGCTACTTTATATATAAAGATGACATTTTTATATGCAAAGGATGCTATTTTCACATCACCATGTGAGAGATCCACCCTAGAACAAGCCTTTTGAGGTCTTATTGTTCATCCTTGGGTTGGATCTTCCATGGATCCTATGTGATAGGGGAATAGGGTATGTATGATTTACATGCCTAAAGATGTGATCTTTAATGACAATATATCAAACACCAAGCAAATATATGACAATATGTAAAGCAAGGAGCAATATGACAAGTAATAACAAGTATATTTTTAAGGAAAAGAGGAGGAGAGGTTACCAATGGTGGTGTCCCTCTATCTCCTTGAAATTTGCCTAGGGAAGGACCAACTTTTGAGGGGTTTTGAAGAGGGGAGAGGTGTTTTTGGTCACTCTCAGCTTTCTGTAAATTCGTGGTGGTCTTTTGGCAGAGTAACAATGCTGGAAATTGTCTTGAAAAATGAATAGAGGAGGCCTCTATTTATAGGCACTCTGGTGATGGCTAATGAAGCCATGCGGCTGTAACCCCAGGGCTAATGAGGCCGTGCGGTCTTATCCAGAGGTGACTTAGCTTATTTTTAGAACCATGCAAGGTCGCCTTCTAGAAGCTCTTTTCCAGCGAAGGACTACGTGGAATTCTAATTCCTAGCAAGTCCTTCGCCCCTCGGAAGGTTTGGAAAAGTTCCCAAATTGCCCCTGAACTTTAGGAAAGTCCGGGAAATTGCCGAAAAACTTAATCGGAAGGCATGAGCCAGATTTGGGTACTTACAACTGGTGCCCGCCTAAGGAGCGATCTGACAAAATCGAGCTTAACTAGTAGCTCTTCGCTTAGACCATAAATAATCTTTCACTTGGAGCTAGGGGCCACTGATGAGCCCGGACCAGCTAGACCGGGCCCAAGCTCGGTCTGGTCCAAAGGCCCAGTATGATGTGGCTCACCCTAGACCGCCAGAGTCAAGACCGCAGACAGATAGGCCTCAGGGTCAAGACCGCGTTCCTCTCATACCATCCCAGTCAAGACCGAAGGGATCCAGACCGTCAGCCAGGTGATCGAGGGAGATGTGACCGTCCCATCCGTGCCCGCGTCAATTATCATTGATCGCACCCAAGATGTTGACTGCGATCTTATACCAGACTCCCGATTATCTCACCAGACTCCCATTTATTATCAAAGCTTTTACTGAGCAAGTTTACTTACTGCTCTGACATGCAATTAGCCGGCTCACTCTCATCGCATTGAATGCGGCTCAATCAGGTGCCTACTATCGCCATTAATGCGACGCGCCAACTCTCCCGAATACACGGCTCCCGTCCCTATCAGCGACATCCCCTCTGACAGTGAATCTTCCTTCCCTGACAGAGCCAATCCGATGCGGACACGTGTGTCTGGTCAAAGACTAAGATGCCCTTTAGGGCTGACCTCATGGCTTACATCAATAAGCAGTTCTCCATCACCTATAAATAGAAGACCTTTATCCCCTTGGACAAGGTAAGTGCCAAATTGATATTGTAAGTCATATTACTCAAACCCTAAATACACAAACACTCAAGATATTCAAGGTCTTATTCCCAGGTTATTATATCCATCTAGATATCTTATCCTCATACCCGAGGGCCTGAATTGGATTAACATCCGACTTTGACCTTAACGATGCTTCTCTTTGTTGTGTTCTAGGTACTCAAATATATCCTGTCAGATATCCTTCAACCGCTCTGACCCCAAAACCTGTGGCGTCATCAGATTTAAACAAATTTGATAATAAGTTACGGTGTAAAGCGTGGTATGAATCACGATTTAAACTTTATTCTAAATAATAGTTTGAACCATGATATGAATTGCGGTCTGAATCACGATTGAACTTGAGTTTGAACCAAACTATTGTAGTATGAAAGATTTGATTTGAAATTTTTCATGATTTAGTTGGTAAATACTAAATACAGAGAAAATTATATACAGGGAACGAAATATTCCAACGCTGCCCTTGTCCGTCTCGTGTAATTATACACGAGATGTAATCTATCATCTCGTGTATATGTACACGTGATGATTTCAACGCTGCCCTTGCCCGTCTCGTGTAAGTATACACGAGATGTCATCTATCATCTCGTGTATATTTACACGAGATGGAAAGAACACTGCCCTTGCATGTCTCGTGTAAGTTTACACGAGATGTAATCTATCATCTCGTGTATATTTAAACGAGATGGAAAGAACGCTGCCCTTGCACGTCTCGTGTATATTTACACGAGATGGAAAGAACGCTGCCCTTGCACGTCTCGTGTAAGTTTACACGAGATGTAATCTATCATCTCGTGTATGTATACACGAGGTGATAGATGATATCTCGTGTATACTTGCACGAAATAGTGTTCCCCAATTCAATTTCGTCGATTTTTCGTAAAAATCTCAATAAATTCCTCTGTATATAGTGAAATTATTTTGAAAATCCCACTCATAATTGTTTATTTTCGAATTGTGTGTTTGGTTGATCCAATTTTATTTTGTATATATAAATTGTGACCTAGGGTTTCAGATCTCAATTTGTTAATCATGACGATTTCGACAATAGGATTATATCCGAGCAGTGTATACGACTTTGATTTGAGCAGTCGATCTGTTGTTCCGTCGCCGTCCACCGTCGGTTCGCCGCCGCAGAAGCCGATGGTTGGCGGGCTTTCTTGCCTTTTCTCATCTTCTTCGTCATTTGTTGAGGAAAAGATGGAAAGACAGAAATTAAAAAAAAATAAGTATATAAATAAATATTTTGATAATTTACCTAGTTTTCTGTATTTAACTATCCTGTATATAACCATATCCATTTAGTTTGATCTAAAACTTTCTTAATTAGTGGTTCAATTAGTAAGCTGAACCCGAACCAAAACGAATTATTTACACCCCATTTGTTGGGTGTCAAACCTTAATTGAGAGCTACTCCCTCCCCAAGTAAAGTCGAAGTCCATTAATGGGGAATCAACGATCTCATGAATCTGTGAGGCCGATTTCTCCATAGACTACGCAAAATCTCTCAAAGGCCGGAGTTTCCATGGGCCGGAAAATGGAATGGGCGGCGAAAGTGAATCACTTAGGAGGCATACCTAGGAAGACCGTGATTGCGGCGGTGGCCGTTTTCGCCAAAACGGTCGCCAATCTACTCAACTCCACCACTGTACACAACGCCGGCACACTCCTCCGCCTCGTCAAATCTCGTCCCCCCGGCGTTCCTCTCATCACTGTTAGCAATCACATGTCCACGTCAGTCAGTCAGTCCCTCTCTCTTCCCCTACAGTTTTATTTAGTGGTTTCATTTTGATAATTGAGCTAAATGATTGAAATCTTAGATTTTCTGGTTGATCAATTGCAAATTTATTGACACTCTGAGTAGCATTGTAAATATGTAGTTTTCAGTTTGGGAATGCTTAAAAAAACAAGCCTCAATTGTAAGTTATGTGAAGAAGATGTACATTTTAAGCGGTTGAATGCTAAAGGTAAAAACCATATTTTCATCACTAAACTTTACCCCTTTTCAAAATATTCTCACTGAACTATTTTTTTTTCAACATGTTCTCTCTAAAACTTCCACATTTTTCAAAATGTGCTCACTCAGTCAACAAATTTGCTAAAAATCTAACAAAATTTAGCCACTTGACCTCACATGACTAATTTCGATAAATACGATCTAGGGTAAATGGTTCATTGGGGAATTGATTTATAATATTTCCTATGAACTATGTAATAAGTTACATTAATTAATTTGTAATCTTCATCATACATGTCAACAACGTTAACATATTGGTTGAAAACTTAACAAACATTAGTAACTTTAAGTCTAACGACTAAATTTCTTTAGGATTTTAGTGAATTTGTTAATGAAGTGAGCACATTTTGAAAATTGTGAAAGTTTAGTGAGAACATTTTGAAAAAAAAAATAGTTCAGTGAGAACATTTTAAAAAAGGCTAAAGTTCAGTGACGAAATTTGGTATTTGCCAATGCTAAATGCCCATCTCACAAATGTCACATTGAAGGGGTAATTTTATCTATTGGACTTGCCTCATACTCCCTCCGTCCCAAAATGAATATAAAAAAATAAATGAAATTTACACTTAATAGAAAATTTAAAATTTTTTGACTATCATTTTGGTACGGAGGTGGTAATAATTTTATTTTGGATAAAATGAATCCCTTTATTAAGTATAAATCAATGCGATCTGGCGTTGCAACAAAATGACCATTAAAAGTTACGGAGGTGGTAATAATTTTATTTTGGATATAATGAATCCCTTTATTAAGTATAAATCAATGCGATCTGGCGTTGCAACAAAATGACCATTAAAAGTAAATCTCTAATTGTCACACGGCCAATCGACATTTTAAACTCTCGTACTTTGCTTAAACTTCGGTTTAACCATTTTTATTTATTTTTAGCAGTTTTAACCATTTTACTTTAGATACACACTCATTTCTCCCAAAAAGTTAAAGTACGATGGTTAAAATTGTTAATAAAATGCCTTAAGTTTCACTACTCTTGGGAGAAATGATTGCGTAACTAAAGTACAATGGTTAAAACTGCTAAAATAAACAAAAATGGCTAAAATCGAAGCTTTTACGAGGGTTGAAAATGTCAATAGGCCAATTGCCAAACTGATACCAATCCCCATGTCATGTAGATACTCGGAATGGGAATTTTGACGAAACATGAAGAGTGCTTTTAACAAAGACCATGATTAAGCTTGAAAAGAGAGAGAGAGAGAGAGAGATGAAAGGACTACTACATGGCAAAAGTCTGTAAGCATGTTTATGTTAGTTTACCAACTTCTTTTTGAATTTCAATAGAAAATAGAAAGAAGATTGAACTACGCCACTACTTCATGGTAATTTCCTATTTGCCAAATATACTCCATCCCAAAAGAACGGGTCAAATTTGGTAGTCACACTTTTTAGTATAGTAGTACTTTTACTCTTATATAGTTCCTTCATGTTGCAGCATGAATATTTTTATCCTTTTTGTATGAGATGTTAGAGAAATACCATGTTTGTGAAGAAATATGAAGGTTGACAAAATAATGACAATTTATAGCTTAAATTTGGAAATGCAACTATTCTTTGCAACAAGATTAAAAGGAAAGTATTAACTTATTATTTGCTACAGAGGGAGCAGATGGAGAGTAATGCTAGGCATCCCAACAATATTGTTCTAGCTTTGACTAACTCCCGGATAGACTTGTCAATTGTGCAGGTTGGGTTGAATCAGTTTGAATTTCGGGCCAATTCAAAATGGTTGGTCGGGCTGTGGCGGGTTTTAATGGGCCAACCCGCTACAACATGTTTAAATTAACGGGTCAAATGGCCAGGTTTGGAATGGTTTGGTTTGGCGAGTTGAGGCGGGTCGTCCCGTTTATTTTTTCGACCTGTGTGCCTTAAATTTTATTAAATTTGGCTATTTGTGTTCGCGGGTTTAAAGGGTTGAAACTGTTCGTGTTGGGTCGGGTCGGTCGTTAAACTTAGTGGGTTTCGACGGGTAACCCGTTTCAACCCGTTGCCTTAAACAGGTTGGGTGGGGGGTAATTAGTGGGTTGGGTCGTGTGGGTTAGTAGGTAACGGGTCAAATTGCCAGGCCTACTCCCAGTAGATGTGCCAGATTGCACGTGCAATAAACCACTTGCTAGCATTAATCGGTGATGACGGTTACAACTTGAATTAATATATTATATGATATTTGAGTAAAGAGGCAGTGTATATCTAGGTATGGATTAGAAAAAGTAGGTTCAGAAACATGTAACCAAACTGCGATACACTACTCTTGTTTCATTCAATTTATTTAAGTTTTGCAGCATCTTAATTATTACGTACTTACTAGGATGTTTGATATACTTTTCCTTCTACAATTGCAGGCTAGATGACCCGGTTATGTGGGGATTCAGAGGTTTTCCTACTGCTGATGCAAAGTTGGAAAGATGGGTATTAGCTGCTGAAGACATTTGCTTTAAAAACATGGTGCTGTCATATTTTTTCCGACTTGGTGTGTAATATTTTGGTTAGATGTTTTATATTTACCTCATTCTTCATATGTTTGCCTTACCAAAATTTTTAGCTGCTGTTACACTTGATTTTTTTTCCGCAAAACAGAAACATGTCTCTATCTTGGTCATTGCTTGGTATCTGCTTAATTGCTTCTTGTTAAAAAGTTTTCTTCTTATAATAACTTTTGAAATGGTTCTACAATACATTTAATGTTTAACCTGGTCTCCACATGAAAAATAATATTTTTTTTCTATGTCAAAAATTGAGAGCAACTGATTGTTCTCCACAATGATTCTTTCTAAAAGCAATTATCTAGAAAAAGTGCTTATAAGTTCAACATTATTTGTGCCTTTTGATGGCTGCATCTCTCTCTCTCTCTCTCTCTCTCTCTCTCTCTCTCTCTCTCTCTCTCTCTCTATCTATCTATCTATCTATCTATCTATCTATCTATGAATCTATCTATGTGGACTGCTCTCTACTGCCACTTTTGTCGGCAAACTACTATTATGTTTGTGAGCAACTGGGTTCACCTAAGTGGCTGAGAACGTAAGTTTATGAAACCGTTTATGATGGGTGTGACTAATATTTGTTATGTGCACTAGCATCCATGAGTATCAACGTATGTGCTCTCTCCTTTTCTTCCCTGGTGTTTAAGTGTGCTGACCATGTGTTGGCATGCTTGTTTTTCCATTTCTTCCTTCCAGCTGCAGAAATTTCAGCTATAACAGTATCTAGATAGGTATAGTATTTGTTTGTGTGTACGAATGCCATTGTAATTCAGTCAAGCTATGCCATAAAATCTGGCGTAGCAGTGGCATGGAAAGGCTGTACTTTTGTCTTCCCATTGACATAAAATGCATCTACCTTCTCTTCCCTGAGTGTAAATATAAGTTTCTTGATCACCATAAACTTTCATAATAAGACAGAAAGTCCTGTAATTTCAAACGCTCATGATATTGTTTGAACATATTTAAATTTGCTATTTTTGCAATTATTGCCAGTGTTGTTATTTGATACATATTGACAAGTCCATTCGACGATTCATGTTAGGCGATCCTAAATCATTTGGAGACTAAGGCTTTGTTGTTGTTGTGTTGTTATTTGATACATGTCTTTTCCCTTATTCAAATGCTTTGGGGCTTGCTTAGTTAACAGAATTTTCTTTAGCCAAGTCACATCCTCTTGTTATCTGTATATGTCTATCTTCTGTGAAGTCACTTGTACCTGAAACTGTGAAATCTTCAGGGAAATGTATACCTATTACCAGGGGTGGTGGCATTTATCAGGAACACATGAATGAAGCTCTTGAACGGTTAGGTGATGGAGAATGGGTAATTTCTCTAAAACTTCTTATTTATCTTCAGAAAGAGATATAGTTAGTTAAGTTTTTTTTTTCCTGTGCCACCAAATGCACAGCAATGAAGCTGTCTACATTCTTAATATCTTATAACATGAATTGTATTTGTATCATAACTATATATGGATTTCCCTAATGACCCTATTTCGTGCTCTAGGAAGTAAATATTTTATTCGCATACCTTCTTTTTTTAAAAGCAGTTGGCATACAAAACCTATGTGTCAAAGGTATATAAGGGGTCAGTGGCGAAGCCAGGATTTTGTTGGAAGGGGGTCAAACTTACGTTATAGTGCTATTTTTTCCAAAATTTAAGGGGGTCAAAATTGCAAAAATTATAATTTATAGTGGTAAAATGTTATTTTCTAAATTTAAAGGTGGTAAAAAGACATAACTCCAAAATCAAGGGGGTCGGACGACCCCCATGAGCCTCAAGTGGCTTCGCCAGTGAGGGAGACCCTAGGAAGAGAGCGGCTTGGTATAATTGGTAAATGTCCTGCTGATATGGATTAACTTGTGAGACAGTTAATAAATGCTTCCATTTTCAACGCTGAAGGGGAAAAAACAGTTTGCAGTCTACTTCTGTGAAGCAGAAAGTTTAATATTTACTTGGCTTGGGACGGTATTCCTTCAATCACCAAAAGAATAATATACTTGGGGGATTTTGAACGCTGATTTTTGAAGATGCATTGGACACTCCGGAGAAGCTTAATGGTCAAGAATGTTTTGAAATGCTTATTTCAAAAGTAGAAGTGCATTAAGGAAATGGCTGCAGTTGTAGTAACATTCAAGATATGGCATTTGTTATACATCTATTAATTCAGTGGCAGATCCAGGATGAAATTAAAATGGGTGCACAAACTAAACAGTAGTTGGAATTGAACCTCGGTAATTCAGGAAATAAGCAAATGCACTTCACACTATACTACAACAGTTTTTATTAATGGGTTCCCGGTCACCAGTACATTACACTTGGGTCCGCCTCTACCTGTTATTGAGTCATCATTCCTAATTACAGCAGGGAAATAATTAGGTTTAGAAAGTTAAAAAAATGGTGGTTGACTTAGAGCTACAGGTTTGAAGGATTTGTTTAACATGGACAAGCCAAAAGGAGAAAATGGCCACAGTTAGTATCAAATAAACAAGTGCATAGAAACAGACAGATTTGTAAACTATCTTTTTCCACCTGCAATCATATCCTTGAGATATGCTTTGTTGTAAACAAAGTCTATAGAAACCTAGTTCCAGAGCAAAATTCGCTCTGCGAATATATTTCTTGCTGTGTCAGAATGAAGGCACTTTATTTCGGGCTGGGGGCGAGTGTGGTGTAGGGAATCAGAGCAAGAGGCTACCTAGCGGTTATGTCAATTATTTCCACTTGATAGTGATATTGTTTAGGTCTCTCAAACTGCGCTGAAGCTGCTTGATGTGAGGCATGACAGCAAATTAAGAAATCTGTCTTTTTGAAACTCATGTACAGCCTTTCCTCTTTGAGTTTGACCAGTTCTCGTGTTTTAAGGGAAGGAAGCTTTTGTGGTGGATGGTTTTCTTCTTTATTGTATCCTACTCTTCTCTTAGATTCATCCACCTCCTATCTATCTTTACTTTATAAGTCTTCTTGATCCATTACCTCAGTTTGTTTCTGTTAGGAAGTAAAAGTTCCTATCTTAATGTGAGTTCATTCATCTTCCTTGCTGCTTGAGTGCAGCAAGTCTCTGCCTTTAATTCAATCTGCATCCTTTTTATTGTGAATCAGGATAGCATGCCAGACTGATGAACCTTTGTCCAGATACATAAGGGGAAATGCAAGTAGCCCAGACATCAAAAGTCGAAATCATTTGAAGCTAGCAAAACTTTTCAAGCATTGTAAATACTCTCTCAAAGCTGCCCAACAAGAGAAAAATGTCCACCAAAACTATCTAAACAATGCAAAACCTTCCATGAAAGTATAGTCTGAAATAACTGAACTGGAATACGAATAATTATCCACCTCATCATAAACCCAACTCAAGGAACTTATTGTCTTACTTTTTTAGACCTTTCCCTGCCACTTTTTCTTTTTGCCTCTTTCCCATCTAGACTTTTATCTTTTTCATCTCTTCCGGCCACTATTTTGTGCACGTCAAGCTCGCTGTTTGGATTATCCTGGTAGTCGGCATTTAATTGATCTTTTCTACATGCTCACAAGTTATAATTTCTCTGGGCATGTAGATGCTGAAAATACTATATACTCCCTCCGTCACATAACAAATGTTACTTCATCCCCTTTTGGGTGGTCCCATAACAAATGTTACTATCCCCAAATGGAAATTCAATAATACTTCTTTGTATAATGGGACCCACTTGCCACAATCACAATAACAATCCACTTACTATTCCCTACCTCACTTTCTCTCTCATACTTCACTTTCATTACCCCAACATCTACTCCACTATCAATATTAAACTTTTTCCTTAATTTCTGTGCATTCAATTTTGGTAACATTTGTTGTGGGACGGAGGGAGTATAAGTTTATTAGTGACCAAATAAGCGATTTGATGTGAGGGATGATGATCATAGGATAGGATATCATGCTTGATAGGATGTAAAACTATGAAATCGAGCCTATTACTTCCCTCGAATTCTTCTTAGTGGATCCTTTGTACATGACCTTTTACCACCATGAATCGTCATTGTATAAAGATTGGTATATCATCTTTGTGTTATAAATAGTTGTCTTCGTTTATGTTCATGCAAGAACTATGCCAATAAAAGTTCTCCTTTTCACATGAACAGTTGCATACATTTCCTGAGGGAAAAGTTTCTCAAGAAGATGCACCTATAAGAAGACTAAAATGGGGTACGGCCAGTCTAATTGTTCGTTCCCCTGTTACTCCAATAGTTTTGCCGATTATCCATCATGGTTTTGAGAAGGTAAACTTCCTATGGTTTTATACTATACTTCTTTGACATTGCCGACATGTTCAAAAACATTTTTTTTCAGTTTGACTTGCATATCAAATTCATAAGGGAATCTGCCTGCCAAAAGAAACTACACTTTCAACTCAACTTATCATGTTAGAGAGGAGTTGTAGAAAGCAATAAAAACAACGTGAATGAATTCAGCAGCTACTTTGGTAACAGTGAATGCTCTCTGAGAATAAGTAGGGATTTGTTTGTATGTTGGAGGCCGTCAAACAAATGACTCAAAACATAGTTTCACTCGAATGATATGTCTCCAACTCTTCTGAACTTATTTCATACGACATGTCTTTTCCTTTTTGTTTGTTATTACACAACACTAGTCAAATGCTTCACGAGGAAGGCTTGGACTAGGTAATATACAAAGTTTTTCACACAAATAAAGAAAGGTAATCAATGCATATAAAATCTACTAAATTTCCCTTAAATTAATTCCATTACCTAGGTAATTAAATGCTTGTACAATGACTATTCATAATCATAAATAAAGGTATAATTGGTAAACAATACTGCCTAGGTAATAGTTTTGTTTGTTTGTTTGTTTGTTTTTTTATAGAAAAATGCCTAGGTAATAGTAAAAGTGCAAGTCTGAAGAGTGGAGAAGTGATAAAATGGCGAGGGGTAAGGGAAGACCCAAGCAAACTTGGATTATGGTGATTGAAAACGATATGAGTTTACTTGGTTTGGATGAAAATATGACGTTGAAAAGGGCGGAGTGGAGGGCAAAAATTCATGTGGGTGAATATATATATATATATATATATATATATATATATATATATATATATATATATATATATATATATATATATATATATATATATATATATATATATATATATACTCTTTAATTATCACTTTTTTTTTTACATTTTTTTTTCTTTCACGGTGACATATGAGAATTCATGTTAGCCGATACCAAATTATTTTGGGACTAAGGCTTTGTTGTTGTTGTTGTAATAGTAAAAGTGTAAAACAAGTATTTTGAGACAAATTTTAACTCCTTAAACAAGTATTTTGGGAAGGACCGAAGATGATTCATTGATTCTACATACCCTTGATAGAACCCTCCATGGGCATATGTCAATGCAGCTAACTTTTAGTCATGCTTTTTTTTTTTTTTTTGTGTGTGTGTGTGTGTTTAAGGCTATTCTATATATTCTAATTTTTGCTTTTCACTGTTTTATATACAGGTTATGCCAGAAACTTGTAGATTTGGCAAGCGGCCACCTATCCCATTATGGAATAAAGACATTAAAATTGTGGTAGGAGAACCTATAGAATTTGACATCCCTGAGTTGAAGCGGACTGCAATATCCATGTCTAGAAATTTATCTTTCCCAAATCAAGGCTGGCCTAGTACGACTCCTTGTGGACTAGATGAAGCTGCCCAAAGATTTCTGTACACCAGTATATCAGACCAAATCCGAAATGTCTTGGAGAGATTACGCGGTTATAGTAAACATATTGTGTCTGGGTAAAGATGAAGAATATATGGTCTATGGTATATTTTTCTTGGAGCCTTTTGAAAGCTCCCTAGGTTTATGTTTTTTTTTTTTTTTTTTGTTATTATTTATTCATATGGGATTGGAAGAAAATAAATTGTTGTTGTCTTTGTAGTGGGCATTCTGATTCTTGAATGCAATATACTCCCTCCGTCCCATGAAAATATGCACTTTTTTTCTTGGCACGGAAATTAAGGTAAAAGGTGATGTGTTGTGAGTGTAGATGGTTGGCAGGAGAGAGAAAGTGGAGTAAGTGGGTAATGGTTTTGAGTAGAGACAAGTGGGTCTCATTTCCATTTTGGAAAAGTGCAGATTATTGTGGAACGCCCAAAAGGTGTCTTTTTTGCAGATTATCGTGGGACGGAGGGAGTATGCATTTAAAATTGCTATTCTACGCTAGGACTTCCTAGTGTGTCACTGATCCTAGTGCTACTAATTCCGACCACACTTAACTATGGTGGAATCCGGTGTACTAAATTTGTCAAGAGGCGGGCAGGAGCGGTAAGGGGGTGCCCTTAGTAATAGAATTAATTTCCTTTTGTTTAACTATCCACGGAAGTTTAAAGGGATTCACTGCCACCCCTTCGGACACACTTGTGTCCGCCTCTGATGTGTACTGTTACAAAAATCTCAATTTATATTTACCAAAAACTCAATTTATATCTATAATATTCTTGCATTTATGTTTAGACTATTCCATTATATAGCTCATCAATTGAATTTGGTTAGAGATTAATACAAATAGAGTTATCCTACTAAATTTTGGATTTGACAAAAATACAAACACTTGAAATGCAATAACCTAGAGGCCTCTCCATATACTTATATACAAACCCTCCCGCTATCCTCTTTCTAATCAATCAACCTCCCAGTTACATGATACATGTAAATTTACGCATACAATCTTTGTGTCAATTGAATTCAGAGAAAGGAGATTGAGAGACTTATCAGTTATCATAGGCATATATGTCCATGGCCATAAAAGCAATTAGCAATCTTAAATTCTGACAGAACAAAAAAGAAAATAAGAACGTTAAATCGGGACGAAGGGAGTAGTATGTTAGTACTAGTGGATGAGTGCACTTTACATCTTTTATCTCATCCAATTTCCTCTTTCTTCATTTCCACTATTACAAGAGGACATTCCTTCCTCTTTCACTAACTTTACTTAAAAAAAAAAAAAATGATAAATAAAATGACTGTCTGGTTCATATCTTATGAATTTATCATCATTGTTATATCTGTCATTTATTTTACTCGAGTAGTAGTCAAAGGAGACATGCCCACTAAACATATTTCGGTTGAGATTAATGATTTGAGCCCATTACAAATAAAAAAAAAAAAAAAAAAAAATCATTTAAATCAGCACATGCCCTAGCAATAACCTGAAACCGTTGATTCAATGAAAAGCAAAATGCCTAATGATGATAAGGAACTTTCTTACTTTCTCTGCTCAATAATAAATGTGCCAGCTTGTCAACGTTTTTAGGTAAAATGTTTTACAGGTTTGAAAATTACTTGTATAATGATAAAATTGCACTAAGTCATTTTTTTTATTTGAAAATGCGATACTTTTTTTATTTTGAAACAAATTAAAACAAAAAATGTGACATTTATTGTAATACAAAAGTGCGATGTAATAGAAGCGAAATTGTATCAAGACAAAACAAAAGGGAGAATGAGCATAATGATAATAGTAGAGAAACCCAAGCAGTGTAAGAGGACAATAATTTGTCTTTCCACTTTTACCTGCATCGCAGTGTTTGTTAGGTAAGAGCTATTGGGCCTACCATACCAGTTAATTCCTCATACAAAGATAATCATTAAAGTTTTATTTATTTCTAAATATGAATAAATAAGTACTCCCTCTATCTCAATCCCATTCCAGATCAAGAGTTTTATTTTATTTTTTATTCGTTTCAGATCAATCAAGAGTTTCTTTCTTTATTTAAATCACAGATTTTTGAATATATTTATATCCTTATCATCTCCATATATTTACAAAAAAACTATTCATTATATCCTTATAAAGTTAACATATTTACAAAAAAATCAATCATTAACTTACTATTCCTTTCACTCATTCTCTCTCATATTAAAAAACCAATCATTAACTACTATTCCCTATCCCATATTACAAAAAAAAATAAAAATCATTCATTATACCCTTATAAAGTTAACATATTTACAAAAAAATCAATCATTAACTACTATTCTCTATTCTACATTTAACTTTTATTCATTTTTAAAAAAATGAAATCCCTACGATGACCCTTGGTTGGTCCGGGACGGAGGGAGTAATATTTTGAAATTGTAATGAAATAAATGTGAATGATAGGTTAAAGTTAGCGTCAATTGTGTGATTCATTAGAGTTAGAAGATAGTAATTTTATTTATTTATTTATTAAATTGTTTGAAAGCTAAAGGGAAAAACTCCATTTTATATCACAATGACTATAAATATTTTATATTTTGTAATAGAATAGTTGTATGTAGTAAAATATTATATTAGCCTCGAATAAAAAAAAAAAAAAAAAAAGTATTGTACAAGAGGAGTGTTCCAATCCAAATCACAATAAGTATAAATGGTTTGCATTATTATTTTGGTGAATTAGTGGTCAAGGGACATATCTCGTGACATAAAATTTAATTATTTACAAATAATAATAATAATAATAATAATTAATTGTTTATTTCTATCTTACAAATTCACACACTTGTCCATGATTCACACATTATGTCCAAAAGCCGGCATGAGCCTGCAAAAAAATTGACAATGAAACGTTATTTGTGTCAAATTTTCATTATTATGATAACATTCTTTCTTTCTGGAAAAAATATACTCATTCATGGAAGGATGATTTTGATTTAATTTTTGTTGTATTTTATTATGGGATGAAAGGAACATTTAATAAATTATTCACCGGTTCCTATACTTGAAAAAGCTTAAATATCTTGTTCAACTAATAGCTTAGATTTCACAAATCACATACAAACGGAGTAATGATTTGACAAAAAAACAAATGTGAAAAACACACAACAAAGCTGACAAAACTTTAATGAAATCACAACCTATTTATTGCTCTAGTATTTGTCTTTGACTCATAAATACCGGATCAAAATTCAAACCAAAATCATCAATATCATTTTTACGTATTACAGGTATTACGGATGATCTAACGTAGACGTGTCCATTTTATAAATCGAATCGGTCAATTGGGAGGTTGAAAACCGGTCAAAATCGGTCAAAACCGGTCAACGGCGGTTAACCGGAATCGGCTAACCGTAACCGGTTATTGGCCGGTTCGGTTAAGGTTGAGATTTTTGAAAAACCGGTCAACCGCCGGTTAACCGCCGGTTTTTGACTTGCTCGGCCGAGTCATATGAGTTGCTCGGCCGAGCAGAACCTTCCAGTTTGTTATTAACAAACTGAAGGTTCTGCTCGGCCGAGTCATATGAGGTGCTCGGCCGAGCATAACGCCAGAACATGTTCCAACAGCTACTTTTTCAAAAACTAGCCGTTATTTTTAAAAACTAGCCGTTAATTTTGTTATTGGGCAGTCAAAAATTAAAAAAAAAATGTTTTTTTTGCCTAATTTACTAACTATAAATATCACCCTCCTCCTCCCATTTTATTTCCACCTTATTTCTCTCTACTCTTTCTCTTCTACTCTCAAATATTCACATATACTCTCACCCTCATCCAATTTTCAGTTAAATATTGTTCCATTTTCAGTTAGTTTTCTAACGAAATTAGTGCTTTTCTCCATTTTCATCCATTTTTAAGCTCAGTTTTGTTTTCAAACTTCATTTTCTCTTATACAAATGGCTGCAAATCAAAGAAGAAGCAATTTAGGCAAGTCCGTTGTTGATTCTTCCTCCCCCAACGATGATTTTGATCATCAAAATCCAAATATTCAACAAAATGAGGAAGAAGAACAAGTTGAAATTGAAAGTGGTAATGCTAGGAGTGGTAGGGGCAGCCGAGCTAGGAGGTGGTCGGGTCGGGGTCCTCGGGGACAACGACAAGAAAGAGAGCCACAATCCGATACCTTCGCCATCCATTTCAAAGAAAAGAAAAATTACTGCCGAGGATGATTATAATTTTCGAGCATGTTGCAACTATTGTAATGCGACTTACGCATGGAAAAGAGGTGGAGGGCATGGGACGCTCAACGGGCATTTGACGGCAAAACATCCCGAGAAACTTGGCATTTCCGCTTCGCAAACTCAATTACAATTTCAACGTAGTTCGGGTTCGGGTGCACAAGGTTCGTCTTCCCCTTCTTTCGTCCTTTTTAAATTTGACAAGTGGGTTTATAGGGATCCATATAATGTTTCCATATAATGCCTTATATGGAAACACTTCTCAAAGCCAACATGAATATGATTCCTCTACTTCTCAACCAAATTTTACTAGTGGGGATCCATATAGTTTTATTGCAAATTTGTATAGTAAAAAATATGGTCCTTCTCGAGGTTCATCTTCATCATCATCAAACCTTCCCGTGGAGTTAGAAACCTATTTCACTACAAACTTTGAATTAAATCAAGATCCAAATTCAAATGAATTTGATGTTTTACAATGGTGGTCAAGAAGGAAAGACATTTATCCTATACTTTCCATAGTTGCTAAAGAAGTATTAGCCTCTCCCGCTTCAACGGTGGCGGTTGAATCGGCATTTAGCGTTGGTGGAAATATTTTGGATGAAAGACGTTCTCAACTAACAAGTGAAAACTTGGAACATCAACTTTTACTTGGCGATTGGGTTAGAGCGGAAAAAAGGCAACAAGACATGCCTTATGATGAGGATCTATTGGATCCAAGATATCAATACGATGTCGAGGACTCCACGGAAAGTAGTGATGAATGAATGATGTTTTAGATTAATTTTTATTTTAATTAGATTAGTTTAGACTTTAGATTAGATTTAATTTTAATTAATTGTAATAGTTAGGTTGAGGTAAAGGCTCCTAAATGTCCCCCTTATTTATAAAAGGGTAAGGTTGGTTTGTTCCCCTCTTTGTAATTTTATTTTGATTAATAAAATTTAAGGGTACCGTCCCTTTTTTCTTTTATATACTTGTTTCTTTTAAAAAAAGTTAAGTTTTCTTTCTTTCAAAATTCATAACTTTTTTTATAAACCTTTTTTCAAAAAATGTATGTAGATAACTTAAGTTTAAAATAGTCTTATTTATCCAAAAAAATTGAAAAAATTAAAAGTTAACTTTTTTCAAAAAACCGTTAACTTTCATTTCTTTAAAAATTCATAACTTTTTTTATAAACCTTTTTGTAAAAAATGTATGTAGTAAACTTAAGTTTAAAATAGTCTTATCTATCCAAAAAAAAAAAAATTGAAAAAAAATAAAAGTTTAACTTTTTTCAAAAAATCGTTAAAAAAATTAACTGAAAAATGATATGCTCGGCCGAGCAACACCAAAGACTCGGCCGAGCAACCCTCAACCCCTAAACCCTAAAAGGGTTGCTCGGCCGAGCAGCACCAAAGACTCGGCCGAGCAACCCTCAAAACCCTAAACCCTAAAAGGGTTGCTCGGCCGAGCAGCACCAAAGACTCGGCCGAGCAACCCTCAAAACCCTAAACCCTAAAAGGGTTGCTCGGCCGAGCAACACCAAAGACTCGGCCGAGCATATCCAAACCGTCAAACCGGAGGTTAACCGGATAACTGTTAAAACCGTGAACCGCCTAAACCGTAACCGGTTGAGCCGGTTAGGCGGTTCGGTTCCGATTGGGCATTTGAAGGTTTGAAACCGCCGGTTTTCAACCGGCTAACCGCCGGTTTGTTCAACCGGCCACGTCTAATCTAACGATTATAATCTGTTAAAGTAATATTATTATGATATCATTACTAATGCGTAACTGTTGAATTGTAACACAATATAATATATAAAAGTGATGTATGTAATCTCGATGGTAAATACTAAATACAGGGAACGAAAAATACAGGAAACGAAAATTTTCAATCCTGTCCTTGCCCGTCTCTTGTGTGTATACATGAGATGTTCTCACTTATCCCGTGTGAATCTACACGAGATGTCTCGTGTACATATACACGAAATAAATGTCGTGTATATGCACACGAGATGTCTCGTGTAATTTCACACGAGATGAGTGAGTACATATCGTGTACGTATACACGAAATGGTGCTAAACCTGCATTTTCATAACAGCAACAGCAAAAGCAACTAGAACTGAAATTTGTTTCTCGATATGATAGCACATCTCCACAAAACAGTGGGAGGGACCAATAGACAAATTGTATACGAAATAAAAGTGTTAACAAGGATAAGCATATAATTCAAACATCCAAACATTCATACAAACTTTATAATTCAAAAACCATTACACATATAATATTCCCTACGTAATCTTTCTCTTCTTGCATGGTTATCCTGATCATAGAGTTCATTAAATGCTGCTATCCTATCTCGGTATCGGAGGATCAGTTGACTTGTGCTTGAATCACAGTGTTCCCTCCAAGTGTTCGGTGGTGGTGGTATTGGGTAATCATTGCCTGACATGTGCAGCTACAAAAGTAATAACAGTTAAATACAATGAATTTAAGTAAGACACTTATATATTACAAATATAGATGCCTCATCATCTCCTACATCCTCCTCGCCACTATCATCAGAATCAGAAGATGCCTCATCATCTCCTACATCCTCCTCAATCTCATGCTCAAACCCAGTATCAGGCTGCTCATGCTGCTCAGGCTGCTCACGCACGACAGTCCTATCATGTATCTTTTTGCTGCGTTTATCTGCCTTAGCTGCATTCTCGGCCTTCCTCTTTCTATTGGACGCGGTCATACATTCACGTGCCTACAAAAAAACAAATAAGAGACAATAAATTAGCTATTTAGCATTTATAACTGAATATGAACGATGTAAAGAAAAAGAGTGGACACTGGGCACATCTCGTGTAAACTCACACGAGAAGCATCTCGTGTGAACTCACACGAGAAGCATCTCGTGTGAACTCACACGACATGCTTCTCGTGTGAACTCACACGAGATGCTTCTCGTGTGAATTTACACGAGATGAATTCATGAATTCATACGAGATGATTTCTGCCATTAAAATCACCTTAAACCCAGTTCATACAAAAACTAGGAAATCAATTGAAGCAATCAAACAAAAATTAAACATTGGGAATTTAAGAAATGTAAAATTAGGTTAAAATTAGGTTTAAATCGCATTACCTTCTTTACAGGCACGGTGGTAGAAGCGGAGGCGGCGGCGATGGCAGTGGCGGTTGTGGCGGCGGTAGTCCCGGCAGGAACTGCCGGAATTTTTACTCGAGCCATGACGAATGGTGTCTTTTGTTCGTCGTACGTACTGAGAGAGAGAGCGAGGAAGAGGAAGAGGGAGAGTGTTTTTTGAATATGAAATAAAAGTGATGCATGTGATCTCGACTCATCAAAATCATACTTACATTGAATATATTAGCAGTACCCACAGCCTGGATTTTCCATTTTTGTTCGTCTAATAAAAAATTATTTTATTTCAAAATTAATAAGTTAAAATACATGATTTTTTCAAAAAAAAAAAAAATGGAAAGAAAGAGCGCTGTCCAATAATAACAATTATTAGGAGAGTAACAAAATGATAAATAAATTTCATCAATATAAATAAAAATACATTATTGAATACACGACTTGTCACATACATTATGATTATAAATAAATATTCTTATACAGTAGTGTGATGAAATAATTATGTAATTATCTTAGCCTAAAAAGTCCGATCCTACTATCTTTTTATTATATAAGATCGTGGGAGTAATCTTCTTATAAATTAAGAAAATATTTTGATAATCCCGTTATATTTTCAAAATCATGTTCAACTGTTAGTAAAGTGAGTTAATTATATAAGAGCATCCACAATGGAAGGTTTTTTGGAGCTTTTAATTTTCATGAAAAAACTCTCTAGAGCTTTTTCCCATTGTAGAGAATGTTGGAAAGCTCCTTCATAAAGAGCAGCTCCTTCTACAAAGAGTTTTCTCTAGGAGCTTTTTCCATTAATTTCCACCATTTTTCAATGTTGAACATTAAATAAAATAATAATTTTTATTTTCCTTAATATTTTCCTTCATAGAAAAATGCAAAAAAATAATTTAATTTTGAATTTGGGGGCCATAAAAAAGTTGATGAAAAAGCTCTACCATTGTGAAAAAAGCTTGGAGGTTTTTGTTTTTGAGTTGTTTATGATGTGTCACTTAGGGCTCGTCTGGTGCACAGTTTTATAAACGGAGATTTTTTAAAACGGAGCTTTTTTTTGCCGCTATAATTTTGAGCGGCCAAAATATCCCCAACTTTTTAAAATTCAACCCGTCTAAAACTCTTGACTAACACGCTTAATAAAAAAAAAGCTGAATTTTTTTATCTCCGTTTTAACAAAAACGCTCGACAAGACGGGACCTTAAAAATTGCAAAAAAGCTATGAAATTTTTAAACTTTTACCATTATGGATGCTCTAAGTCATTAATTTACCTCCATTCCATTATTTGTCTCCCATCACTCATTTTAAACATTAACCCATAAAAACATTTAGTAAAAGCTCTTCTGTCTCGATTTAATGTTCCTAGTCTTTTCTTTGCGGATTTTTTTCTCAAATAATTTCATTTTTACCAAAATAACTCACATTTAAAACTATTTTTCAAAATGTTCCACTTTTTAGAACTCGCTACATGGTGTAGCGAGTTCAACATGTTACCATTGAAACTCGCTACACCATGTAGCGAGTTTAGTTTAATTAGGGTTAATCAAGTCGACGTTCAATTGTTAATTAAGTCGTAACCTAAATCGCTACACCATGTAGTGATTTCACTCAGTCATGAAACTCGCTACATGGTGTAGCGAGTTCTAAAAAAAAAAGCCCTACAGCTACAGCGCCACTTACAGTCTGAAGTGAAGAAACAAAAAAAAACATTAGAGACTAAGGGAAAAGGGAGAAGAAGAAAAAGTTTGACATTGTCATTATCAAATCTGATTTTTACCATCTAATTTCGCCATTGTAAGTTTATATCAAAGTTTATCATTGTTCATTGTTGAAATTGAGTATTTGATTTCATTTGGGTATATGTTTTGATTTTGATAATTGTTGAAATATGTTACATGCTTTGATGATTTTGCTTTGAATTGGATACTTGTTGTAGTAGTATCAAAATTTAGGTTTTTGCTTTGATTTGTGTATATGCTTTGTTTTTAGTTTGTATATATTGAAATAATTATGATTTTCTTGAATATTAGTGTTGTTATTGAATCCAATTGTTGGAACATGTGAACTCCATTTTTGATATATTTGAACTCAATAGTTGGTATATTTGAACTCCATTGTGGTATATTTGAAATTTTGGGATTTTGAACTCCATTGCGGTATATTTGAAATTTTGGGGTTTTGAACTCAATTTTGGAGAAGTAGAAGTATTTGCTATTGATATTTTCAAAGTCACTATGTTTATGTATTTATTTATTTATTTGATATTGAAATTGAGTTTCTTTTGTTGAAATAGATGGATTCCTTCGTTGATGTCGGGCCTATCGATAACTCTGTTTTGACTGCACATGAGGACCACATAGCTCGTTTTATTTGAGTCAGACTGCATGTTGCTAGTCCGCTCTCATTTCGTCGTGGTGCGACGTTGCCGGATAGACTAGCGCCGAGGATTTTGTCGAGATTAGCCTAGTGTTGCTTTAGTGGAGTTCATTACAAAGGGAGAATTCAATACGATTATGGGTTGCTGGAGGCCTTGATTGAGAGATGGTGTCTGGAGACCCATTCATTCCACCTCCCGGTTGGTGAGATGACGATTACCCTAGAGGATATCAGCATGATTTCCGGGTTGCCGATTGATGGGGATTCTGTTACTGATGCTGACATCCCATCACTTCTAGACTGGCGGGTGGTATGTCACCATCTTTTAGGGGTTATCCCATCTCCCGGAGATATGGATGGGAGTAGTCTAAAGCTACGGTGGATTACGAGTCAGTTTCCACACTTCCATGACCTCGCTGATGATTCCCCCAATGACATTGTTGATATGTACACTCGGGCATATATCATGCTCGCCTTGGGTTCTACGGTGATGCCTGATCGTACGAACAACAAGGTTAAGTTTTATTATCTCCCTCTGCTTCAGGAGCTTTCGAGGGTCTGGATGTACGGTTGGGAAAGTGCGTCACTGGCTTTTCTATATCGAGAGTTGTGTAGTGCGACTAACCCTTTGACGAGCCAGTGCGGTTGATTTCTCAACATTCTACAAGTATGTGTTATCTCATTTTAATGTGCACTATGTTGTTGGTTTTAAGTTTGATTTCAAATTATTGACATTAGTTATAGTATTTGATATATATTTTATTGATATATATTTGGGCTTGGGAGCGGTTGCTATGTGTGCAACCTGGAATTTGAAGGCGAAACATTGATCTGGACTTCGAGCACATGCCACTGGGATGCAAGTATACATATAGCATACGTTATTTTCTCGTCGTTATAGTTTTTTTTAAACTGTTTCTTATAATTATTCTTTTTATGAAATTTCAGGTGGACCGGATCATTATTGTATCTTAAGGAGCTTACTGCCCATAACCTGCGAGGCTATCATGATCAACTGGCCAAACTAACAGATGATCAGGTTGTGTGGCATCCTTATAGAGATAGATATGCTCCGACATACTGCACTCAGGGACGGGCCGTATGGATGGCGCGGGTCCCTCTTATATGCTTTGAGAGGATAGAGTGGCATTTGCCGGATCGTGTTCTGAGGCAGTTTGGCATGCTGTAGGGGGTCCCAAAACCGTGCGATACTCGGAGGGACTTGCATAGAGTTGATAGGTGTGGAAACAATTTTGTGATTTGAAGCGATCGCCATCAACAATACATTGCACTTTGGGGACAGCGGCGGAACTTACTGGCTGGGGGGATACCAGGCTTTCACCTTATGCATTACACTGATCCATTTATGATATGGTTTCGGAGCATAACATGCATGTTTGTGCAGAACCCCCTTTATATAGAGGACGCTGGATACCGGTCGGTTGCCCCTTTCCTAGGTGGCGTGGTAAGTATTTACATTTTTCAAGTTATTATTTCTAGTTTTTTTTTTTTTTTTAAAAAAAAACTTTAATTTATTAACTTATGTCTCATACTTTTTTTGCTATAAAAACATGTGCAAAACCTTCAACGTATGCATGTCACCAATGAGGAGGAGGAGGAGCATGTGTCGTGGCCGTAACAAGCTGAGTTACGAAGGTTGATTAGACACACGCTCACTAACGTTAGGGAGCAGCAACGACTTAAGGCTGCAGTACCTCCACCACCGGTAGATCGCGTACAGGGGGTAGAACCTCGACAGCGTCGTGTTAGACGTCGTGCACAACCCCAACCAGAGCAAGAGCCCGAGGTCCAACCAGAGCCCGAGGTCTAGCCAGATTCTGAGACTCGATATGATGGACTATTTGATTATTCTTCACAGTGGGGAGCTACGCAGGTGGAGGAGCACGAGGAGAGGATTAGATTCGAGGTTGGAGAGGGTATTTATTCAGGTACTTACCCTCACCACGACCCGAGTAAGGTGAGTGGGATCACTAATGATGATAATGATTTCGCTGACCCTCCACCTAGGACTTTTCACACACCCTTATATTCGGGAAGTGGCTTTAGGGTTCCTTCATCATCCTCACGAGTGGATCTTCCACCCTTCTCTGATCCGGCTGCGACTTCATCTAGTAGGGTACGTCTTACCCCTGCTCAACGGAAGGAGTTAATTAGAAGAGGGTCTCGGAAGCGGCATCCGGCAAAGAAGTTCACCCCGGCTGCATATGACAGAAAGTATGATAGGAGAAATAAGTGAAACTATTTTTTTATTTAGATGTAATAAAAATTTGTGGTATTAGTTGTTTTATTATTATTGTAAGAAAACATTTATTTATTTTCTGTATGGTTTTTATTTGAATGTTTATTGTATGATTTTTTAAATGTTTGTATAGTTTAGTATATTTGTATATTGTTTTTATACTTTAGTACATGAGTGCAGGTGTGTGCTATGGTATATTATATAGTTTTTACAGTTTGATATATTGGATTTTTTGTGTGTTCATTGAAATCTCTACACCGTGTACCGAGTTCACTTGCAGTGACTCCTACAGCAGCAGCAAACTACTGTAATCCCACCTGCACCCAGAAACCTGAAATTGAATTCAATTCAAACCAAAACCAAATGAAAAACAAAGTCATATTCAAACAACAAACAACACAAACTGTATAACAAGTCAAAATTTATTCCAAGTCATACTCAAAAGAAATCCAAATGAAATACAAAGTAAATCCAACAACTCATATATAAATTACATAAAAAAACATTCTTCTACTCCCTAATGTTTGGGCATCTACCACAGTTGTAGCCTTCTTGTTTGCATGATGAACATGGAGTCTTCCGTTTATCTGCTTGAAAGTCCATACAATTTCGGAAGCGTCTTGATCTAGGCCATCTGAACTTCGCAGAACGTCGAAAGTGGGGATTAGGGAAAAAACGTGGCACCAAACCATCCACATCCCAATAGTCCTCATGGGGGATTGGTTCAAATGTTCCCTTCCATGTCTTGTAGTATTCCCTAATAGGGTAAAATGGAGAAACGAAAGAACGACCATCAATATGTTGGGCATGGCAACATGCAAGAAGATGGGAACATGGCATGTGATAGGCAACCCATTTACCACATGTGCAGGTACGCTAATTAAATCGGACAATTTGGATATTTCCACCTTTATCACCCTGACATGCGATTGTCACTTGATACACCCCCATCTCATGATTGTTTTTTTTTCCACTACTCACACACACACACACACATGCACGCACAAAAGCGTCTAGGAGATAAATCCTAGGGAGAGAAAGCCTTTTCTCTAACTTCTGGGGGGGATTGAACCCATGACCTCCAGGTTGTAAGCCATGAGCTCAAGCCAGCAGGGCAAATCCCCATGTACCCAGGGGCGGAGCCAGGAATTGCCCGAGGGGGGGGCAAGATTACACGGGGGTTCGGGGGCAGCGCCCCTGGAATTTTTTTTTCGGATCGGACAAGTAAAAAATGGGTCGAATCCATGAAATACAATGTATTTTATTTAAAAATGTAAAGAATTAAGAAAGTTAATAAAAATGATAAAAGTAAGTAATTCAAAGAACGATTGAAATAATGTTGAAGTATTTAACACAAACAATTTATTAAAATATATTACTCGTACAAAAAAAAAATTAAAATTTGCTAATTAAACTTGGGATAACAGGAAGAAAGACCAAAAACAAAAAAAATGAGAAAAGCCTAACTAATTAATTAAGATTGAAAAAATGTGAGAAAATTAGGAGAAAGAGAAAAACAAAACTGTTAAGAGAAAGAAATGGAGAGAGAGAGAGAGAATAGCAAAGATGGAGGAAAAATAAAATTAATTGAAAATGTAGGTAGCAGGGCTCGAACATGAATTTGAAAGGAAACACCAAAGACTTTAACTTCACCCCTTCTACCGCTGAACTATACCACTCACTGGTGTTAATCTTGAAGTTAATTATATATAACAAAAAACTATGGGGGGGGCAAAAAAAAAAAAAATTTTCACTGCACTTCCGTCGCTTGGAGGGGGGGGGCAAGTGCCCCCCATGCCCCCTGGCTCCGCCCCTGCATGTGTCCCATCTCATGATTGTTGAACCTCCTTACCTGACGTGTCATAACTTTCTCGCTATTCTTCAAGTATCGATAATGAACTTTCTGACTGAATTGGTGTAGGGGATTGATGTTAGGGTTATCAGGATTACCTCCTAATGCATTAAGTGAAAATTCATGCCTTACTTGAAAGTACTTCATAATGCCATATCTGTAACCACCATCGTGTGCCAATGTCCATTTTCTGGCATCTAAATTCAGAAACCATGCAATTGCCTCAGAGTTAATTGAACGAATACTCTCTAAGGTAAATTTCAATTTTCTATCTTGACTTGCTCTACCCGCTCTCCAAAACAGATACTTCAAACCTTCTCCTCTATTTTTATCCAAGAAATTTGCTCGCATATGTCTCAAGCAATATCGATGATGCACATTTGGCGACCATGTATCTTCCGCTATAGTCTTAAGAATACCGTGATGACGGTCAAATATCAAGCATACTTCACAACTCTTTATAATATGTCTGCAAAGAAGATATAAGAACCAACACCAGTTCGTTCAGTCCTCTTTTTCAACAACAACAAATGCAAGAGGAGGTATACTGTCTTGGGCGTCAGCACCCATGACAATCAGTATTACCCCTTTATATCTTCCATGAAGGAATGTTTCATTAATAGAAATGATAGGCCGACAATGAGAGAAAGCTTTAATGCAAGACCCAAATGCCCAAAACACCCGTTGAAACATGTGTAATACACCGACAGGAGGAGAAGGATGAGTATACTCAACATTTGTTTTGGGGTTGTATTTTTGGATGACTGCTAGTACGCGGGGTAACCTTATATAAGATTCCTCCCAATCTCCAAAAACCTCTGCAATGCCCTTCTGCTTTCCACACCATACCTTCTAATACGTAATTTCCTTTCCAAACATACCACTGATGTGTGCAATAATAACTCCAACCTTGATATCTGAATCGACCTTAATAAGACTAACTACTTGTCGACCAATAAACTTCGCATCTAGGTTGGGGTGATCTCGACTTTCTCCAGAATATAAGCAGCAATGAGGAGCCTTATACTTGGTCACTTCTCAATAGCCAAACTTCCTCCTTCTCACACGAACATAGAAATTCCATGGGAATTTTTTCAATAAACATTCAATTACCCATGTGTGAGTTGTGCTCTTTCTTACCCTGAACTGGCGATTGGTGTGAATATGGTACCTTTTTATATCAAATTGTGCATCGTTCTTACTAGAAAAGCGTACCCCTTTAGCAATTTCATGTTTTCCCGGATCCCAAACTCGAAAACTAGGTGCATTATGGTAATCAATGAAGCATTCTTCTTATCGAGCAGAACAACCAATATCACTGTGAAAAGGATAATCTGCTCTCTCATACCTTCGATTTTTCGGCGCTTCATAATGAACCAAATGTGTTTCCACGTCATCATCAATCGGCCCATTATCACCCTCTCTAAAATCGACATCAGAATCACTACTACCCTCATGATATTCATCATCATCATCATCTAGCATTCTTCTTTGGTATCATTTTGGCATTCCTCATCATCATAATTTGGTGTTTGGATTGATACAAGTGTTTGGGTACTTGGACCAACCCTTGCATCACAGTTACAACTTGGTGAATACCCATGAATGGTCTCTGTGTGCAGTATTTCAAACTCTGGATAACGTCGATTTTATAAATTTTACAACCACATACAACTGCAAATTACCCATAACCCTCAAATTTAGCTAAATGATCGAACATTATATCCATACACGCATCATCTTCAATACGGAAAGGAAAGTACTCACAAATACCGCTATCAAAAGTATGAGGACATCTATAAATGACTTCCAAATCATATTGAGATCGATCTAAGCCCGTCTTTTTATAGAATTCATCAATCAACTCATTGTGTCTCCATCGACAATTAGCCCTAATTGCACATTTTGGCCATTTTTTAAAATGAGGACCATCAAATGGTTGTTCATCATCACCTCCCCAATAATACATGAAAATGATTTGACCCCCGTTCATTTTTAACCCTATATTACGAAATCAAAGTGTTAAAACCTATATAACAAAACCCTAAGATTTATATCTATAATATACTAAAACACAGTTAAAAACTTAAATTTTATATCTAAATACAAGTGAAAACAATGATTAAGATGATGTTAATTTACCTTGATTCTTGGTCTTCAACGATTTGATGAAATTAAATGATGTGAAGATTTGAGATTTTTTTTTAGAGTAAGTGTATGAGAGAATATGAAAATAAGAATGAATCTGGATGTGAAAACCTTATCAACTGGAAAATTGCCATTTTAAACTCACTACACCATATAGCGAGTTCTGTGTGACCGGTCAAACTCGCTACATGGTGTAGCGAGTTAATTACTTTGTTAATTACAACTGATTAATTCAAACGCCTAAACCCTAATTAAACTAAACTCGCAACATGGTGTAGCGAGTTTCAACGGTAACATGTTGAACTCGCTACACCGTGTAGCGAGTTCTAAAAAGTTGATCATTTTGAAGGTGTAACGAGTTCTAAAAAGTTGATCATTTTGAAAAATAATTTTGAATGTGAGTTATTTTGGGATTTATATTTTAAAATAATATTTGAGAAAAAATCGTCTTTGCGTGCATCAAAATTAAGAAAAGTTAATTATTTTTAAATGATATTTTTTTCATTATTTATTGCAGGACTAAACATTTGAAAGTCAATAACATATTTTTTTTGAATTAAACTTCATTTTTTTTTCAAAATGTTACCAGTTTAAAAAGAAAAAACTAGAGCATATTTTCCCGAAAAGTGTCTTAAATAATAGAAAAACACTCTCGTGACCCACTCAAAATCCTTTTTCCCTCCTTGTCTGCCTCTGCTCCATTTTCCCTCTCCTCTCTTTCTCTCTCTCTCTCTCGCTCTCTCTCTCTCTCTTTCACACCCATTTGGTGCAGATCTTCCCTTTCCAAGGCAAGCAAGAGTTGGGGTTCCACCCAAATCATTTTCTTTTACCCGTCGAACAATTCCAGCAGTAAGCATTTCTGTTCTCATTTCCCTTTAAAATTCTACATCTTAGTCTATGTTGGTGTTGCTAGATTAGCCGGTTTTATCGATTTTTCTACTGTTTTTTCGATCTGGGTTAGTTGGGGTTATTGCTGTTTTCTCCCACACTGAGGGTTTATAAATGCCCATTTGTTGTGGGTGGATCTTTTTCTCTTAGGTTTCATCGTTTCTTGAAATTTTGTCAGCTCTTTTTTTTTTTTTTTTTTTTTTCTAGATTTTCTTACTCCATGCTTGGGGGCTGCTTGATTGTTGATGTTGCATCGGACCGAAACGAATGACGAAAATTGATTCAATCAGCTGACCATAAGTTATTGGGAAAAAGGGTCAGCTGAATTGAAGTTAGATTTGTCTTCCTCAACCAGCAAACATTCTTTCATTTCTATTTCCAAGATCTTCTTTTAACAAAGAGTACTTTTCTCTTATGAGTAAAAACATTTTATCTATTTTTTCCCAGTCTAAACCAAGTTTTTCGGTAAGTTCCGTGGTTTTACATTTACCCCCCAATTATGAGGGTTTTGGCTGATTTATAATATAATATTTTAGAAAGAACTAGTTTGATATCTATAGATTAATAGATTTCTATTTGGGAAACTGCTGTAACTATCAGTACAATGTGTTCTGAATTGGGTATTTTAGAGCAGACATCATAATGCTCATTGATTTACTGAGCTTTGTGATGATAACATTAAAGATTTGTTCTTTTTGTTGCATCAGTTTCTGCTTCTGTTGTGGAAATTAAAGAGTTAAAAGGGTGCTATTTTTTGGACAAAGGGGCTGTTATCGGAAAAGTAGATATGAATCTACTATAGTTTGCAATTTCAAAGAAGGTTTTTTGGGGGTATGACATCTGATATACCATCAGTTATGGCTCAAAGTGTGAGAACGAGCAGGTCATCCTTCACCTCTAGCAATGGCTATGAAACTCCTTCACATTACTCGGCTGCTTCAAATGGTGATGACTACGACAGTGATGGTTCCAATTTTGCTCCTCCGTAAGTTTCTTCGTTTTGTTTTGAACCATTTTGATGTTCCCAATTCCACGTATAAATTTGGTTTTACAGCCTAGTTTTGTCAACTTAAGTTGACATATTTTTGGTGAACTGAGAAGGGTTTAATGAATAGTGTGCATAAGTAGTATGCTGAACATTGTTGATGATGCCGTGTATCTTGCAGTACACCGATGACTCTATCAAATTCAATGCCACCAGAACTTGCTGGTGCTATTCCGCTGATTGACAAATTCCAGGTGCAAATATTTCTTTTTACCTACGGTACTTGATATTTTCTAGACTACATAGAAATTAGGCTTCTACTTTAATTTTGGTCAACTATGACACGGTTTGATTGCATACGAACTTCTCATTTTTTTTCCCGGAAAGGACTGACCTCTATGTTACTTTTCCTGTTTTAGGTTGAAGGGTTTTTAAGGGCAATGCAGAAACAGATCCATTCTGCTGGAAAACGTGGTTTTTTCTCTAAAAGATCTGTGGGTCCCCAGGTTCGAGAAAAGTTCACATTTGAGGATATGTTGTGTTTCCAAAAGGTAATGAGAAGCTCTATTAATGACCGTTCATTGTGCTTCACTATGGTGCAAGTTATATATTCAACTCGCTGTTTCTGACAGGATCCCATTCCGACTTCGCTACTGAAAGTAAACAGTGACCTAGTAAGTCGGGCAGTGAAACTGTTCCATATTATTTTGAAGTATATGGGTGTGGATTCCTCTGATCGAGTGAGCCCAATTAACTTGGATGAAAGTATTGAGCTTGCTGGGAAATTATTTAAGCAGGCCTTGAAACGTTCAGAGCTCCGTGATGAACTCTTTGCACAAATTTCAAAGCAAACTAGGAATTGTCTTAATAGGTATGTGCGAGTAGCATTTCAGTTTCACCGCGAGCTATAATTTTCATAATTTTTCTATAATCATTGCTCTTTTATACAGGCTATATCTTACCAAAGCTTGGGAGCTAATGTATCTATGTGCATCATGCATGCCACCTAGCAAGGACATTGGTGGATATTTATCAGAATATGTTCATGATGTTGCACATAGTGTAAGTACTGATTCTGAGGTTCAAGTCTTTGCATTAAACACATTAAATGCTTTGAAGCGTTCTGTTAAGGCTGGGCACAGGCTTTCTATACCTGGGCGTGAGGAGATTGAAGCTCTTTTGACCGGGAAAAAGCTTACAACTATAGTATTTTTCTTGGATGAAACATTTGAAGAAATTACATATGACATGTCTACAACTGTGGCTGATGCAGTTGAGGTATTACTCAATCTTTGTCTGCTCCCTTTAGAGATATGTAGAAGTAGAAGTGAAATTCATTCCAATAAAAGATGCAAATGAAGGCTAGAGTCCATTTTACTGAATTTGTGTGTGGGGGGGGGTAATTTATTTAGACTGTTATTATTAGAAAATTTGTATTCAATGGACCTATTCGAGATTTCTTAAAAGTGAGAAATCTTATTGGGTTTGAACCGGGATCACTTCTTGAGGTGTTCACTAGTTAATCAGAACCTGGATATGTGTTTTCTGGTTGAATTCCCTTTGTTGAATAGACGGGTCTTTCTGTTTGAAATGGTTATGGAAAAAATGAAGGATTGTATACTAGCTTTACCTAGTAATTGCACAGGAGATTCATGCATATTTTGCTGCTAGTTTCTGATCACTTATTTTACTTAATGATCTAACTGATGGTGGTAATATTATGCTTTCCTTTTCATTCATTAGGTAACTTTATTATGTCTCTTTTGCTAGATTTATCGGTTCAATGATAAATAAAGCATACTTGCACACCCCGCCCTACCTTGTCCAATCCCAACACTTATGCATGAAGGAAAAAGAAAGCTACGATAGTTAAATACCATCTTTGAATATTGCCTTTTGAAACTAGATTTAATTCTAATTGGAGATCAAAGGTGTTAGATGTTGATGGTCTAAATAGTAGCTGTGAAGGGGACTGAAACTTAAACCGAGAACATTTTTATCCATTTACTTCCCATCAGAAACAAAGGCCATTCCTGAAGCATGCAAGAGTTAATTTAAAAAGCCATCTTCTAATATCTGAAGGAAACACTTACTTAGTGTTATTGCCTCCAAGAAGGGCATTCCTCCATGATTAGTGTAGCAGGACCAATCATGGAAGTTGTGCAAGCTTTACGTATTTGATTAGCTATTTACTTATCTGAGATATCTCTTTATATCCCCAGCTTCCAGTTGTTATATCCTTGTGAACTTTTACGCTCCTCTTGTGCAAGATATGTTTCAGTTCCTGTTTTTCATTGCAATTCATCCTATTCATTGGTTATCTTACTATTTTAATTTGCTTTCTGTATGTCACTAGTGGGATTTGCTAATGGCTTAGAAACCTTATTGCTGCGAATAATGGAAATTCTTATTCTGGTGTTATCCTTGGCTAGCATAAAATTCATTCTCAATTTCCTTTTTTTTTGTTGATCCACTATGTCATTGAGTTACAAATAGTTATTGTTTATTCTTTTGGTATACCTACTTTAGGAGCTTGCAGGGATCATTAAGTTGTCAGCATTTTCGAGCTTTAGTCTGTTCGAGTGCCGTAAAGTTGTTACGGGTTCTAAATCACCTGAACCTGGAAATGGTATCTATCTTACAGAAACTTGTTGTCTAACATAAGAAGATTCTTACAGTTGCTTACTTCAAAAAATCTGATATACTAATTTAATTTATATGGTTTCCTGTGATTAGAGGAGTATATTGGATTGGACGATAATAAGTACATTGGAGATCTTTTAGCGGAATTTAAGGCAGCAAAAGATCGAAGTAAAGGAGAAATTTTGCACTGCAAGTTGACATTTAAAAAGAAGTTGTTTCGGGAGTCAGATGAAGCTGTGACCGACTCAATGTTTGCGCAATTATCCTATGTTCAAGTAAGCAATTTCACTCCTAGTTTACTTCATTAATGAGCTGTTTATATATACTCCATATATATCTATATACTGGCTTGCACGTTTATCTTATTTGCATTTCTGGTCCTTTATTTATCTTTTGCAGTTACAACATGATTATATTTTGGGTAACTATCCAGTTGGGAGGGATGATGCTGCACAGCTGTCGGCATTGCAAATTTTGGTAGAAATTGGATTTGTTAATAATCCGGAATCATGCACGTAAGTAGTCTACATATCCTAATTAAATTCTGCTGTCTACATCTCTCGTTCCAGCATCAGAATAATGCTCGACTTTTTCTTATGCGTTTCAAGTTTTATCCTAGTTATTTGCATATATTTTCTTTGCATCTCAAAACTTTCCTACCTCAGATTTCTACTTATATGTTGATACTTCCTTTTCCTAGTGACTGGACATCACTTTTGGAGAGGTTTCTACCCAGACAGATAGCAATTACTCGTGCAAAGAGGGAATGGGAGTTGGATATTCTTTCACGGTATAACTCAATGGTAAGTAAAAGTTAGTATTCCATCTCATGGAGGAACAATCTCTGTGGTTACTAATTAGCCAGTCACATATTGGCCTAATGGCCATTCCTTGTGTGAATGGTCAGTAAGTCACCAACAATGATGTTATAGGCTTTTAATGGAGAACCCCTTTGATCTTATGGTTTTCCTTTTAAGATGTTAACTACAAATTCTTTTCTCACTTGATGTTGCTTATCGGTTTCTACACATGTCTTCCAGTGTACGCATATATATACATATATTTTCGTATCGTATGTTTCTGCAAAACATTTTAGGATTAAGGCTTTGTTGTTATTGTAGTATGTTTCTGCAAATCCTACATTTTGGGATTAAGGCTTTGTTGTTGTTGTTGTTGTTGTAGTATGTTTCTGCAAAACCTACGTATATTGATGCGTTTTTCGTTCTCCATCAATGTTGAGGGTTGATTTATATTTCATTTCATGGAGAAATGATCGCTGTGGTGACTAATTAGCCAGTTACATATTGGCCTAGTGGCCTTTTTGTGTGAATGGTCAGTAAGTCACCGACATTAATGTTCAAGGCTTTCAATGGAAACCCCCCTTATCTTTTGGGTTTTCCTTTTAAGCTATTAACAACATCTCTCTTTCCCCATTATGTGTATATACATATACATACACTTGCATACTTGTGTATGCGAGTGTGTGTGTATTTATATTCAGGAGTAACTAGTCTTAGTTAAATGCACTTTGATCTCTCTTACTATCATCCCATTTTGCGCCCTTTATGGTTTTATTTTATGAGTACACACCTTATGTATAACAATGCATTATGATAACATTTTCTTTTATTTTTCTTTTCTTTCTAGATCTCTTTTTCGGAATTCGGGTTTTAACATTTGATTACTTCATTTTTAAGATTGAAAAACAGACACTTCCTCTAACATTCATAAATGATTTCATTCTTGCTATCTTTTGTGTCGGTATAGCTCCAGAAATATTTAACTGCAATTGTTTAATCAATACTGTAAGGTGTAAACTGTGTTAAACTTTCCATTTATTTGTTTTCGTAGGAGAATCTCGCCAAGGATGATGCAAGACAACAGTTCTTGCGGATACTGAGAACGCTTCCATATGGGAATTCTGTTTTCTTTAGCGTGCGCAAGATTGATGACCCCATTGGAATTTTACCTGGAAGAATCATATTGGGCATTAATAAACGCGGGGTAAGTCTAATTTTGTAGAATGTTGTTAAAACACTAAAACTACCCCTCTTTCGCTTAAAAGTCTTAATTTAAATTCTATTTTAGCTTCCACTTAAAGAGAAATGTTTTACAACTTATACTTAATGAATTTATTAAGTTTTAAGTTTATCCTTATTGTACTTGTCAAAGGAAAAGAAAAGTTATCCTTGTTGTATTACCCATTAAATTGGCAGAACTACTTTTATCTTTGAAGCTTTATTGAAATTTATTTTGTTTAAATGTTCTGTCAAAGATGGATTTCTGGATGGGGGTTTTCATTTCTCTAAATGCATCTTTATTTAAATGTTTCTCTCGTTCTCTCGTTATCATACACCATCTCTCAGCTGATTTTATCTCATCATCTCTTGATCTTTATCCACATTTTGCTCCGTTTATAGGTTCACTTTTTTCGTCCAGTTCCGAAAGAGTATTTACATTCTGCTGAATTGAGGGACATAATGCAATTCGGTAGCAGTAATACTGCTGTGTTTTTCAAGATGAGAGTGGCTGGTGTCTTGCATATATTTCAATTCGAAACTAAGCAGGTTCTAGCAGTGTTGTTTTAACTTCATTCTCCATTTTAGGCCTTTAGTATTTCAATTTTATTGACATTTATATCTTTTTGATGCAGGGTGAGGAAATTTGTGTTGCCCTTCAAACACATATCAACGATGTTATGCTACGCCGCTACTCTAAGGCACGGTCTGGTGGTGCTGGGTCGGTGAATGGAGATGTTCCTATTAACCCTAAACCTCCAATTGTGGATGTCAATGAGAAACGTATACAGGATTTGTCAAACGCTCTTGAAGAATCACGAAAGAATGCGAGTCAGGTGAGTTCCTTGAACATGTTCTTCTACCATTAATACCCCCAAGTAAATATCAATCCAAATGGAAATAGCTCTGTAAGATATACAATTGCGGAAATTTCTTTTATTATATCGTTGCTGTTCGCAAAGGAAATAGCATTTCTAGGATTCACAAGGTATTTTCTGTATTTTCACTTCCTGGAAATGATCTAGAAAGGGCTTTACTATCGTTAAGTGTTCTCTTATTTTTCATTTGAGTCTTGACTGATCTTTGCTTACATATATACTACCGAGCTAAACATTTATATAACTACTTAGATGCTGCCTTTGTTCTGCCCAAAATGTCCACAATGGGAGGCGGTTAGAGTATTCCATACTCCTTAGTCTTTGAGGATGATAATGACTTACATAAATGTAAAGAAAACTCGAACACTCCTTAAGTCTATAGGCTGCTTTTTATCACAAAACTCTTTAAGTGGAAATGTGGAATGAACGAACAAGAAAGTAGGACTCTGTGAGCAGAAATGAACGAACAAGAAAGTAGGACTCTGTGAGCAGAACAGAGGTAGAAGTTCAATATTACTAGTGCTTATTTTATCGAGTTTGATTTGGTTAACTATTTAATGCAGCTGGAGGAAGATATACAAGAAATGCAGAAGCAAGAACAAAAAATTCATGAAGAATTGGAGGGCTTGAAAGATGTAATGAGATCCGAGACGCAAAGCTTAACAGAAGTTAGTAGTGAACGCGATGAACTTAGATCTCGGTGTGACGAGAAAGAATCCGCACTTCAGGTAAGTAAGATTGTGCCATAATTAGCATTTCTGAGAAAAAGAATTCTTTAATTTCATCTCATACAGACATTGGTTTTGTAGGTGGCATTACATGAGAAGCAGAACTTGGAGATGAGGCTTGCAAAGTTAAGTAAGGGAGAGTTGGAAAACAATACCAAAAAGGAGTTAGTCGAGGCTACAAATCAGGTAAATATGGTGTATGCAAAGCAGTTAGCTTTGCCGTCAGTTAAATGCTTGCTTTATTATTTATTGTTAAACCCTTTTTAATAAATACTCCCTCCGTCGTCCTATAATGATAGTCCCATTTGATTATTCAACATTTTAACAACCTATTTTTATTTTCATCACTAACCTTAATGAGGTTTACTTACTAGTCCATTACTCCATCATCTTCCTTGGTTGGCTCTCATCCTCTCCTCTCTTCCTTTCCTTCCTTGGTTGGCAATTTTGGAAGTTCAATGATTTTAACCTAACAATTTTTAAAATGAGACTATCATTTTGGGACAAACAATAATGGTAAATGTGAACATCTTTAAAGGGACGGAGGGAGTACACCTTAAGGGGCTTGAGAAGGTTTGAACCAGGGAACTCACTCTGCGAAACCATATTGTCAATTCTTAAGTTGTATATACATGTAATGTATGTTGCCCTGGGGGATTATTTATTACTAATAAAATCTTAACTACGATTCCTAATAGGTTTTATATAAGATCCAAGATGAATTGAGAATACGCAACTCTGAGCTGCACGTGGCTGAAGAAACGAAGAAGAGACTACTCAGTGAAAAATTATTAATGGAAGAAAGAATTTCTAGGCTTGAAAAGAAGAAATCTGATGAGGTAAGAATTTTACTGTTCCCTACCTCTCCCCCTCCCCCCTCCAGAGCTCTTCATTCATGTGTTTGCATAGTTGATTCCTTTTGACCATCAAATGTAGATCCAAATGCTTGAGAAAAGTGTGGAACAAGAACGCAAGTCTCTGAAGCTTCGAGTTTCTGAACTTGAAAAGAAGCTTGATGAGGTTAACCAAAGGTTAGCTGTGACCGAGTCGAGGTTAGCTGCCAAGGATTCTGAGTTGTTTACGTTGCAACTTAACGTCAAAGAGTTGGAGGAATTAAGAGAAATGAAGGAGGTGATGCTCTTGGACTAAAATTTTCTTATTCATGGAAACAAGAAGTCTTTTATTAATAGTTTCTTGCTCTTTTTTCTCCCAGGATATTGATAGGAAAAATGAACAAACTGCTGCCATATTGAAAATGCAAGGGGCACAGTTGGCCGAGTTTCAAGCACTTTACAAGGAAGAACAAATTTTGAGGAAACGATACTTTAACACGATTGAAGGTAGAAATTGACACTTCAAAATACCAGTTACCTTCACAACTTAAGGGTCCTAATTTCCTGCTTTAGTTATGTTCATTTCAAGGAGTTCTGTTTGAAAAGTTTAGCTAACGTATCTAATGATGCAGCCATTACCCTTTATAACATTGCTTTATAAGATTAAACATATGTGTGGAAAGCTACCTCATTATATTATATAAATGTATCTGACTCCCAATCATTGACTATTCAAGTGGGATGGTGGGAATATTTTATACCAATAATTTCATTATCAATTTTATCACTATTGTTAATACTTTTTTCTTTCTTATTGTTTTTTTCTTTTTAATCACCATACTTGTTAATGTATCAGATATGAAAGGCAAGATCAGAGTGTACTGTCGTTTACGTCCGCTTACAGAAAAGGAGATATCTGATAGGGAAAGACATGTGCTTAGCAGTGTCGATGAGTTCACAGTTGAGCACCTGTGGAGGGATGATAAGATAAAGCAACATCTTTATGATCGTGTTTTTGATGGCAAGGCTACCCAAGAAGAAGTGTTCGATGATACAAGGGCAAGTTAAACAGAAAATTTAACAATCTAAATACATTTTCCTTATGCATGTTATGCCTGGCTTGTGATTTGATTTATTTTACTATGTTTTAAAAAAAGTATGAATTTGTCTGACAACAATTTTTTTTTTATTGGTGCAGTATTTGGTGCAATCGGCTGTAGATGGTTATAATGTGTGCATATTTGCATATGGGCAGACAGGTTCCGGAAAAACTTTTACCATATATGGATCCGACAACAATCCTGGACTTACCCCTCTAGCCACTTCTGAACTATTCAAAATCTTAAAACGGGACCGAAACAAATTTTCATTCTCATTAAAGGTAGCAGTTTCGATGTCAGTTATTTGAGATTTTCTTTTTAGTTTCTTGACCTTATTCACATTGCCTCTAGCCATTTCTGGTTTTATGAATTTATTTACGAGTATGGTTTGTGTGCAGGCATACATGGTGGAGCTATATCAAGACACACTTGTGGATCTTTTACTGCCAAAGCAAGCAAAGCGTTTGAAATTAGATATTAAAAAAGATACTAAGGTATTTTATTTTAAAAAGTGTAGTTGCATGTATACTGTCGATCTGTATCAACTTGATCATCTTTCACTGGACAAATTTCTCATTTTTTCCCCACGTATAAAAACTTTAGGAACTATCTTTTGGTAACTGATTGCAACTTCTGCTTACATCAAAATATGCAGGGTATGATAACAGTAGAAAATGCAACTGTTGTGCCGATATCAACGTACGATGATCTGAAAGGCATTATTCAGAGAGGCTCTGAGCAACGTCATACAACTGGGACTCTAATGAATGAAGAAAGTTCAAGATCTCATTTGATTCTTTCCGTTGTCATCGAGAGTACAAACCTCCAAACTCAATCAGTTGCCAGAGGAAAGGTATTATACTATTATTACACTTTATCCAATTTTATTTATACTTCTATGTTGAAGAGTGCTAGGTCGCATTTGGATATTTTGCATAATATCTGAAACTCAGAATCAGTTTCTCCATTTTTCTCAAATTGTTCTATTTTGGATATTTTCTGAATTCCTAAATTTACCCTTGTTGCATTATATTCAAAATTTAGAAATAAATGGTATTGTAACGTGACTGTTGAATATCTTATGCAGCTAAGTTTTGTTGACCTTGCTGGTTCTGAAAGGGTAAAAAAGTCGGGATCTGCTGGTAATCAGCTCAAGGAGGCACAAAGCATCAATAAATCACTTTCAGCACTTGGTGATGTTATCAGTGCTTTGTCTTCTGGGAGTCAACATATCCCTTACAGGAATCACAAGCTAACAATGTTGATGAGTGATTCACTTGGTGGTAATGCTAAGACGCTCATGTTCGTGAATATATCTCCTGCCGAATCAAACTTGGAGGAGTCTCACAATTCTCTTACGTATGTTTTCTATCTTCCTTCTTTTTATACTTTTGTTTAGTCATGGTTGTTATTTCTTATTGAGTCTAAAGATGACGAGGGTTATTTTATGAGCTGGCTTGAGCTTAAGCTTGGCTTGTAAAGCTTGATTCGGCTATCTTCGTGATGGGTCCAAATCAAGCTTGAACTTGATTTTAGGCTTGAGGGTTATGCCAGCTCAGCTTGGCTCTAAAAAAAAAGAGTTGCCTTTTCCTTTCCCATCTTTCCCAAAAAGTAGCCCTGATTTTTTTAGAAAAGGGAAATATTTGAAATGTATTTTCTTAATGGTACAATCATGTAAATTTACATCCTTGAAAAGTACATTTACTCTTTTTCTTTGGACAAAGGGAATATCCCAAAAAAGATTGTCCCACTTCCTTTTTGGTTTGTACCAAAGTAATTGTCCCATTTCTAGAAAAGACAACAATTATAATGCAATTTCTAGCAGGTAGAAACAAGTAACAGATCTACTATAAGAAGTTTTGACTTGTCAAATTGGACACTCATTTTCAGAGGGAGGGATCAATTATAATGATACTTGTGGGGCGAAGTAACTCATTTTAAAATGTGTATTCCTTTGTAACTCAGGTATGCATCAAGGGTACGCTCAATTGTGAATGATCCAAGCAAAAATGTTGCATCCAAAGAAGTGATTCGCCTAAAGAAGCTAGTCTCATATTGGAAAGAGCAAGCTGGTAGGAGAGGAGATGATACAGATTTGGAAGAGATCCAAGAAGAACGGCCGCCAACAAGGCAGACAGATGGGCGACATTCCATGTAGACTTTATATACGTCTGACTTTTGACGGAATTTCATCAAAGTCAAACAATGCTTCTACCGATGATTGCCAAACAAAGATAGAAGGTGATGATTCATTTAGGGGTTTTGACAACGACTAACCATTGTAGCAGTATCAATTGCTCGTTTGAAAATTGCTACTATACTAGCTGCTATACTAATGTCCATATAGTGTTCATTTGTTCGGCTTTATATTTTGAGGGGATTGGTTATTTTAACCGTGGGGTTGTATATAGTACTCCGTAGTAGTGTATATTTTGTTGACTGAGATATTTTAGCGATATCCGTGAATGCAGGCCACTTTCTTTGTTTTTTAAGCTAGTCTGGAACTTGGTCATGGCAAGAGTTTTGTGCACCTGACAATCTGACATGGTAGAAAGTGTCTATGATGCATAAACTTGAGAACAGCTTACTTATGGTCTGACTTGCTCTTTTTAATTTGGCTGGAGAAAGATTGGTTTGCTGAAAGAGCTTGTGCTAGTGGCTTGGTCAAACAAAATCTGGTTGCTGGTGCCCAAGAAAATGATCAAGCTACTTTAACTGGAGGTGTTTTCAGATATGGATTCAAGTGTTTTGAGTGTCAATTTATACTCCGTATAATTAATCATCAATTGTCAATTAATTTTCTTTAGTCAAAACACATTTTCAAGTGTGACGGAGGAGGAATTGGAGCTGTTGCACCGAGCTCGCTGCTAGGAGATGCGGCAACATTCCCTCTCTCGAGCTGAGATTCTTTGGGTTGGGGGCAACATTCCCTCTCTCGTGCTGAGATTCTTTGGGTGCTAGATAGGGTGACCGACCACATCTAACTCGCTCTAATGCAATTGTGTTCCCCGTCTTAAAATCAGTGTTCTAAAAGTCGCTCGCCTATGCGGTCATAAAACATCGCGACTAACTTTAAATCCGCCTAAAACGCGTTTAGTTAAAAAAATGTTTGTATAAGCACCATACGAGCCGACTATTAGGGTTGGGTGCCGTCTACCGCTGAGATCCGCCTTACTATTTTAATATTTTTATAAAATATTTGTTCTTAAAACTTAAATAACATCGTTTCTTATCGGTATAAATTTCAAAAAGTTCTCGTTGAATACTCAAATCGTAAATTGATTCATTGAAATCACAAATCTTAAGTTATTTCACCAAGATATTATAAGTCATGTTTAATATCTTCCGTGAAGTCAATAAAAACATTAAAATCCTAATATATCTAGTTTGCTCATATATTCCGTGAAGTCAATATAAACATTCAAAAGAACATAAAAATCTAGATTCGTTGATTTTCGTGAAATTCTCAATTAAATCTAAACTTCTCAACAACGGTCAATGTATAAATCATCAATTTGAATAAAACTATTTATACCCAAATAAATTAAAAGGCAAAAAGTATCTTAACATACAATTGAAGCCTAAGAATGATCTTGAAAAATGTTGTGAGAACAAGAATGAGAGAGAGATAGGAATAATTAAAATCTTAGCATAAAGATTCAATTGTTACTTATCTCAATCCACAAATCAAATAATTTAGCCTCGGAAGGCTATTAACAATGAAATCATAAAACCTTTTACATGAATTTTCAAAATAAATAAAATCCTAAATTAATATGTACAAGAGTAGAGAGGAGAGAGGAAGAAATATGATAAGAGATAATCCGAGATCTAAAAATCTAGTATAGGGGTCCTTTATATAGTAGGAGGGAAAGGAATTACTAATTGAACCAAAATCTGCTAAAGTCCTTGTCAAATTCAGATTAAGGAGATCAAATCTGTCACAAACCTAGTCCATCTCTGATTTAATGGAGCAACCGCCCAACCCTAGTCCGCGCGCTCGCCCTAAATTTTCGGCAAAATCGTGCGTTTGCTCCCTTCCTATTTTCAGCTTAGTCCCTCCTATTTTCTACCTTTTGCATTTTGATCCCTGAATTTTCAAACACAGCTTAACTCCTTCCTGTTAATTTTCAAACACAACTGAACTCCTTCATGTTCTTCTGCCTAATTTCAATTCAGCCCCATTTGCTTTCAAAACACTAACAAATTAAATTTCCAAAGATTCTGATCAGAAAATAAGCTTAAAATATATATTCCCTCCGTCTCGGTAGAACTTGCACAGTTACTGTTTGCACGAGAATTAAGGAAAAAGTTAGTGGAGAAAATGTTGTGAGTATGAAAAGTGAGGTTGGAGAGAGAAAGTGGGGTAGGAAATAGTGATTTGATTGGTGTTGTGAGTATAAAAGTAAAGTAGGAGAGAGAATTAGTGAGTGAAATAGTAAAGTTTTTTTGCCATTTTAGAAAGTGTGCAATTTGTAATGGGACGCCCAATGAGGAAAGTGTGCAAGTTGTAGCGGGACACGGAGGGAGTATTTTGAATGGGTAAAATCATATTCATCACCTAGCAGCCTAACGTTTTTAAGTACCTTGCTTGCTTAGAACTAAGTCGGTGTTATGAACTGGGTAATTTGAATTAATTCTGCAAATTGGATGTCAATTTGCAGAAGGAATTCCAACGAAATTGATAGAAAAACAGAGAGGAATAGAAGAGAATTGATACTGAGGTAAGAGAGAGAGAGAGATTAGATTTAGGAGAGAGAAAGTAGATCAAGGAGAGAGAGAGAATAGATTTGAGGAAGAAGGCAATAATCATCAACATACCTTTCCATTCCAATTCACGCCTGGTATAACAACTCAGAACGTGACAACAACAATTAACAAAAATAGTAAAACGACATCGTTCTTACTAACCCAAACGACATCGTTATTCACTAATTGAAACGACGCCGCATTGGCTAACTATAACTACCATTAACGTTTAACTACGCTAACTGCCTTTTAACGTAACAATTCCAACGGTCACCCCCAATTACAATTAGAACCCTAATTCATAACATTCCCCCTTCCTTCAATCAATCCTTGTCTCAAGGATTGAAATTTGGAAATTTTGCTGCGATTACAGGCCAATCCTCCCATGTCGCGTCCTCTGGTAGTGCATTTGCCCACTGAATAAGGACCTGTGAAGCTGGGCGACCATCCTTCTTGATTAAGAGACGGTCCAACACAGCTAACGGCTCCACCAAAAACTTGCCATCATCACCAGTAGCAGGTAGTGTTGTTGGAGTCACAGGTGCGTCTCCAATTCTTCGTTTGAGTAGGGATACATGAAATATTGGATGTATTTTGGAAGTAGGAGGTAGCTCTAGTTTATAAGAAACCTTACCAACTCTTGCAAGGATCAGAAATGGACCATAGAACTTGGGAGCCAACTTGAAATCCTTTCGTAATGCCAGTGAAGTTTGTCGATAGGGTTGAAGTTTTAAGTAAACCCAGTCTCCAATCTGAAATTCTCTCTCTGTTCTGTTAGCATCTGCCATTTTCTTCATCCTTGTTTGAGTAGCCAATAAATTGTCTTTCAGTAGCTTAATGTGATCATCTCTGTCCCTCAAAAACTGCCCCACAACATCTACCTTTGAGTATTGTTCATGAGTAAATAAGGATTGAGGAGGAGGGTAGCCATAAAGGGCCTCAAAGGGAGTCATGTTAAGGGCAGTGTGATGGTTACTGTTATACCACCACTCAGCCAAGCTTAACCACTGAGACCATTGCTTGGGATTATGACTGGTGGCTGTTCTCAAGTAATGTTCCAAACACCTATTGAGTCTCTCAGTTTGCCCATCATCGGTTTGAGGGTAATAAGCAGTACTAAGATGTAGTGAGGTTCCCAGTAGCTTAAACAATTCCTTCCAAAATCCACTGAGGAAGATGGGGTCTCTGTCAGAAGTGATAGTAACAGGTAGCCCATGCAGTTTGTATACTTGGTCAAAGAAGATTTTGGCTATTCCATAGGCAGTGTAAGGATGCTTTAAGGGAATGAAGTGTCCATACTTAGTGAGTCTGTCAACCACCACAAAAATGGAATTCCAGTTATTGGAAAGAGGCAAACCTTCAATAAAATCCATGGCAATATCACTCCAAGGTTGCTGAGGGATAGGCAAAGGTTGTAGTAACCCAGGAGGATGTACATTTTCAACCTTGTGTTGTTGGCAGACTTGACATGGTCCAATCCATTTCTTTACATCATCCTTCATACTTGGCCAATAGAAATACTGAGCAACTCTTTTACATGTTCCCAGAATGCCCGAATGCCCCCCCAAGGGAGTAGTATGCAGCTCATTCACAATGGTCTTCCTCAGGTTAGCATTGTTACCAATATAAATCTTTCCTTCTCTCCTTAATACTCCTTGGTTGTAAGTGAACTTCTGAAAATCTTGGGGGGCAATTATTATTCCCTCCATAATCTTTTGCACCTTCTGATCCCCTTCCATACTAGAGAGTACTTGGGTTACCCATTGTGGTCGCACAACAGATATAGCAGAACACTGAACTTCATTGTTGCCTTCATGTTGCCTTGATAGTGCATCAGCTGCCCTATTGTCAACCCCCTTCTTGTAGCTGATAGTATAATCAAATCCCAATAATTTCGAAACCCACCTTTGCTGCAAACCACTGATTACTTTCTGCTCAATCAAGTGTTTCAAGCTTTCATGATCAGTTTTGATTATGAAAGGATGACCACATAAGTAGTGCTTCCATTTTTCCACTGCAAAGACAACTGCGAAGAATTCTTTTTCATAGGTTGAGAGGCCTAAATGTTTGGGACCCAATGCCTTGCTTAGATAAGCAATAGGCCTTCCCTCTTGCATAAGCACAGCCCCAATTTCCCCATAACAAGCATCAGTTTCCACAATAAAAACTTTGTTGAAGTCAGGCATAGCTAGTACGGGTGAAGAAGTCATAGCTTGCTTAAGCTTCTCAAAGGCTGCTGTAGCTTCAGGACCCCAACTAAATCCACCTTTTTGTAGCAACTTGGTTAAGGGCTTGCTAATCACTCCATAGTGCCTTATAAACTTCTTGTAATAGCCTGTGAGACCCAAAAACCCTCTTAAGCTTTTGACATTTGTTGGAACTGGCCATTCCCTCATACTTTTGATCTTGCTAGGATCAGTAGATACCCCCCTTCCATCGATTATGTGTCCCAAGTATTCTACTTCCTCCTTGCCAAAAGCACATTTGCTTTTCTTGACAAACAGTTGATGCTTCCTCAACTGTGATAAAACTTGCCTCAAATGATCCATATGTGTCTCCTAAGATGGGCTGTAGACAAGTATGCCATCAAAGAATACCAGTAGGAACTTTCTCACGAATTTAGCAAATACATCATTCATTAAGGCTTGGAAAGTGGCAGGTGCATTTGTCAACCCAAATGGCATTACCTTAAACTCGAAATGGCCATGGTGTGTCCTGAATGCAGTCTTGGGAATGTCCTCCTCCTTGACCCTGATCTGATGATATCCTGACCTTAAATCCATCTTAGTGAAGTACTTTGAGCCATGCAATTCATCCAACAGTTCATCAATGATGGGAATAGGAAATTTGTCTTTGATTGTCATGCTATTCAAGTCCCTATAATCAATACACATCCTCCATGAACCATCTTTGTTTTTGACCAACAAAATTGGGGAGGCAAAGGGGCTAACACTGTATTGGATAACTCCACTACTTGTAACTCAGCTACCAGTTTCTCAATCTCAGATTTCTGGAAATGGGGACATCTGTAAGGCCTCTTATTGACAGGTGAACTTGTGGCGACCCCGAACCGTAGACCTACTTGGCCACTTATCCGGGACGCGAACTGGAGACGCCAAAATTTTAAAAACTTTTTCGAAATGTCTTTTCTAACAATTTGATATAAGAACCTGTTAAACTTTAAAGAAAATCTTGAAAACAACTAACTTTAACTTAAACATCCTACTACAAACTTGGGGCATCTCCACTTGGAGGAAAAGGGAATAAAAACATAAACTAACTTATTTATAACATTTATAAAATTTAACACTTCGAAGTTTTAAACCAAAATTTATATTTACACAAGCTCCACTACGGAGATAACAAATATAACTACTACACTTTAATTACCAAAATATTATAGCTACAAAAACTGTCTCGGGTATACTACCCCTGGTTCACATTTATATAATGTAACCATTTCCAACTCTTACCCAAATCATAACCCAAAATTGGCGTCCTCCTCAACCGGTCCTATACCCTGGCTCACCCTGTCTAAAACAGTAAAAGGGGACGGGGTGAGATAAATCTCAACAAGTTATTATATATGCAACAATATGACATGCATTACAAAGAAGGCATTCATAGTTCATATAAATATCACATTCATAGTACAAGAAGAATGTACTCATAACATATCATATAAGCAACATTATGACATTTAAGATGCAACATATACAAGGTGCATATAACACATTGGAAAAGCCGTAAACACCTTACGTTACCTTGGTTTACCTTTTTCCGTCTGACCAATAAGTCGTACAATATTGGAGGATACAATTCCATCACAACCAATAACATATAACGGAGAGAGCTATTATAATAACTCCTCTCTTGTGAACTGCTTAGGCATATTCACATCTTATAAGACCCATTTTTCAGGGAACCATATAAGATAGTAGCAACTCTGTAAGGCTTTTGACTCAATACAGATGCTATAACCCCAATCTGTGGCCACAGAAGGGGACAGTCACAGGTATAACGTAATCCGATCACATTAGGTCACACTTTCCATAATTGACCGTATTCCGTTATACCCCTAAACATCAGTTGATTAACAACAATTCAAGCACATATAAGTTACTTGAAAGAAAATCCACCAAAGGGATGAAAGTAAATCAACATGGTAAAACACTACTCATGTTCCATCAATGCCATAGTGCAACACAAAATGTCTACACCATTATTATAACAAGTCATGCTACATATAACAACATGGTAAAACACTACTCATGTTCAATCCAATGAAATCCCTCAAATGAATAAGAATATAACAACATGGTAAAACACTACTCATGCTTAATCAAATCAATGCACATGAACTCAAGTAAAATATAATGCATCATAAACTAGTTCTACATAGTTAATATGCAATAATAAATAACCTCTATTAAGGTCCAAGTTCCATTTACCAAGTTGGATTCACTTTGGTTAAGGAATTAAATCAAGGTTATCCACCCATTTTCGTACACTATTTAAAGTACTTCTACTATTCCATTTTGACCAACTAAGGTATCATTGTGAAGCTTAAGTGTTCTACTTTAATCTAGATTAGAGAGGATTCACTTTGGTTCGTGTTTGAATAAGTTTGGACAGCTCTAGAATTTGTTCAAGGTTCAGGTTCCAGGGAACGAGTCGTCCCCAATTGGTCTAAGTCGTCCCCTAAGGCTGGGACGAGTGTCTCTGGGCCAAAACAGAGTAAACTTTTCCAAAACATTTTTAGACAATTTTCCTTGTACAAGTGTTATCCCAAGTGCATACTTTTCAATTCAAAAGTACCAAAATTTAGTATCAATATCAACCATGAACCAACTAGGGAAGTACCCTCATTTTTCACTATACTTAACATACATAATTCAAACCCATCATACCAATATTCATCTACTATATAAGTTAATGTATTATTATCAGACCAGCTGTACCATTTTATCCATAACAGACACAATTCAACTTAGATGAACTTGAAATTTAACATGGATATAAATAACATATACATGTAGAACATATCCAAAAATCATAGAATTCCCATGGTTCATTTAATCACAATACTCTTCCCAAGTTACTGCCCTGTTTAAGTTCAAATCTGGAACAGCTGTGAAACTAATGCTATTTCTATGTCTATATCTTATCCAAATGACTTGAAACTTGGCAGGATGTTTCCTAAGACATATATGAAACACATATAAAAATTTCAACTCAAACCCATGGCTAGATTTTATACAGCACCTAAATAAAGTTAGCTCAAAACAGGCTGTTTTCCTTAGTCTAACCATATTAATATGACTAAGAATTTCACAATTCAACCAACAAGCAAGTAATAACTATAAGATATAATGAGAGAACTTTATTTTATTCATAACTCTTATGAGTATATATATATACATCCCTAGAACTTCTCTAAACTTGATGAACAAGTAATTACAATTAGAAAAAGATAATTACAAAATAGAAAAGATAATTACAGAATAAAGAAAAGATTACATCAAATAAATAACATAAATAATCCTAATATATTCAAACTTTATCATGCCCCCGCAAGATGGACGGTCGATGAGTGAGTCTAATCTTGGAGATAAGATTATGAAACCGTGTGCGAGGAAGAGACTTCGTGAGAACATCGGCAAGCTGATCCGATCCAGAAATATGAGAAACACGAATGGACTGTTGTTGAACAAGTTCACGAACAAAATGGTAGTCAAGTCCTAAGTGCTTCATGCGAGTGTGAAACTTCGGATTAGCAGCAACATAAGTGGCCCCCAAATTGTCACAAAAAATAGTAGGCGAGCAGGATGGGGAGAAGCCGAGTTCCTGAAGTAAGTTTCGAACCCAAACAACTTCAGCTGTGGTAGAGGCAGTAGCACGGTACTCAGCTTCTGTGGAGGAGCGGGCAAGAGTACGCTGCTTCCTAGAGCTCCAAGAAATTGGGTTCTTGCCCAAATAAACAACGTATCCAGTAGTAGAAATATAATCATCCTTGTCACCTGCCCAATCAGCATCTGTGAAAGCATGAAGAATCATGGAGGAACAAGGACGAAGAAGAAGACCATGAGATGAAGTCCCAGCTAGGTAACGCAAGACGCGTTTAAGGGCAGAAAAGTGCTCGTCAGTGGGACGGTGCATAAATTGGGAAAGTTTATTGACTGCAAACGAGATGTCAAAACGAGTGAGGGATAGGTATTGGAGAGCACCCACAAGAGTTCGAAACTCTGTGGGATTAGAGAGAGCAGAGCCAGAGGAAAGACATAGAGAAGTGTTCGGAACCATAGGAGTAGGGACAGGTTTAGCAGTAGACATGTTTGCTCGAGAGAGGAGATCACAAATATATTTTTGTTGACTGAGGAAAAGACCTTGAGAATGAGGAAGGACTTCGACACCAAGAAAGTAGGAAAGATTACCAAGATCTTTGAGGGAGAAACGAGAAGAAAGAGTGGAAACAAATTTATCTAGAAGATGGGAGGAGGAACCTGTGATGATAATATCATCTACATAGACAAGAAGAAATATAGTGTCAAGAGAATGACGAAGAATAAAAAGAGAAGAGTCAGAGATACAGTTACGAAAACCAACAGAAAGAAGATAATTTTTAAGTTCATTATACCAATCCCGTGGTGCTTGCTTGAGACCATAAAGAGCACGACGGAGTTTGCAAACATAGGAAGGGTGAGAAGAACAAGTAAAACCAGGAGGTTGGGACATGTAGACATCGTCAAGAAGGGTACCTTGAAGGAAAGCATTTTTTATATCTACTTGGCGGAGAGTCCACCCATTAGAGACAGCAAGAGAAAGAATTAGGCGGACAGTGGTAGGTTTAACTACCGGACTGAAGGTTTCTGAGTAATCAAGACCGGGTCGTTGATGGAATCCCTTGGCAACAAGGCGAGCCTTGTAGCGATCAAGAGAGCCATCAGGATTAAATTTGGTGCGAAAGACCCACTTACAGCCAATTAAATTTTGGGAAGGAGAAGGAGGAACTAGATCCCACGTTTCATTTTTCAAGAGAGCATCATATTCTGCTTGCATGGCATCCCGCCACACTTTACTTTTGAGAGCTTGAGTGATAGTCGTGGGCTCAGGAACAGAAGTTGAAACCGAGGCATGTAGGTTTAATTTATTAATGGGTTTAAAGATAAGGTTTTTAGATCGAGTAACAGGGCCAGAATGTTCAGTTGGGTTTGGCTGATGGTGGGCAGTAATGTCAGTGGAGGAGGCAGTGGGGGGTTCTGGTGGGCTTGATTCGGCTGAAGGGGCAGTGAGCTGCTGGTCGGTGGAGGCTGAGCAAGGTGCGGCCAGAGCAGTGGGCTGGGGTGTGACCGGATGGGGTGAGGGATGATACAGGGCTGGTTTATGTGATGTGGGCAATGAGATAGGCGTAGCAGTGGCTGGAGGGGTTATTAATGTGGGAAGATGAATGGTACACCACTCATCAGGATTAGATGGAGTGGGTGTAGGATTGGAGACTGAGAAGGGAAAAACATGTTCGACAAACTTGACATGACGGGAGGTATATATTTTATTTGTGGAGAGATCAAGGCAATAATAAGCGCTTTGTGTGGCGGAGTAACCTACGAAGACACACGGAAGTGATTTTGGCTCAAGCTTGTGAGAAGTGTAAGGGCGTAGCCAAGGGTAACATAAACAACCAAAGCTCCTAAGTTTGTGATAATTCGGAGGATGGTTATGAAGAGTAAGAAAGGGGGAACTCAAATTTAAAGTGGGGGTGGGCATACGGTTAATGAGATAACAAGAGGTTGCAAAGGCTAGGGGCCAGTATTTTAGAGGCATAGATGAGTGAGATAAGAGAGAGAGACCGGTTTCAACAATGTGCCTATGACGGCGTTCGGAATAACTGTTGTGTTCCGGTGTGTGGGGAGGTGAAGTAAGATGAGAAATCCCATGAGATGCGAGAAGAGGGCGAAGACCAATATATTCTCCGCCATTATCGCTATAGATAGTGAGAATAGAGCGTTTGAAATATTTTTCAACGAGGAGTTTAAAGTGCGAGAAAACTTGATATTGGCATCATTTTTATGTTTAAGAGGGTAAAACCAAATATATTTAGAAAAATGGTCAACAAATATAATGTAGTATTTGAAACCATCAACAGAAGTAATAGGAGAAGACCAAACATCACTGTAAAGAACATCGAGTGGACCAAAAGAAGAGATCGTATTATTACGAAAAGGAAGTTTATGGCTCTTGTTGCAATCACAAGAGTTACAATGAAAATAACTAGATTTAGGAATTTGTAAACTAAAGCTAGAACTAATATGACTTAAAATAGAGGAGGACGGATGACCGAGACGATGATGCCAATTTGTAATAGACTTCAAGACGGAGGAGTGGAGACGAGGAGTGAGAGGGTTCCATTCGAAGACACCGGAATTAGTTGGACCTTGGAGGAGAATGGTGCCCGTGGAACGATCCTTCACAAGAAAAGAAGAGGATGAGAAAGTGATTGAACAATTATTATCTTGACATAACTTTGAAATAGAAATAATATTTCGAGATAGAGACGGAACAAAAAGAACATCATTTAATTTAAATGTAGAGAGAGGAGTAGAGATAGATGTGGAACCAGTGTGAGAGATAGGTAGGCCAGATCCATCACCGATGAATAATTCTTCAGTGCCATCATATGGGGAGTGGAGAGCAAGGGTGTTTAGGTCATTAGTGGCATGATGGGTAGCGCCACTGTCAAGCAACCAAGGAGAGGGAGATGGAGTGGAAGTGGTGGCAGCATAGGCAGTAGGGTTGGAAGAGTTATTGCCGCGGGTTTGGGGACGGGATGGGTTGTTAAAGTTGGGTGAGGGGATGGAGACATGTGGGTGTTGTGAGCGGAAGAGAGGACATTGGGAGAGATAATGGCCCGAAGTGCGACACCATTGACATTTACCCTTAAAGGGTGCGGGCTGCCTAGAGGATTGACGGGTGAGAGTAGAGGATGGTGTGGGGAGTAGGCCGGGAGAGGAATTCCTGGGAGGAAAGGATCGAGGAGGATTTGAGGAGGCATAATTAACAGAGGCCGGGAAAGGAGTAGGATTAGGATTCTTGGATTTGTGTTTGAGGGAAAGCTCACGATTGATGAGTTTCTCATGTAACTCATCAAACGAAATAGGAGTATCTCTACTTTGGACCGCAGAAATAACAATATCGTAATCTGGGTCATTAATCTGATCAAGAACACGATCGACAATATCGTCGGGGTCAAGGGGTCGGCCTAGGGAGGATAGTTGGTCGGTGCAAGTCTTGATATCTTGCATGTATTCAGAGACGGAACGAGAGCCTTTAGAGATATTTTTGAGATGGTCTTTTATTTGTTTAAGGTGCCCTTTAGAGGGATTGGCATATGTCTTGGCTAGGGTTTGCTGATGGATGTGGTTTTACCCATCCAAAAGATATGTTCCTAAGCTTATTTTCTGTTCGAAACCTTGAGAATTTAATGTATTTTGTTAGTGTTTTGATAGTTCAGGGACTGAAGTGCAACAATGCTGAAAACGAAGGATTTGTACTCACTTTGGAAGTTCAAGGGCCAAGTTGTAATTTATTGGAAATTCAGGGACCAAACTGAAAATACGGAAATTTGGGAGAAATTTAATTTATAAAAATTCGTGGGCTAGTTGTTTAATCCTTGAAGTACTTCTGCGAATTTGCTTATTTGTTACTCTAGTTATTTAATTTTCTTTCGTAATTAGTTTTTAATAAACCAAATCAAAAAACCCCATTTTGTTACTTTCTGCATTAATTAAATCAACTTGTTAAAGCATACGAGTCTCTGTGGTTCGACCCTTACTTTTGTATATTGCTACTTCGGTAACTTGTACACTTGCAAGGTATTTTTATTACACAGTGGAATTTTCTCCATCAAGTTTTTGGCGCCGTTGCCGGGGACTTGTTGTGATTTTTAACAAGTTTATTTAATCGATGCATGTTTGGTCGCCGGTCATTGGATCCTAATTTGGTTCCTTTGAACGACGATATAGACAAAGTTGAGAGAGGCATTCCCTCTACTCAAGTGAGCGAGACTGATTCTGAAACTTCTGTCACCGAGACAGAGGTAACTTTAAGTGAATTAGAAACTTCTTCCATCGAGGGAGAAGAATTTGAATTTGATATGGCTTTGCAAGCACCCACCATGGATGCCTTCTCTAGGCCGCGGGTGGACACATCTGTGTCATGCATTGTGTTGACTGATGCAACAAAAAGTTATGAGGTAAAAGGCCATCTGTTTAACATGATCCCTCAATTTCATGGCCTCACCTCTGAAGATTCTTTGAATTTCTTGAGGGAATATATGATGATTGTGTCGAGTTTTCCATTGAGAGAGGGTGTGACTGATGAGCACTTGAGATTGAAATGTTTTCCCTTTGCTTTGAGGGATAATGCTAAGAAGTGGCTCATGTTGCTCCCACCTAGGAACATTAATACTTGGGATGAATTACATGATATATTTTTGAGAAAATACTTTCCACATGCTACGTTAGCCACTTTTAGACAGAAAATTATAGGGTTCACACAGGAATCTTTTGAGGCATTTCATGAAGCATGGGACAGATTTAAGATGCTTTTGGTGCAATGTCCCCACCATAATTTTCCTTTGCCGTTATTGCATCAAACTTTTTATGGGGGGTTGACACAAGCCGATCAGGCTATGGTGGATAACGCAGCCGGAGGCTCTTTAGGGGCCAAAACTGCGGATGAGACCCAAAATCTTTTTGAGAGGCTAGCATCTAATTCTCAACAAAAGGGGTCAAGGGGTAAAACAAATAATGTGAATGGAATAGGAATGAACGATGAGCTTTCAAAACAAATTGCACTTCTTAATCAAAAATTTGATAAGTTGGCCATGAGTAGTACTTCCAATTTTGCATCCAATGTGTCATCTGTTGGTAATGTAATGCATGATAATTGTGTAACTTGTGGTTCTAACACTCACTCTTATGAAGTTTGCCCCACCACTAGTCCCCATTTATATAATCATGAGCAGGTACAGGCAATGCAAGCATATATGCAGAGTTTCCCGCAGAACAACCCATTTTCACAGACATACAATCCGGGGTGGGGAAAGCACCCTAATTTTTCTTGGGGAGGAAATCAACAGCAGAATAAAACTCTCCATCCCCAACCACCACCGCAGGGGCCCTTTGAGAGGAACAGAGAGCCTTGGGAAGAGCCCATGATGCAGTTAAAGATGGAGCAACAATAGTACAAGATGGAACAACAACAAGCCTTCAGAAATCATGAGGCTGCCATGCAGAAGTTACAAACCCAAATTGGACAGTTGGTGGAAGCGGTACAAAGCCAAAGACAAGAAAATTTTCAAAATCCACCAGAGCAAGCCAAGTCTATCGTGACTATTTGAGATGAAAGCGATGAGATTGAGGAGGTATTTCTTTCTTCTCTTGATGATTTTGAATGTGATAATATTGATAATGTTAGTGAGGAAGAGGATGAGATTGGGGAGGTTCAAGATGTATTTTCTGCATTAAATTTAGAAACCCCTCCCCCCAATGTTGTGAAAACCACACCCCAGAGAGGTGTGGAGTTTGAAAAGACTAAACATGTTCAAAAAGATCCCGGGTGTTTCACTATCCCAATTTCTTTAGGGGGTCAAAATTTTAAAGGTTTGTTGGATCTTGGGGCAAGTGTCAATGTGATGCCCTTTCATGTTTTTAGAAGTTTGGGGGCATGTGAGTTGAAACTACCCATGAGAGACTTGCAATTGGCGGATCTCTCAATCAAAAGACCTTTAGGGGTTCTTGAAGGGGTGTTGGTTAAAATTGATAAAATTATTATCCCCATTGATTTTTATGTGATGTGTATGGAGGGATCAAGTGAGAAACAACTGAAAACTCCCATATTACTTGGGAGACCTTTTCTGTTTGACACCAAATCAGTGATAGATGTGCCACATGGTAATATTGCATTGACTGTGATGGGGGAGGAGATTAGGTTCTCCATGTTTGAAAATTGTAAAGAACCTCCACCTAAGAAGGAATTTGTAGGGTACATTATGGATTTTGCGATTAAGAATTATTGTGTGGATGACGGTGAGAAAATTAGGGATAATATGGACGCTTGTCACATGGCTAGCAATATTAATGCCGATCAACACTCGAGGAGTGACGGACCATATCACCCCCTAAATCACTCCCAAAAGGAGTTGAGGTCATCACACAACCTTCTTGTCCCCTTAAAATCACATGTGCCTAGAGAGGAGAGTTATTTGCTTGATTTATCTGAGACTATTTTTGCTAATATTTTTGTTCAAGATAACCTCCTTGATCTTGTTGAGGAAGATGTTCCGCAGGTGAAGGAACAAACTAAGTTTGGGGGCAAGAGCCCCAACAAAAAGAAAAGAAAAAGGGTGAAGCATAAAGCACCCAAAGTTTCGTGGGCTCCACCTGAATTAATTAAGAAAGGGACCTACGCATGGAAGGAAGTGGACGTTTGTGCCCGAGAAAATCAAAGGTGGTCAAAGGGCCGAAAAGCAAAGGCCAAATCCATTGAGGCCAATCTCAACCCCAAGTAAGTGGGGCAACGGTCGGGCTAACGACCTTAACCAAATGCGCTAATTGGGAGGCAAACCAAGTAGGTATGTTTTATTGCTTTATTTATTTGCTTTGTTGTGTCATATCGGCCTTTGAACCCGAATCATGTTTTTGTTCTCTTTGCTATGAGGACATAGCATGTTTTGAGTTTGGGGGTAGATATCTCTCCGAGTTTGTGGGTTTATAGGGGAGTGTATATAGTGTCACCCTCCAAAAAAAAAATAGAAAAATTTAAAAATTTTGTTCTCATTATATGTTTGGAAGTTGGCCAACGTCCGTAATGATTTGAGAGAGTTTCTGATTGAGTTTTGCTAGTTTGTGTCAATTTGAATATGTTAATTAGAATTGCATTAATACATGTAAAACACAATTGCACCACCATTCACTTCCATCATTTTTCTTGATCATTGTTATCAATTTAGGAGACCTTTATAGGATCACTTTGACATTCTCGGGGTCCCTAGAACATGTTTGCATGACTGTTAATAACACATCAATTAGGCTATTCGGGAAGTGATATGTGGCTATTTCTTTGAACCCTATTTGTGAGCCTTTAACTTTCTCGTCACTTATACAAAATTTTCCGCTAGAACCCCTTTTGAGCTTGAAAAAGAATGGAATCTCTCACAAAATGGGAGGTTATTTTAGACCACCATTCGCCTTCTTTTGTACCCTCATTATCCTACCCTTTTAACTTATACACTATTTTCTTACCTTTTCAAGAAAGTGAAACTAGGGAATGAATGGGAATTTTTGGGTGAAGTTTGGAAAATCAAAGGGTTGAGTAGAAAGTGGTCATGAGAAAAAAAAGGGGCATGTTATGTAATGAAAAGAGGGGCTTGAGCTAAAAGTATTGAATGCACATTCTCCGTGATATATTTGTGCAAAGTAAAAAAAAAAAAAAAAAAAAGAAGAAAAAAGAAAAGAAAAGAAAAGCTGAGCCCTCTCTAATGTTGAAGTGGAAAGCGATCAAAAAGAAAGAAAGGTGATCAAGCCCAAGTTTGAAAGTATACAAAATTATAAGTTTGGGGGTTAAATCAATGGGTTGGCTTGGAGCGGAGTGATAAATTTCAATGTGATGATGTAAGATGAAGACTTTCTAGTTTCACTTGCTTGACTTCGTATGTCCTTGCCTTCATTTGGAGCCGTAAACCTAGCCCGCGTTTATCGCGAAACATTACAAACCGTAAAGCCATATTTGATCCCTAAAGAGTAGCCGGGTTGACAGTTTTGTTTAAATATGCATATGAGTGTCTCTTGTGCAGAAATTTCATCTTAGTATTATTGATTTAGAGCATGTGGTTAGTGACCCTATAAAATATCTTACTTTGGTGACAATGATCTCCCATATTTCATTCATCATTCAGGCCGAGGTGGAAAATTGTGGGTTAGATGCATTAATGTGATTGTAATTGCATATTCTTTTTGGCACTTGTTTAGCATATTATGTGAGAATCTGAGACTTACTTGGCCGGCAACCTTGTATATATTGAAAACATATCAAAAATATTTTCTGTTGACTGTTTTTATTTGTTAGAGTAGTTTTGTTTTTATTTAGTTTTGTTTTACTCGAGGACGAGAAAAAGATAAGTTTGGGGGTATTTGATGGATGTGGTTTTACCCATCCAAAAGATATGTTCCTAAGCTTATTTTCTGTTCGAAACCTTGAGAATTTAATGTATTTTGTTAGTGTTTTGATAGTTCAGGGACTGAAGTGCAACAATGCTGAAAACGAAGGATTTGTACTCACTTTGGAAGTTCAAGGGCCAAGTTGTAATTTATTGGAAATTCAGGGACCAAACTGAAAATACGGAAATTTGGGAGAAATTTAATTTATAAAAATTCGTGGGCTAGTTGTTTAATCCTTGAAGTACTTCTGCGAATTTGCTTATTTGTTACTCTAGTTATTTAATTTTCTTTCGTAATTAGTTTTTAATAAACCAAATCAAAAAATCCCATTTTGTTACTTTCTGCATTAATTAAATCAACTTGTTAAAGCACACGAGTCTCTGTGGTTCGACCCTTACTTTTGTATATTGCTACTTCGGTAACTTGTACACTTGCAAGGTATTTTTATTACACAGTGGAATTTTATCCATCATTTGCCAAGCAGTATAGGTAGTGGGACATTGAGAAATTAGAGGGACAAGATTAGCGGATAGGGTACCGGCAAGGGCTCCTAGAATGAGTTTGTCTTGACGGAACCAAGTCATATAGGCGGGGTTAGAGATTTCAATGGGTTGGGGAGGAGCGGCAGCAGGAAGGTTGATGGGTGGATTAGTGGTGACAGCAGTGGTGGTGGCAGGAGTGGGGTTTGGAGTGACGGTAATTTTCTGGGGTGGTGCGGGGTGCGTTCCGTCTATAAACTTGTAGAGATTGTGACCAATAAGGGTGGCCTCAATTTGTGTTTTCCACGAGATGTAATTCGTGGGAGAAAGCTTAAGAACATGGACTAAAGAGACGACTATGAGAGGAACTGTGGGTTCAGCAGAGTTAGGGAGGAGGGTGAGATCAGTAGCAGCCATTGGAATAGGCAGAACGGAAAAGAGGATAGAGGGGAAGGAATTAGGTTTCCGGCCAAAGAGGGAGGAGAAAAAAAATATGGGATCTTTATGCTCTGTATACCATATAAGATATAATGAGAGAACTTTATTTTATTCATAACTCTTATGAGTATATATATATATACATCCCTAGCACTTCTCTAAACTTGATGAACAAGTAATTACAATTAGGAAAAGATAATTACAAAATAGAAAAGATAATTACAGAATAAAGAAAAGATTACATCAAATAAATAACATAAATAATCCTAATATATTCAAACTTTATCAATAACTTACCCATTCCATTTATTCATTTTAATTCATTTTATTTCCAAGTAAATACTTTAACTAAATTAGACATGCAAGAGCTTTTCATAAATACCCATAATTTTCCCAATAATAGATAGTTTCATTAAATTAACATACAAGGATTTATTCCAATTATCCATAATTTTCCAAGCAAGTAATTTCACTAAATTTACAAATAGCATGTATAATTCAAGAATTAATATACACATACATAACATGAGCATGCAAAGAAGGAATTATAATAACTTGCCTAAAATTATGCCGAATTAAAAAGACGATCTGATCGGCTCTAAATGTTCCCCTCGGCTTCCCGAACATTTTGGTGAAGACGGATCGAAAAACGGACAAGTATTGAATTTGTTTTGAATTTTTAAAAGAAGAAGGAAATCTAGTTGTTGTTCTAAAGAATGGAACAGAGGGAAAAGAAAACTGGTCTGGGAGGGATTTGGATCAAAAATGAGAATGATATTAAGATGAGTCATTTTATCCACCTCAAGCTTACTACACTTGCTGGCCAAAGAAAGTTCACCCATTCTCATGCAAAGTAATGACATGGCCTTTAAGAGATAATGCATTTTATTTTCTTTCAACAAATCCGCCCCATATTATTTTATTAGTATTATTATTATTATTATTAATCCCTCAGTCTCATAATAAAATGCTACTTATCCAAAAATTACTACTTATTATTACTATTATCTTTAAAATAATAACGTTCTTTTTAAAACACAAATATATATATATTCAATATGGAACAATTAATTGGGGTGTCACATTCTCTCCCTTTTAATTTATTAACGTAGTTAAAAATATCAAATCAGTTATTGAAATATTAGACTAACACAAATAATCACAAACAAGATGCGAAGCATGAAATGCGATGCTACTCACGCCATATCTACGTGCTCAACACGTGATTAAACTAGTGTCTAGATTTAGGGTCGTGACAGAACTTCCCTCCTTTAAAGGAATGCCATGGTCATGAAATCTAACTGGAGGAAGTCCCTTTGGTTCCTCAAAAACATCACCAAATTCATTTAACATGGCATGCATATCATGATGTACTTCTGTGTCACCCTCTTCTGTGGTTATTGAGTACAACTGCAAGAACACCCCACATGGATACCTATGCAACTCCTTGTCAACTGATAAGGCATTCATGGTGTGTATTAATGTGATATCAGCTACCCCTGATAGACTCACTTCTTTTCCCTTCCATTTGAAGCTGAGAGTTAAGTCCTGAAAATCAAAAGTCACTGGACTGATGGATTTTAACCACTGTATGCCCAAAACAACATCACACCCTCCTAATTTCAGCAACTTCATGTCAGTGGTGAATGTTAACCCTTGCATTTGCCATTGGAAACCTGAGCATCTCCCTTGGCTAGCCAATTTAGTACCATCAGCTACTGTAACATGCACCTGTGGTGAATCCTCCACCAAACATCCCAATCTCCTTGCTGCATCTTGGTCAATGAAGTTATGAGTACTCCCACTGTCAATAAGGATGGAAAATTTCTTTCTCCCCTCCCATCCTTCTAATTTCAAGGTTTGAAGTCCACTACTACCTTATAGGGCATGGAGAGATATGTTCACATCCTCACAAGGCTTGTCCTCTAGAGGAGAATCTGTTTCCACTTTCACTGAATCATGCCAAATTTCCTCCTCCTCATCCTCCATTTTCAACATGTAGATCTGTCTGTTCTTACATCGATGACCATAATTAAAAGGCTCATCACAGTTGTAACGACCCTAAACCTAGGCACTATTTTATTATCATATTATATGCTTTTAAAATTAATGTTAACTTTATGTGTTTATTTTATATCATTAATTTCTTATATTAGGTTGAGATGATTGGGAAATTAAATAAAGCATCTTGGGAGAAGTATAATAATAGAAATGGATAAAATAAATAAAATGTGGGTAGTTAGATTTATTTATGTGGAAATTTGGAAAGCCTTTAATTATCAAGGGGGGGCCATTTTCCTCTTACAACCTCAACCTCCTCCAAGTGTCAACTCTCCCCTCACCCCTCCTTCTTCATTAGTCAAAAGCCTTACTTTTTCCCACTCCTCCCATACTTCCTCCATCCTTCTCTCATTTCCCTCATCATTCTCTTCTTCTTCCTCAACCTTTTCTCCATGGAAGTTCTTACTTAAACTCTTCCCTTCTAAAATTATTAGCAAGTTCAATCCTCCTCCATTTTAAGATCCGGGTATACTTCCATGTTCGTAGAGGCAAGGGGAATACATCAAGCTAGACAAATCTTGGTTTCATCTCATATTACTAAGTAAGTTATTATGACTTATTTCTAAATATTGCACATTTTATGTGTTAATGAATGTTTTATGAAAAGAAAAAGAAAAAGTATATTGTATTTTTAATATGGTTATTTGAGTAAAATGATTATTCAAGATTTAATTGATTTTAGTTATGATATGGGAATTTAAGTTGAAGGAATGAGGGTATAATGGGAGTAATATGTTAATGACTTGAATGGGGTTATTATGATTTTCTCTTCTAATTAATGTTCATGAATTATTTGGTGTTGTTATTATTATTAAAATGGTTATTAGATGCTTTGGAAACCTTCTTGTAGTTAAGAAATGGGTTTATGTTATAGAATGATGTGGTTGTTTAAGGAAGATGATCAATAGTGCAAGAAAATGGATTAAGTTAGATTAAGGAGGTTAAACTTGAATTGTGGTAGTGAAATGGGTGGAGAATCAAGGGGTAAATGATTTAGGGTTATGTTATTTGGGGATTTAATGATTTAAAATGAGGTTTGTAAAGTTAGAAAATCCTTTTGGATATTTTTAAGAAAGATTATAAATGGGGAAAAGAAAATATGTGAAAAGGAGTTAGAAATTTCGAAGTGCTGAAATCTCCCTTGGGCGGTCGCCCATAGGCCCTTGAGCGGCCGCCCAACCCACCAGAAAGTGTAACCCTTATTAGACCCTCTTGGGCGGTCGCCCATAGTGACTTGGGCGATCGCCCATGTCACCAGAATTTCCTCAGTTTCCCTTCTTGCTGATTTTCACCAATAACCTCGTGACTTGAATCCCAACCATTATAAATTAGTAGAACCTAGTCCAACCCGGATATGAATTAATCCTTTTTAACCTAAGTTAAAGTAGAATACCTTGGCTAGGCCATGATGTCTTATTTGGTCGAAATGGAATTGTTGGAAGTAGGTCTTGCACTTTTATGAATATTATTCAAGGTTGAGTAATGACTTCGTAAGAATGGTTTATGGTTTAGGGTGGCCTTACTTGCTCCCATACCTTGATGATTAGTTGAACGGCGTAGAGATTATAATCACACTATCGTGTTGGTTAGGAATATATATGTGTTACATCAATATATTGTATCCCAATTGTGGATTATTTGGTATATGGTTGTATGGTATTCCAGTTGTGGATTATTTGGCATGTTGCTTGTATTATATCCCAGTTGTGGATTATATGACATGTTGATTATATTGTATCCCGGTGTGGATTATGTGGTTATATGGATACCTTACTTGAATGTATATTCGTTAATGGTATTATGCATAGTGTATTACATGAACTGTTGCACTATAGTATTGATTTTACATGAGTATACATTACCATGTTGTTATGATCTTATCCCCTTTGTGGATTTATTTCAAGTATCTATCATGTGCTTGAACGAGTATATATGATTAGGGGGTATAATGGAATTCAATCAATTATTGATTTGTTCTATAAGTGATTGAAGGTTCATTATACCTGTGACCTGCCCCCTCTGTGGCGACAAAGTGGGGGTGCTAGCCGCTGTATTGAGCCAAAAGCCTTACATGCCGCTGCAATTTGGTGTACCGGTGGAATGCTCTGTATGAAGCCAAAAGCTTTACAGTAGCGATGATATTATATGATACTCTGAATAAGGGTCATATAAGTATCCTATTTTTCTTATATGGATCTCTGGGGTATGAGACCTATAAGCGGTGAATGTGCATGGGGGCAATTCACCAAAGAGCGGAGTTTTACTCCCACGTTGTACGACTTATTGTTCAGACGGGAAAGGTAAAATGAGGTAACGTAAGGTGTTTACCGCTTTCATAATGTGTTATGTGCTACCATGCTATGTGTTGCATCTTGTTTGACATCTTGCTGCATTCATAATAGCTTATTGAGATTTATTCTCACCCCTTCCCTTTTACTGCTTTAGCTTGTGCTGAGACAGGTGACCTAAACCAGTGAGGCCGGGGAAAAGAGTTTGGACTCTTGCTTTTGAGACTTGTCAGGATAGGTAGATATGTGGGTTGTCGGAAGTCATATTTAAGTATTACTCTTTTATAAGTTGTAAGGAAAACTCTTTTGTTAAACAATGTTAATTAGAGTTCTCAATGTAATTAATCAATTATGGTTCTTAAAGTATTTGTTTAAATTCCTCCAAGTGGAGATATATTTATTTGATTTTGTTTATGGAAAAATTGAGAATTGGTTTTCTTGTAAAGGCAAATAAAAGTTTTAAAAATCTAAGATGAGTTTTCTTAGTTTGAGCTTCCCAAGCTCGGGACACTCGTTAGGTCCCGGGTTGGGGTGCTCACAGTTGGTATCAAATCTTAGTTTAGAGGTCAAGGGTAGATGTCTAAACTAAGGGGGAATGTGTGGTAATTGACGCCGAGTGTTTAGTGCAGGAGTTTGTTCTAATGGCTGGAAACAATGATGACCAGCGAAAGGTTCTAGGAAATGAAGGATGTTTAAATTGTAGCCTCACCGTCATGGTATTTTAGTAATGAATTCAAATGGTTTTGGGATTGAATATGGGAAATGTTACAGGTGGGTTGGTGCATTTTACTTGGGTTGAAAATTGTTAAATTAGTTGAGATGTGGTATAGTGAAGTCTTGATATAGTATTGATGTTAAGAAAAATGATTTAAGTATGTGATATTATTTAGGGTTCCTTTTCATGAAGTTGGTTAAGTTGTAAGTTGTTATATGTGATGTACAATGCTATCATTACCGTATAAATGATTTTTGATAAGTTTGACAATTTATTTGGTTGTTGGAATAATGAGAAAGGGGTTTGGAAATGAGTAGAGTGATGGTTTGATCAAATATAGGTTGGTAATTGAAAGAGTATTATAAAGATTAACATATGGTGGAGAGAGTATTGTTGGGTGGTTTGTGATGTGTAAAAAATAATGAAAATAACTTAGGTAGTGGGTGAGTGAATATGGCAACTAGTGATAATAAGATATGATTTAATGTGGGAAGATAGAGTAATAGGGTTATAGGACTTGGAGAAAGTATGTGGTATCATTTGAGAACTTTATGCTTAAAATTGACTAAGTGGTATAGTTGTTGTTGAATTGTGGTCATATATGGTATATGATGTATTAGGTGATATACATGGTGGTTGTAATGGTTAGTCAATTAATAGGGCTTTGGAAATAATCAAGAAAGAGTGGTTTTGGAATGAATGTGGTAAGGTTGATATTCAAAGATACTGGGAATTTTGTATCCATTTTAGTTAAGTTAGAATGATCATGAAAGGATTTGAAGAAGGATTTAGTAATAACAATATTATCTAGGTTAAAATGGTATTGTAAAGTGAAGGTCTAAGGTCGAGTGTGTGTTTCAGGCCTAGGAGAGATAGCTCCCTCAGAGGTTACTAGAGGTATATTACCTGTCTCAGAAGTAAGGGTCATATTTTATAGATCCTGTTTCATATCATTTATGTTTGGCATCACATTTTGTTTCTATCACTACCAGAAAAAGGTCGTTTAGCGACGGAAATTTCCGTCGCTAAAATTAAAATTCCGTCGCTAAAAATAATCAGCGACGGAAAAATTCCGTCGGTGGTCCGCCGCTACCAGCCCGTCGCAGTGCTCCGGCGGGTCAATTTCCGCCGCTATTTTTTTCTTTTACCGACGGAATTTAATTCCGCCGGTGAATTAATGGTTACAAATGACGGAAATATCCGCCGCTATATTAATTTAATTTAATTAAATATTCATTTCAAATGGCGGAAATTTCCGTCATTTGTAATAAAAATTAATTTAATTAAATTAATTTCGCGTGAAATTTCCGTCGCTGTAATAAAATTTAAATTGAAATTAAATTATTTCAGCGGCGGAAAATACCGTCGCTGAAATTATTTAATTTTAATTTAAATTTTATTACAGCGACGGAATTTTCCGCCGCTGAAATCAAAAATTAAATAAAAATTAAATGATTATAGCGTCGGAAATTCCGTCATTGAAATTAATTTAATTAAATTAATTTTATTACAGCGACGGAAATTTCCGCCGTGAAATTAATTTATTTAATTAATTTTTCTTTCAAAGATAATTTCGGCGACGGAAAATTCCGTCGCCGATTCTCGAAATAAATTAAAAAAATATTTTAAAATATCAAAAAACCAAAATTTTTTGTACACGATATAACATTTCAATTTCTAAAACTAAAACTATAAAAACTAAAATTCAAATACCAGCGTACCAAATAAAAACTAAATACCACCGTACTCAATTCGGGAGGGGGAGAGGGGGAGGGGGATAGGGGGATAGGGGGAGAGGGGGAAGGGGGAAGGGGGAGAGGGGAGAGGGGGAGGGGGAGAGGGGTGGAGCGGGAGGGGGAGAGGCGGGGAGGGGCTCCGCGGTACCAAATGTCTCAAATGTTTACAAACAAGTATAAATTAATACAACAATGTCTAAAAAGTCCGCAATCAACCCGGGGGACGCTGAATTATCCTGGGAGTCCGGGCCGAGACGAGCCATCAACAGCGCCAATTGTCTACGAGTCTCGCATGGCGTCGATCGTTCTCCTCCCGCATCCGCGTCTCGAACCGCCAAAGCATCCGCAAGCTTTGCCCGCTCGCGTCTCTCCTCCTCCAACGCAGCCTCCTCCGTGAGTGTCGACCCTCGGATCATGAAACATGGGCCGGTCAACATTTCTCCGACGGCCTGGCCGACGCCGACGGGCATTGCCGCCCGTAATCCCCATCCCTAACACTCGGGCTCCTCTCCTTGGATGTCCACGAGAGGTGACCTCCGCCAAACATCGTGCACGAAGGGGACGGGCTCGCGGGAGGCGTTCCTTCGGGAACAACGGCGGCTTGATATGCGGCCTCGAAAAATAAAACAAACAATTATAATCATATACACAATGTAAGGTACATAAATAAATTTACATATTCAAAATCAAGTCATTTAATGGTAGTTTACTTACAAAGGCGAGAGCGCATCGATCGTCAACCCATTGCGGAGGTTGATCGGGCGCTGTAGAATTCCGAATATGGAGGCTAGCGTAAACATCCACAAAAGTGATATTCGGACCATACTCCCTTTCCTATAAATAAAATAAGCGAGATTATTACTTTGAAATTGTATATATAAATGCAACATTTAAACTGATTTAAAAGCATGCATACACTACATTTACACTAAAACTATGGATTTCATAGCATCAACATTGGCTCCCGGCTAACATACGTACATAAACCTATTTAAAAGCATCCATACACTACTACATTTAAATTAACACACAGACCATGCGGTCGTGATGCTCGGCGACCGTGAGCGTCCCCCCGTATGCAACGCCGCCGACCCCGAGGAGCCTGCTCTATTGGCCTTGGCCTGTTCGGATACAGCCTTCGCCGCAGGCGACCCCCAATATTCGCAAAATTGAGCAAACACCTCAACGGTCATAAAAGTAGGACACAAGGGCCGCCGCCCCGCCGCGAGCCGAGCAAGATAATAATTTCTCTTCGTGGTACCTATAAAAATATGAATATCTTGTAAACATATAATGATGACATTATAAAATTAAAAGAGTATAATCATTGTTAATTAAACTAATTAAGGATAGATAAAAGTATTTACAAATAAAATCCTTAAACAGCTTGTGAGCCCAAGCTCAAAGAAAACATATCTAGCCGTCGCCTCGCCGATGTCCGGATCCCAATAATATTTAGCCTACAACATATAATGATAACATTACAAAACTAAAAAGAGTATAATCATTATTAATTATAACATTTTAATAACAAACTAACATTTAAGTTTTAAATAAAAACCATTAACACATTACCCTAAACTCATCCCACGCATCCTCCTTCGCCTCTCGTGGCAATTTTTTCCAGTTGGGCCAAAAATCGGTCATTTTCCGAGACCGCGCATGTGCCCGATCTTAGTGCCAGTGGTGGGGTATCCACCTACCCACCTGCCAAGTATATTTATACAATAACATTTTAACTTAAATAATGAATTATATATAAAGCAAAAAGGAACCAACTTATATCAAATTAATGAAGAGTTACTTATCGGTCATAAAGTGCCGAGATCCGGACATATATCCTCCCCTCGTAATCTACGGTAGTCCGAGTACCGGCCCCAGAGGTGGAGCTAGTACTACCGAGTGAGGGGTCAACACCATCGCTACCGGATCGGGACGGTTGCGTCCCAAGAATCAAAGTGTAAATGGGCTTGGTCCTCTTACCCCTTTCTACTAGAACTCATACGTACTACAAGTAAAAATATTAAAATATACAACTTTAACAATAGGAAACAATATATTCACAATACATCTAAAACTTTAAAGTTCTAATAATCTAAAGCATTCACAATACATATAAAACTTTAAACTATTAATAATATAAAGCATTCACAATACATATAAAACTTTAAAGTTCTAATAATCTAAAGCATTCACAATATATATAAAACGACGGATATTAAAAATAATCTAAAGCATTCACAATACATATGAAACTTTAAAGTTCTAATAATCTAAAGCATTCACAATACATATAAAACTTTAAAGTTCTAATAATCTAAAGCATTCACAATACAATTTTAAACTTTAAACTATTATTAATCTTCGTCCCCATCATCATCACTGGACTCTGAATTACTACAAAACTCGAGTTCTTCATCTTCGTCTTCGGACTCGATGAATCAAACTCGGTTCCTCTTCCTCTTCCTCTTCCTCTTCCTCTTCCTCTTCCTCTGATTCATCAATATCAATGTGCGCGAGATGACCTGAACGAGGCGGGGGAGTTGGCAAATTCACTGGTAAGATATCCTCCTCGGGTTCATCAACATTTTGAGGAATATGAGTGACATCATCTAATGGATGATTAGCTGATGAAACGTTAGGTGGCACTGGCATTTCATCCTCTTGATAGGGTGCTTCTAATGACGACTCTGTAGTTGTCGACGAGGGTAGGTTGTCAATCATGCTCCTATGCCCTATGCCCTATGCCCTATGCCCTATACCCTATGCCCTATACCCTATACCCTATACCCTATACCCTATACCCTATACCCTATACCCTATACCCCTATACCCTATACCCTATACCCTATACCCTATACCCTATACCCTATACCCTATACCCTATACCCTATGCCCTATACCCTATACCCTATACCCTATGCCCTATGCTCTATACCCTATACCCTATACCCTATACCCTATACCCTATACCCTATACCCTATACCCTATACCCCTATACCCTATACCCTATACCCTACGCCCCTATACCCCATGCCTATGCCCTATACCCTATATCCTATACCCTATGCCCTTAGGGTTTAGTGGTTTAGGGTTTAGTGGTTTGTGGTTAGTGGTTGTGTAGGTTAGTGGGTTAGGGTTAGGGTTGTTCAGGCTTTAGTGGCTTGTGGGTTTAGGGGTTGGGTTAGGGTTGGGGTTTCAGTGGTTTAGGTTTCAGGTTTGTGTGGTTTAGGGTTTAGGTTGTGGTTTAGTGGTTTAGGGTTTAGGGGTTAGTGGTTTAGGGGTTAGTGGTTTAGGGTTTAGGCTTGTGGCTTGTGGTTTAGGGTTTAGGGTTTAGGGTTAGTGGTTTAGGGTTTAGGGTTTAGGGTTTAGGGGTTTGTGGTTAGGGTTGTGGGTTGTGGGATATAAGAATTGCAAGGGTTCTTGTAGCTATTCCCAAATTGGTAAATTGCATACAATTTTAAAATTTTTATCCAAAATAAAACAAAAACAAGATTAGTCCAAAACTATGAACTAACCAACTATTAGACAACACTCGGAGATTATTGTCTCATAAGTCATAACTAATTAAGATATCCAGAAAATAAAGACCCACATCATTACCGCCGAAAGCACACCGCACTCTCTCGGCCCCCACCACCGCGCATGTCATCATCTACATCGTAAGCTTCAATGTTGACATCGTGAAGGGTTGTCTCCTCGCACTCATCAAGCTCCATATCTCGTCTTCTGCGATGAAGGCTTAGGAGGCAAAGACACCCTCTAGGGCCTTGCATTGCTCTAAGTCAAGGAATCTGGGAAGTCGACCGAGAAATGGATGTATAATTTGCCCCTCATGAATGGTCTTTGGTACATTGTCTTCCTCGCGGTGAAGCTATTATTGGGACGGAGGGAGTATTATTTATTTTTCGACAAAAGGGAAAAAAGATTCTTGTACACAAACTTACAAAGGCGCAAGTTAAGTGGTCCGATTGTACTAGCATTTTCGTTTACCGCTGTTTTGTTTTTTTGTTTTTTTTTTACCGATCCTTGCAACAATAATTGAGAAAGAAAGAAGGTGAATTTCAAGTTCATTTAACTTGAATTTCATTTGAGCCGAGTTTCATTTACATTACCCGTGTATAAAACAATAGGCCTAGTGAGAGAGAGAGAGAGAGAGAGAGAGAGAGATAAATCACCATAGTAGAACTTTGGCAATCTCTCGTATTCCAACCTTAAATTTGTTGATGTAGTTGAAGAGTGAGTAGTCGAGATCACATTAAACTTGGCTCTACTTGGTTGCTGCGAATCGAGTGTGATGGATGGAAATGAGTCAACAACAACCAAGCTCGTGTCTTTGACGGAGATTTTGTCGCGTTGGCTTGGGTGGACTTGGGAAAAAAGGTAATATGCTTGATGCTTTGCCTATATTTCTCCAGGTTGGGATTTGATGAGGAGCTGCCTGTTATCTAGATGAGTCAAGCTAAATTGGAAGCCACATAATGCCTCGCAAGGGTCAACGCGTGCTCAACAAATATGTCATCACCCTTTCGCTTGAACTTTGGGTGCTCTTTCTATTGTAGTACAAAGACTATGTCTCCAAAAAGAAGAGTGTCGTGGCATAGGGTGTATAGGGTATAGGGTTTAGGGTTTAGGGTTTAGGTTTAGGGGTTAGGGTTTAGGGGTTAGGGTTTAGTGGTTTAGGGTTTAGGGTTTAGGGGTTAGGGGTTAGGGGATATAAGAATTGCAAGGGTTCTTGTAGCTATTCCCAAATTGGTAAATTGCATACAATTTTAAATTTTTATCCAAAATAAAACAAAAACAAGATTAGTCCAAAATTAGGAAACTAACCAACTATTAGACAACACTGGAGATTATTGTCTCATAAGTCGAACCTGATTCGGACCCGTGACGGAAGGGAGAGAATTGAAATGTGGAATTACCCGAAATTAAAGATGAAATAGCACCAGGGTAAGAGCAAATGATATTTGTTTTTTTCAAATTCAATTGCCGGAGAGAGAGAGAGAGAGAGAGGATGGGAGTGAGGGATTTAGAGGCTAGGTGTCCGATTAATTTGGTTTGAAAGTTTGAATTGGATTATCTCGCTTGTTGCTCGTTCGGAAATTTTGAAATTTTAAATGAGCGCCAAGAAGAGTGTCAGAGCTTCATCGGCTTCTCCTCGGGAATGTAATTTTCGTCCATTTTGCATACCCTTCTCCACAACCACTTCCAAGACCTTCTTCTCCCGTACAACCATTTCGCCCCTTGCATCGGGCGGCGGTCTTTCTCCCCGGAAATTTTGAATTTTTTTTTTTTTATTAAATACGACGGAATATTTCCGTCGCTGATAAATAAAAAATTATTAAATTATCAGCGGCGGAAATATTCCGTCGGTGTTTATTAAAAAAAAAAAAAACCATTTAATTTCACCGGCGGAATAATTCCGTCGCTGTTAAAGATTTAGCGGCGGAATTTTCCGTCGGTAAATCAACCGCCAAATTAGCGGCGGAAATAAACGAATATTCGAGGAATATTCTTTTTAGCGGCGGAATTTAGCGGCGGAATTAAATTCCGTCGCTAAATTTGACGCCAAAATAATTCCGACGCTAAATACTATATTCCGTCGCTAAATAGCGACGGAATCTGTCCGTCGCTGTTTTTTCCGTCGCTAAATGACCTGTTTCTGGTAGTGTATGTGGCATACATTGATTGAGATATTGTTTTATTGTTAGAGGATTCTGCTCTGATGAGAGGATACCTCGAATCTCCCTTGATTTACCCCGATAGTGATGTGGTCATGGCTGAGCATGTATTGCCAGTTGATTTGGTATGATTATCGATTTGTAATTATGAGATATACTTGACCTGGAGGGTTAAGTAGTTGTCAGGTATGGTAGACTATCATAAGAAGTGAGTCTCCTTTTCTAGACCTAAATTGATTATATTGGTAGTTAATATAAACAAACCCTTATATGGTACTCTTGTTATGTAAGCATTAAAGACAGAAAGTTTTGATTAAAAGTGTGAAGGATATTTGGTATGTGTTAGACTTGCACAAGAAGTCTTTTCAAAGAGTTTATGTGCTAGTTGTGAGTAGATGGTAAATGTGTTTCCATCAAAGTATCTCATGTATTGATTCTAAGTATGATAATCGGAATTTTAATCTTTATCTTGACGGCTTTATGGTAGTTATGACTGATGAGCTTCTTGGTTATTTAAAGTTATGAGAGGATCATTTGTGAGTTGTGTTATTTGCCTTTAGTGGGAATTCATTGCTTGAAGAGTTTAGCAAGTGTGAGTTGGCTTGAGAGGATTTCAAATTTTGGGTTCTAAAGTCTTAAGCTTGGATGTTCCCTAGATCTTACGAGGATTGTGTTCGTGATCTTTGGGGTTGGCAAGTGCTACCGAAGGAAATTTTAAGGAATTCTTGAAAAATGAAAGATCGTTGCTTTAATTAATTCTAAAGGATGTATAAATGGTGTATGATGTAATAAGTATGAATTATATTGATAGAGATGGAGAATATATTGGCTATAGATCCGATCCTTACCTTACCTAATGAATATGAGGACTTTGTGAAATTCTAAGTGCGTAATAAGGAGAATTAGGTTGTGATATTATGAGAATTGGGAAAGTAATAGCGTATGCTTCGAGGAAGTTGACTTAGATAAAGTGGAATTTTCATACACCCTACCGAGAGTGGTTACAATTGTTCTTCGTTAGTTAAGGGGAACCTTATCTTTTGAAGCTTCCTTTTGGGATTGTCACAGATACTAAGAGTGGGAAGATTTAGTTAGTCGAAAGGGAGAGATTAGAATACTATTCAGATTCTTGAGGAATAGGTTATGTGTGTGATGGATCTCCTCTCAAACTCGAGAATTTTAATTAACCTTAGCGATTGTGGATAATAGCAGTTTTAGTTTAGCATTTAAGTGGTACTGTGTGAAGCTTGGTATGGAAAAATCATTTGTATGATCCTTCGTACGTATGGAGTTCTTCAGTTAAGAATGATTTGGTGGAATTGACTTATGTGGGGAAACCATTGAGAGTTACTAGAATCGCAATTCCGGGATTAAATTCTAGAATATTTGGGTTGAGAGAATGTATAGAAGAATCATGGCATTAAGGAAACTGTTTGAAGGTTGTAATTCAAAATGCTTGGGGAAATAACCTTTGTTATTGATCATTAAGGTAATCAAGTTTAAAATTCGGGACGAATTTTCTTTAAGGGGGAGTGAATGTAACGACCCTAAACCTAGGCACTATTTTATTATCATATTATATGCTTTTAAAATTAATGTTAACTTTATGTGTTTATTTTATATCATTAATTTCTTATATTAGGTTGAGATGATTGGGAAATTAAATAAAGCATCTTGGGAGAAGTATAATAATAGAAATGGACAAAATAAATAAAATGTGGGTAGTTAGATTTATTTATGTGGAAATTTGGAAAGCCTTTAATTATCAAGGGGGGCCATTTTCCTCTTACAACCTCAACCTCCTTCAAGTGTCAACTCTCCCCTCACCCCTCCTTCTTCATTAGTCAAAAGCCTTACTTTTTCCCACTCCTCCCTGTAGCGATGCGTGAATTTTGAAATAACAGAGTTGCCACTTATTATTTATTTAGGAAAACAATAAGAAAAACCTTTTTGTTTTTAAAGAGATTTGAGGGTTCGGGGGTTAAGTTATCGAATGGGTAGGTCGAGGATCATCCATTCCACCCAATCCGGAGATCGGTCTTGCCAATTGAGTATTATCAATCTTTTTAATTACTAATTAAATAAATAACAAGAAAACCCTAATCAATTTCTTGATTAGGAATGTCGGATTGTACGCTTCGAGATCGCCTTCATCGATTGAAGGGACTCTAGGCTAATCCTTTTGATGGGATTACACCACTCTAAAAGCCAATAGAGAGAGATTAAGAAGAAAAGAGTAAAAGTATAGGAGTTTACCTAGTTTAGGGAGGATTTGATTTAGAACGTGGTTCTAAGATGTTTTCTCGATCGAGAAGTGATTTGGGCAGAGTTTCGACTCAATATGAGAGTCAAATCTTGATGCGGACAGAGCTTCGCCTCAATCCTTGATTCAGGTTTGGATGTTTGTTGATCAACAGGGTTGATAAACAAACTTTAGGTGATTTTAGGGAGGTTTTGTGAGTGATTTGAAGGAATCTTTCGTGGAGAGAAACCAACAAATTGTGTGTATTGTGTGGAAATCAGGACCTTTGAAACAGTGGAAGTCACCAAGCATTTATAGGGGTTTAAGAGGTAGAGGTGGAGAGGTAAAACACTCCTAGGAAGCTTCCAGAACTCAATTTTGATTGGAGAACCGGATTAGATGAGGTTTATCAAGAAAGGAGGTTGAAACGGAGAAGGAGAGTGATTTCTGCACATCCTGTCGAGGGGATATCTCACGCGAGATATGATATCTCGTGCGAGATATCTAGTCTGATGACTATTTTGTCCTCTTCAGTTATTCCGTTAGTCAGTTAGGTCCAAAACTAACGAGGTTAGTTAGAAACTTAACGAAACATGACGAAACTGATACGCTTTCATCAAAACATAAAAGAGAGACTAAGAGTAGTGTAATCATGATTTATTGGTTCAGAATGGGGTGTCTACAGAGCCCCTCGGCGACAGGTCTTATGAAAGAAGAAGTGTCGTCGATAGAAAAGACATCATTCTGAACATTGGGATGGTCGTGCCGCACGGCTGCCTACGTATCTCTAAGAGAGAATCAGACCAAACGTAGTTCGACTCCAAAACACTAAAAAGGCTATTTTAGGTATTTTGAAAGGCATTTTTTTTTGAAAATCGAAGAGGGATTTTTTTTTTAAAAGGTAAAATCATACTGAGGAATCAAGGACCTGACCCAATTCTGAAGATACCTGGTTTGTTGATGAAGTTGTTGAAGTGCGTCGCCCGAGGTTACTGACGTTGCCGTTGTTGTTGCCGAGGTCACGGACTTGAAGTTTGCTGCCGTCACAGACTTTGAAGTTGTTGCCGAGGTCATGGACTTGAAGTTGCTGCCGTCACAGACTTTGATATTGTTGCCGAGGTCACGGACTTGAGGTTGCTGTCATCACAGACTTTGTTGATGTCGCCGAGGTCACGGACTTGAGGTTGCTGTCATCACAGACTTTGTTGATGTCGCCGAGGTCACGGACTTGAGGTTGCTGCCATCGCAGACTTTGCTGGTGTTGCCGAGGTCACGGACTTGAAGTTGCTGCCATCGCAGACTTTGCTGGTGTTGCCGAGGTCACGGACTTGAAGTTGTCGGTTGAGATGAAGGTTCTGTCGGCCCCTGTAATTGCAAGGATATATGCACGATGGTCTCGGATGAACCCGAATGATTCTTACCTTTGTGTACCTGTTAGCACATAAAGATTTCAAGTAGATTTTCCAGATTTTAGTTGTTTGACTGGACTTACGTGGTGGTGTCCACGCCTGTTCGTGTAAATGGCCGGTCGAACATTTTGGTGGTGAGTTTATGTATGAGTATATGGTATATGGAAATGTAGGGGCATTTGTATAGATCGATATTTGAGAGGGGTGAAATATATGAGTGAACTTGTGTTTGACAAGTTGGGACCAAATCAGGTTTATGCAGAATCTGTTGCTAGTCAGCGATGCTGTATTGTTGTAGAATTTCGTTCGGTGAGTATCCTTGTGTGAACACATCTAGGTCTGTTGAGAATCTTCATTCTTACTTCTCCTTGAGTCGTGTCTCTAGGAGGCAAACGACTACACATCTGTCGACTGTCGTAATGGCTTTGTGTCCAAGGCCCTTTGGTGTCTCAAGCCCCAAGTTGTTTGCAAGTGGTAGATGACTTTGTGAACAGACTTGTGAAGCTGCTCTCTTTGATTTGAAGGTGATCGAAGAAGACTCTCCTTGTTGATTTGATTTGAAGAAGATCGAATGACGCTCGATGAAGAAGGCTGAAGAATACTCTCCCTTTGTCCTTTGATTTTTTTTCTTAGTGCGCACCCTGGTTTTTGCCTAGACCGCCCTTTCGGGTTTTCAATCTAGCGGGCATCTCTTTTGCGTCTTTTTTTTTCATTTTTTTTGAAAGTAGTATGTAACTCGAAGAGAGCTCAGAGAGAGAAAATCTTATTGAGGAGAGAGAAATGAGATCTCAAGTTAGTTTAGGAGAGACGGACTCTATTTTTGGAAGGTGATCCAAGCATTGATTTTTTGGAGAAGTGTATTCTCTGATGATTAGAGTGAGAAGCAAAGAGGAAAGCCCCTAATGTAGATTTGATTGTTTTGAAGAGTTGAAATAGAGGTTTACTGGGGGAGGAAAGGATGGGAAGCCCCAGTTTTGATGCTTGAATTTCAAGAGTGTGTATGAGAGTGGCTAACAGGAAGCCCCTAGACTCAACAAAGAACGCTACATGGCTCAAAGGTCTAGAAAAATTATTCTACCTTTTATGGACCATGGATCATCTAGAAATTTCTAAATAAGTTTGAGAAGGAAGCCAATCATTAGTATGACTTAAGGGTAAACGTTTTTCTTGATACTGAAAGTCTTCTTCACTTGATGTAGGAGGATTTTGAGGAATCCTCCTTTCTTTTGTTGGTATCACTTGACTCCTCTTCTTTGTGGGAGAGTCCTTCTTGCCTTTGTTGAAATTCCATCCTTGTTGTGGGGCGATGAAGGCTTGAGAGTTTTTTTTTTTTTTTTTTTTTTTTTTTTTTGATGCTCTAAATTTTGCCTAGGACGATTTGAAGAGTTTCGACCTAGCGAGCTTTTTATTTATTTTTGTACTCTCAAAGCCTTGAATTGAGTAGCCCCACTCTTCTTGGGATGAATGTTGACAGCAGCGCCTTTGGCTTACTTCGTTTATTGACCTTTGACTTTCAGTAGGGGTAATGTTTAACCCTTAAGCCTCCTAATGATAACTTGCTTTTTAAAGTCACTTAGAAGTTTCTATTTTTGCGATGATTCAGGGAATGGAAGGTCCATTATTTTGCATGAGTTTAATGATATTCATGAGGTAGAACAACTTTAGGGAAAGTGTTTAGGAAAAGAAATTACTTTAATTTATTGAGAAATTTAAGAACAGACTCGATAGTTTAGAAGACACAAACTAGAGGAGGTGAGGAGTACTAGAAAGACAGAACGACTCTTCGAGTTCATACTTGGAAATTTAAAACCTAATCTACTTCTATCAAAGGAGAAAGGGAGAGGATAGTGGTAGCCCCAAAGTGGTAAGTGTTGATTTCTTCTCGAAGCTTCATCTTTTTCATGGAGTACGAGGAAGAGGATTGGTGATGACGTTGGGACGTTCTAGATCTCCATTATCAAAGAGGTCTTGTATGATGTCCTTCAAGTGGTGGCAGGAGTTGGTGTCATGGCCGGTGAAGTTGTGGTACTTGCAGAATAAGTGATGAACATGATTCGGACCCATATCCTTCGGAGGACCACCTTCCCTTGGTTTGATTTTTTCATTCTGGACAAGCACATCGAAGAGTTCTTCTTGAGTGATTCCTTCGATTTTGTCGTAGTGCCTCTTTTTCTTTTCGGGAGGAGGGACAGCAGAATACTTTCCGGTGTTGGGGCGGCTGAGTGCAATAGCGTTGACTGAAGCATCCTTACTTGTGGTAGGCTTGTTGTAGCAGAAAGTACTTTCCTTCTTTTTGCTTTTTAGGAAGTCGTCAACCCTAATTCCGGACTCGAGGAGTTCATTGAAACTAGGAAAGTAGTTACCGGCGAGCTTCTCTTGAAATTCATCACGAAGGCATTGGAGGAAGATGTGGATTTGCTCTTTGAGAGTAGGCCTTTCGACGATTTCAGTGAGTTTGAGTCTCCATCTTCTAGCAAATTCAGCAAAGGACTCATTGGCATGTTGCTTGGTTTGTTCAAGATCCCTCCTAGTAGGGCGGTAAGTGGAGTTGTCTTCAAACTGCCTTTGGAAGACCAAACATGCGGATGACCAATCAAGCCTTGTAGTCGTAGGAAGAGACATGTACCAATCCCTTGCAGCACCTTCTAAAGTTTGAGGAAAGCATTGGGCCAAGATTGTGTTATCAACGCCCATTGGAAGCATGGCCCAAGTGTAGGTTTCAACATGAGCTCGAGGACAGGTAGTACCATTGAAATTGGCGATATCGGGTGTCTTGTACTTGCGAGGAAACTTGGTGATGGATTGTTGAAGAGCATCGGGATCAAATGGAACGAATGACCCTTTGGAAGTGTCAAGAGTTGCAAGCTTCTTTTCGAGGTAGTTCTTAGTAACATGGTCACCAAGTTTAGTAGTTTCACCACTGCCTTCTTTCTTGGTTTTAGCACCCTTGGAGGTATGTTCCTCATCATCGGAGGAGGATGAGGAAGAGGAGGAATCGGATTCTTCCTTTTTCTTGCTTGACTTCTTGGTTTTTCTATTCACTTTGGTGTAGGATTCCTCTTCGTCGGAGGAGGATTCCACTTTCTGCTTTTGTTTTCTGCCTTTCTTGACTTTCAAATCGTTGAGTTCTTTCATGAGGGCGGCCATTTGGGCGTTTTGCTCATCAATTTGCTTACTTTGTTCATCCAACCTAGTCATGGCTTCGATGAGTTGGACCTTAGCATCGTTGAAATCGGCCTCGGTGGTAGAAGGAGAAGCAGACATCGTGTCGAGCTTTGGCGAAGAACCTAGATGTGTAGCAACCGTGTTAAACCATGATCGAGTCCCAACAAGTCGGCTGAATAGGGTGAATGAAGGCTTGAAGGTTTGAAGGTTTTGGCCAAAACACGAAAAGACCGAACACTTATCTCGTACGAGACAAGTAATCTCGCGCGAGACTTCACCACGAAAAGTCACAATTTTCTGATTTTAATCCTAATTTTGGTCGGACGGAAAATCCGTTTTGGGGGTTTCTAAAGTTCAAGAACCAAACCTAGGGACCTAGGGGTCGGAGTAATCCAAAGTAACATCAAGTTTTGTGCAATAATTTTGATGAGAAAATTTTCTCTTTTTTTTTTTTTTTTTTTTTTTTTTTTTTTTTTAGGGGCAAATCCGAAGGGACAACCGTAGGGACGTTTCCGAAGGGACAATTCTGAAGCGACAATTTATTGATTTCTTTTCCGTGGATTATTGCACAAAACGATCTTGACAAGGGATTACAAGGACTCCAAGATCAAACCGACCGGTCAAGGAGTGTCTTAAAAAGTCAATCTGCATGATATGTGGCGATGCAGGGCTGGAAGGCTAGGCTCCCCGCGATATGACAATCTAGGTGGATTGAATACGCGGAGTGGGATGATCCAACTTCGGAGAGACCGGCGACTAGGTGGTCACCGTCATCCGTCCTTAGTGTGGGTCCCGGGTTTATAGAGGGTATGTAGTGCAATGACAGTTATATATGAGTGCGCGTGTGTGAGAGTCAATCTAGGTGATAGAGTAAAATAGAAAGTTTTTTTTTTTGAAAACTAAAGAAAAACAGATAGTGGCCGCACCAAGTGGTTGCCTACGTTTCTCCCAAACTAGGAAGACTCAGGCCGTCGTAGTTCCACGTAAAGAGAGAGAGAAGGAATTAAATTAATTTAAATTACAACTCCCGAATCCTCCATGGACCGGACTTTAAATTAAAAAAACCAATCGCACGCAGGTATATAGTTTAAGTAATTAAAATTATTCTACCCTGCAAAATAGAGTTAGCACAAGCAAAATAATAATAATAATTTATTTTAAATTTTCTGAAATTTATTTTGAAAGTTTTTTGAAAACTGTTTTTGATTTTTTTTTTTAATTTTAAATGGGTGGTCAAACTGTGTAAAGAAAAGTCAAAACTGCCAATCCATGTGTGCGGTCAACGGAGTCAACTATGTCAAGGCTTTTTGTTTTTTTGTTTCTTCTGCAGTCAAACTTTGACCTAAGAACCCTTTTCATTTTTTTTTTAATCATTAGGCTTCCATTAGGCTTCCGCCGCCACAGAGAAGGATAATTCGTTTTTCAAAACCGTGAACTTATCTCGCGCGAGATAAGTTATCCCGCGCTGGATAAGCTGTTACACAGTAATTTTTTTTGAAAACAGTGTCGAAAAATTCCAAAAAATTCCAGAAAAATCAGAATTCTTACAGAAAAATAAAAAGATTGATAATACTCAATTGTAACGCTAGTCTAACCCTCTTAATTAATTGTCCCCAGCAGAGTCGCCACTGTAGCGATGCGTGAATTTTGAAATAACAGAGTCGCCACTTATTATTTATTTAGGAAAACAATAAGAAAAACCTTTTTGATTTTAAAGAGATTTGAGGGTTCGGGGGTTAAGTTATCGAATGGGTAGGTCGAGGAGCATCCATTCCACCCAATCCGGAGATCGGTCTTGCCAATTGAGTATTATCAATCTTTTTAATTACTAATTAAATAAAGAACAAGAAAACCCTAATCAATTTCTTGATTAGGAATGTCGGATTGTACGCTTCGAGATCGCCTTCATCGATTGAAGGGACTCTAGGCTAATCCTTTTGATGGGATTACACCACTCTAAAAGCCAATAGAGAGAGATTAAGAAGAAAAGAGTAAAAGTATAGGAGTTTACCTAGTTTAGGGAGGATTTGATTTAGAACGTGGTTCTAAGATGTTTTCTCGATCGAGAAGTGATTTGGGCAGAGTTTCGACTCAATATGAGAGTCAAATCTTGATGCGGACAGAGCTTCGCCTCAATCCTTGATTCGGGTTTGGATGTTTGTTGATCAACAGGATTGATAAACAAACTTTAGGTGATTTTAGGGAGGTTTTGTGAGTGATTTGAAGGAATCTTTCGTGGAGAGAAACCAACAAATTGTGTGTATTGTGTGGAAATCTGGACCTTTGAAACAGTGGAAGTCACCAAGTATTTATAGGGGTTTAAGAGGTAGAGGTGGAGAGGTAAAACACTCCTAGGAAGCTTCCAGAACTCAATTCTGATTGGAGAACCGGATTAGATGAGGTTTATCAAGAAAGGAGGTTGAAACGGAGAAGGAGAGTGATTTCTGCACATCCTGTCGAGGGGATATCTCGCGCGAGATATGATATCTCGTGCGAGATATCTAGTCTGATGACTATTTTGTCCTCTTCAGTTATTCCGTTAGTCAGTTAGGTCCAAAACTAACGAGGTTAGTTAGAAACTTAACGAAACATGACGAAACTGATACGCTTTCATCAAAACATAAAAGAGAGACTAAGAGTAGTGTAATCATGATTTATTGGTTCAGAATGGGGTGTCTACACTCCCATACTTCCTCCATCCTTCTCTCATTTCCCTCATCATTCTCTTCTTCTTCCTCAACCTTTTCTCCATGGAAGTTCTTACTTAAACTCTTCCCTTCTAAAATTATTAGCAAGTTCAATCCTCCTCCATTTTAAGATTCGGGTGTACTTCCATGTTCGTAGAGGCAAGGGGAATACATCAAGCTAGACAAATCTTGGTTTCATCTCATATTACTAAGTAAGTTATTATGACTTCTTTCTAAATATTGCACATTTTATGTGTTAATGAATATTTTATGAAAAGAAAAAGAAAAAGTATATTGTATTTTTAATATGTTTATTTGAGTAAAATGATTATTCAAGATTTAATTGATTTTAGTTATGATATGGGAATTTAAGTTGAAGGAATGAGGGTATAATGGGAGTAATATGTTAATGACTTGAATGGGGTTATTATGATTTTCTCTTCTAATTAATGTTCATGAATTATTTGGTGTTGTTATTATTATTAAAATGGTTATTAGATGCTTTAAAAACCTTCTTGTAGTTAAGAAATGGGTTTATGTTATAGAATGATGTGGTTGTTTAAGGAAGATGATCAATAGTGCAAGAAAATGGATTAAGTTAGATTAAGGAGGTTAAACTTGAATTGTGGTAGTGAAATGGGTGGAGAATCAAGGGGTAAATGATTTAGGGTAATGTTATTTGGGGATTTAATGATTTAAAATGAGGTTTGTAAAGTTAGAAAATCCTTTTGGGTATTTTTAAGAAAGATTATAAATGGGGAAAAGAAAATATGTGAAAAGGAGTTAGAAATTTCGAAGTGCTGAAATCTCCCTTGGGCGGTCGCCCATAGGCCCTTGAGCGGCCGCCCAACCCACCAGAAAGTGTAACCCTTATTAGACCCTCTTGGGCGGTCGCCCATAGTGACTTGGGCGGTCGCCCATGTCACCAGAATTTCCTCAGTTTCCCTTCTTGCTGATTTTCACCAATAACCTCGTGACTTGAATCCCAACCATTATAAATTAGTAGAACCTAGTCCAACCCGGATATGAATTAATCCTTTTTAACCTAAGTTAAAGTAGAATACCTTGGCTAGGCCATGGTGTCTTATTTGGTCGAAATGGAATTGTTGGAAGTAGGTCTTGCACTTTTATGAATATTATTCAAGGTTGAGTAATGACTTCGTAAGAATGGTTTATGGTTTAGGGTGGCCTTACTTGCTCCCATACCTTGATGATTAGTTGAACGGCGTAGAGATTATAATCACACTATCGTGTTGGTTAGGAATATATATGTGTTACATCAATATATTGTATCTCAATTGTGGATTATTTGGTATATGGTTGTATGGTATCCCAGTTGTGGATTATTTGGCATGTTGCTTGTATTGTATCCCAGTTGTGGATTATATGACATGTTGATTATATTGTATCCCGGTGTGGATTATGTGGTTATATGGATACCTTACTTGAATGTATATTCGTTAATGGTATTATGCATAGTGTATTACATGAACTGTTGCACTATAGTATTGATTTTACATGAGTATACATTACCATGTTGTTATGATCTTATCCCCTTTGTGAATTTATTTCAAGTACCTATCATGTGCTTGAACGAGTATATATGATTAGGGGGTATAATGGAATTCAATCAATTATTGATTTGTTCTATAAGTGATTGAAGGTTCATTATACCTGTGACCTGCCCCCTCTGTGGCTACAAAGTGGGGGTGCTAGCCTTGTATTGAGCCAAAAGCCTTACATGCCGCCGCAATTTGGTGTACCGGTGGAATGCTCGTATGAAGCCAAAAGCTTTACAAGTAGCGATGATATTATATGATACTACGAATAAGGGTCATATAAGTATCCTATTTTTCTTATAATACGGATCTCGGGGTATGAGACCTATAAGCGGTGAATGTGCATGGGGCAATTCACCAAAGAGCGGAGTTTTACTCCCACGTTGTACGACTTATTGTTCGTACGGGAAAGGTAAAATGAGGTAACGTAAGGTGTTTACCGCTTTCATAATGTGTTATGTGCTACCATGCTATGTGTTGCATCTTGTTTGACATCTTCTTTGCATTCATAATAGCTTATTGAGATTTATTCTCACCCCTTCCCTTTCTTGCTTTAGCTTGTCTTTGAGACAGTGACCGAACCGGTGAGGCCGGGGAAAAGAGTTTGGACTCTTGCTTTTGAGACTTGTCAGGATAGGTAGATATGTGGGTTGTCGGAAGTCATATTTAAGTATTACTCTTTTATAAGTTGTAAGGAAAACTCTTTTGTTAAACAATGTTAATTAGAGTTCTCAATGTAATTAATCAATTATGGTTCTTAAAGTATTTGTTTAAATTCCTCCAAGTGGAGATATATTTATTTGATTTTGTTTATGGAAAAATTGAGAATTGGTTTTCTTGTAAAGGCAAATAAAAGTTTTAAAAATCTAAGATGAGTTTTCTTAGTTTGAGCTTCCCAAGCTCGGGACACGCGTTAGGTCCCGGGTTGGGGTGCTCACAACAGTTATAGCACAAACCCTTATCTCTCCTGACTTGCATCTCAGCTTGGGATAGGTGTTTAATGGTGAAGGGTGATTTGGTAGAACCAACACTACTGCCAGCTGTTTTGGTATCAGTAGGGAATATAACTGGTTTCTGAGAGCTAGTAAACTGGCTGGTATTAACATTTGGTTTAGCAACAGTGGGGCTTGAGTAGGACAAAGCTTTGTTGGATTGGTATTTCAGTTTCTTATTTGCACAGTCAATGTGAGATTCCTCAATTCTAGCTATACTGATGGCGTGAGAGAGTGTTGTGGGAAATTGAACATGGACTCTATACTTGATCTCATCTTACAATCCCTTAACGAAATTATTAATGAAAAACTTCTCAGTTAGCTCAGGAATTTCAACCTTCATAAGTACTCTTAATTCCTCAAACTTCTCCATATACTCACAGACTGTACCAGTTTGACGTAAATTAGCAAACTCATCTTCGATGTTATCGTGGATTTGGGGACCAAAACGAGAAGCAATCCTTCTTACAAATTCCTCCCAATCCAAATTCTCCACCTCATCCATGTAATTTTGGTACCAACACTCAGCACTTCCTTCGAAATGCATGGATGCTAATTCCACCCTATCATCATCAGGTACAGATCTGTATTTGAAAAATTTCATACACTTCCTTGCCCATCCTCTGTAATCAGTACCAACAAATTTAGGAAACTCCAACTTCAAATATTTCTTATAAGTACCAGTGATGTCTCTGTCATCCCCTCCTCGCTTTGTATTATCCCTGAGAAATTCCCTATTATCCACAAACCCTTCAAATTCATCTCGAAGGGGGTGCATACGCCACTAATGATTCCCCTTCAACCCTTGTCCACCAGTTGGACCAGCTCCGAGGATCGACTCATTACCAGAGTTATTCTTGATCCTTCCTTCTCCTTATTGTTGTGACTCCTCTTCATTTCCATCAACATGGTCTTCATTTGCTCCATTGAGTCCTTGATTCCTTCGGTAGTTGCTCTTGATTCTCATTCGTTGATCGTAATTGTTTCTTCCATCCTTTCACCTGTTCTGCACATGCTTTGACACTGCCCTCCAATAGTTCGTAGCGAGTCTCCACCATGATTGGGTTACAACCTTCTCGATCGAGAAGGCTCTGATACCACTTGTTATGAACTGAGTAATTTGAATTAATTCTGCAAATTGGATGTCAATTTGCAGAAGAGATTCCAACGAAATTGATAGAAAACAGAGGGAAATAGAAGAGAATTGATACGGGGTAAGAGAGAGAGAGAGAAAAAGAGAGATAGAAATAGATTTAGGAGAGAGAAAGTAGATCAAGGAGAGAGAAAATAGATTTGAGGAAGAAGGCAATAATCATCAACGTAACTTTCCATTCCAATTCACGTCTGGTATAACAACTCAGAATGTGACAACAACAATTAACAGAAATAGTAAAACGAAACGACACCGTTATTCACTAATTGAAACGACGCCGCATTGGCTAACTATAACTACCATTAACGTTTAACTATGCTAACTGCCTTTTAACGTAACAATTCCAACGGTCACCCCCAATTACAATTAGAACCCTAATTCATAACAGTCGGCTAAAAACATTTTTTACAATAAAAATAGATAGTATTTTTTAATAGATTTTTTTTAGATTTATCCGTAAAAATATTAATTTTATGAGAATATTTTTTGAACAATTTTGGTCAAAGTTAGCGTTGACCACGTGACTTATTTTTGGACGGTGAGTGAGTGTAATTGTTTGTCTGATGTTAGATTGCGTCTCCGACAATGCAACGGAAAACAGCCGACACTCCATCCAATCCATGGCCAAGAATCGAAAAAAAAAAGACAAATGTAATGAAACTCAATTATATAGTCCAACAAATTTCTTTCCAATAACCCAAATTACCCTTAAACAAAAAATGACCACCGTCCAAAGAATTCCGGTAATTGATCTGCAAGACTTCCCGGCACAGTCACCGGAGCTCATAAACGCCTGTCAAAAATGGGGTTGTTTCAGGCTAATTAACCATCATACCATCCTCCCTCAGTCGTTAATGTCGGAGATGAAGGCGGTGGTCCGGTCACTCCTCGATCTTCCGGCTGAAATCAAATCCCGGAATGTTGATGTTATTGCCGGAAGTGGGTATGTGGGTCCCACCCAAATTAACCCTCTTTATGAAGCTTTAGGTCTCTATGACATGGCCTCTACTAAAGCTGTTGAATTGTTCTGTTCTCAGTTAAATGCTTCCCCTCATCAAAGGTTAGTTCTTTACAACCTCTGTTCTCGCTTTTTGCACAAAATGTTTGATCCAAAATAATTATGGCTTAGAAAGTTTAAAAACTTTTAAATTCCTTTTTTAATCTTGCATCGGAAGTTGTTCTTCTTTATTAATTGGTTTAGGTTGAGTTGTAATGGAAAGGAAATAAGGGTTATATTGGCAATTTGATCATTTAAAGTTGGTGTAATAATTGTGTTTCTTAAAGTGTGAAAAGTAAAAAAAGACAGATAATTTAGATAGTAGGGAGTAATCTTTACCCCTCTGTCAAATTCGGAAATTGCCATTAGCACTTCAATTTTCAATACATTAGTCTCTATTGCAGTTGAATTCTCAATGTTTTTATAAAATATGCTCTATTTATATGTACTTGCACTATGATAGAATAACATTATCTACTTTAACATCTCGACAATTATTTTGGGACGGACCAAAATGGCTCTGTATAAATGTACTAGCATATGCCCGTGTCCAAGGCCACGTGAGTGTTTTTTTTTTCTATTTTCTTTTAATTTAAATTTTTTTTTTTAAGGGCAAATATGTCGCACTAATTTTTTTTTTTTTAATGTGGAGCTCTTTTTACAAAAATTCAAATTTTAGGAGGGAAAAGTTATTTTTGAAAATTAATGCCATGTATGTCGCACGACATAAGTAAATTTTTTTTTTAAGGGCAAAACGGGAAAAGAAATTGTAATATCCAAGAAAATACTAATATTATTATTAATAATAATAAATAAAATGATATCATTAGTTTACCTACATCAATGAGAAATAAGTAGGATGATTATGGACCTAAATTAATGAGAAATAAATAGGATGATTATGGACCTACATTAATGAGAAATAAGTATGATGATTATTGTCATTATATTTTCATATTTATGCATAATAAAATATGATAATTATTAGTGTTTATGTCTAACATTTAACATGAAAATTCTTGGTGGTTACTCTAAGAATTCTAATTGGTGGAAGTAATGAGTTTTCTTGGGAGTTACTCTTTTAAGCACTATATAAAGAAATTTAGACAAACATTGTTTGTAAACAACCTTGGTGGCTTTTGGTGAGATAAGGGAGAATCCGTAGAGAATAGTGAAAAAAAAAACAACAAGTGAGATTTTGGAAAGCTTAACCGAAGGGTTCGCTAGATTTTGAAGAACATAGCAATTACTCTCAAATGAGGTAAGGGATTATACATCTTTAAGTTAATTGATTTTCGCTCCGTTTCATTATTTAGGCTTCCGCATATTTCTTGGCGATTTACGTTCCTTTGATACGTAAAAGATGACCTCGCGTCAGTTTTTGTTTTGACTCCCTCGTTTACCGTCATTTGCTAATCTTTTGCTGTTCGTTTGCTATATCGTTCTTTTGATTTCGTAAATACGAAAAAATTATTGTCCTTATGAAAGTTCGTATTTTGTATAAAATGAGTTTTGATATAAAATGATTTTGTATTCCATCAATGATCACTAAGTTAGACAACCCCTTGGCGGGGTATATTTGATATTTTGGCCTTCGGGCAAACTTAGGACTCTACGGAGTCAACCTTGTGCTCTTTGTGGGCTTTCGAACCCTTTGTGGGTATTAGTGCTCTTTGTGGGCTTTTGTTCCCTTTGTGGGTATTAGTGCTCTTTGTGGGCTTTTGTTCCCTTTGTGGGATTTTGGTTTGATAAGGTCAGAGGACCACTTATGTGATCATGATTTCTGTGAATGATTTGATTATCTACAGCTGGTATGGGACAGTTGTAGATAACTAGATCATTCGAGTCAACTTTGTTCAGCTTATCAGTCCTTTGAAATTCCTAAAAATCTGTGAATGGTTTAGTGAGTTAAAGCTGGTATGGGACAGTTTTAAATAAGTAAACCATTCGAGTCAATTTGAATCGATTTCGTCATCATTTGGAACTCCAAAATATTTGTCAACTCAGTTTTGTGAAACCGTTGAGATTTTGAAAGACATTTGGTTTGAGATTTGGTAAATAACTATTTCGAATTTGTGTTTTGTTATGTCTTCGATTGTTACTTAAAATTTGTATCGTTCGATATTCCTTCAGGTCAACTCCTCCTTAGTAACCGGAGGGGTTGTATATGAGCTTACTGGGCATTGTTCGCTCACCCTTTCATCTTCTTTTCTTCCAGATTTCATATAGGAAGAATGTGAAACGGTTCGGGAGCACTTCATAAGGAGTTCAAGGATCGTTTTAGTTTATTCATTTTTAGACTCTTTAGTTAGTTGTTGCAGTTATTTGAGAGTTTTGTAAGATTTTAAGGATTTTGTTGAGCTAGTGGATTGTACTAGCCGTTGAAATTGTTACGTTTGTAAGGCTTTAAAGATTTTGTTGGATTTTAGTTACCGTTATTTGGTTTTGAATTATTATTTATATTGGAGAATTATTATTATTATTGTTGTGGAAATTTGGGGTCGTTACAGATGGTATCAGAGCTTTGGCTTTAGATCTTTGGGAGTTTAGAATCGGTAAGGATAAGTTTGATTTTGGCTTTAGATCTTTGGGAGTTTATAATGTGTGAGGATAAGTTTAATTTGAGCCTTAGGTTTGACCTCAGTGTCATTCTTGGAGTATTTAGTATAGATTGATATGATAAGATTAGTTGCTTCATCGGATTGTGAAAGTTTAGAGGACTAAACTTCTTTTAAGGGGGTTAGTATGTAATATCCAAGAAAATACTAATATTATTATTAATAATAATAAATAAAATGATATCATTAGTTTACCTACATCAATGAGAAATAAGTAGGATGATTATGGACCTAAATTAATGAGAAATAAATAGGATGATTATGGACCTACATTAATGAGAAATAAGTATGATGATTATTGTCATTATATTTTCATATTTATGCATAATAAAATATGATAATTATTAGTGTTTATGTCTAACATTTAACATGAAAATTCTTGGTGGTTACTCTAAGAATTCTAATTGGTGGAAGTAATGAGTTTTCTTGGGAGTTACTCTTTTAAGCACTATATAAATGAGTTTAGACAAACATTTTTTGTAAACAACCTTGATGGCTTTTGGTGAGATAAGGGAGAATCTGTAGAGAATAGTGAAAAAGCAAGTGAGATTTTGGAAAGCTTAACCGAAGGGTTCGCTAGATTTTGAAGAACATAGCAATTACTCTCAAATGAGGTAAGGGATTATACATCTTTAAGTTAATTGATTTTCGCTCCGTTTCATTATTTAGGCTTCCGCATATTTCTTGGCGATTTACGTTCCTTTGATACGTAAAAGATGACCTCGCGTCAGTATTTGTTTTGACTCCCTCGTTTACCGTCATTTGCTAATCTTTTGCTGTTCGTTTGCTATATCGTTCTTTTGATTTCGTAAATACGAAAAAATTATTGTCCTTATGAAAGTTCGTATTTTGTATAAAATGAGTTTTGATATAAAATGATTTTGTATTCCATCAATGATCACTAAGTTAGACAACCTGCTTCAGCGGGGTATATTTGATATTTTGGCCTTCGGGCAAACTTAGGACTCTACGGAGTCAACCTTGTGCTCTTTGTGGGCTTTCGAACCCTTTGTGGGTATTAGTGCTCTTTGTGGGCTTTTGTTCCCTTTGTGGGTATTAGTGCTCTTTGTGGGCTTTTGTTCCCTTTGTGGGATTTTGGTTTGATAAGGTCAGAGGACCACTTATGTGATCATGATTTCTGTGAATGATTTGATTATCTACATTTGGTATGGGACAGGTTGTAGATAACTAGATCATTCGAGTCAACTTTGTTCGGCTTATCGGTCCTTTGAAATTCCTAAAAATCATGAATGGTTTAGTGAGTTAAAGCCGGTATGGGACAATTTTAAATAAGTAAACCATTCGAGTCAATTTGAATCGATTTCGTCATCATTTGGAACTCCAAAATATTTGTCAACTCAGTTTTGTGAAACCGTTGAGATTTTGAAAGACATTTGGTTTGAGATTTGGTAAATAACTATTTCGAATTTGTGTTTTGTTATGTCTTCGATTGTTACTTAAAATTTGTATCGTTCGATATTCCTTCAGTCAACTCCTCCTTAGTAAGGAGGGGTTGTATATGAGCTTACTGGGCATTGTTCGCTCACCCTTTCATCTTCTTTTCTTCCAGATTTCATATAGGAAGAATGTGAAACGGTTCGGGAGCACTTCATAAGGAGTTCAAGGATCGTTTTAGTTTATTCATTTTTAGACTCTTTAGTTAGTTGTTGCAGTTATTTGAGAGTTTTGTAAGATTTTAAGGATTTTGTTGAGCTAGTGGATTGTACTAGCCGTTGAAATTGTTACGTTTGTAAGGCTTTAAAGATTTTGTTGGATTTTAGTTACCGTTATTTGGTTTTGAATTATTATTTATATTGGAGAATTATTATTATTATTGTTGTGGAAATTTGGGGTCGTTACAGAAATGAATAGTGAGGGCAAAATGGTAACTTCCGCGGATGAAACTGTTCATAGAACTGTTCACACCCCGGTTGCATTTATACTATAGATAATACATTTTATACAAGTAAAAGAGAATGATGTAGCACAATAAGACAAAAACTTGGGTGAGAACAGCATGACCCGTCTCATCCATGAGACGGGTCGGTTCCATACCCATTACCCGGCCAACAAAGCCAACCCACGCCTCCGCCCAAGCTGTTTGCATATGGGCGGTCGCTCAACCGGAATCGCGGCCGCCCAAGCCCGGAATCACCCACATTTGCCTTGGCCCAATCCTTCAGCCAACATAAAGTAATAGTTTGTATACATTAAAGTAATAGTTTGTATACATTAAAGTAATACATATATACAGAAAAGTAATAATGTTTTTTCCTATGTTTTATTTGTTTGGCAAAAGTAATACTTATTATAACTAAAATGTAACAAACGTGTTATTTATATATAATAGTATTTGTACATAATTGTAACACATATGTATAGGTATCTATATGTTTTCATGTAAAAGTATTACATTATCTATAGAAATATGTTACAATTTCATCTATCAAAGTGGTACATTTACTTGTATAAACTATTACATTCATATACATAAGTTATTACATTTCAAAAATAATACATATAGTTTGTATTACATTTGAAAAAAATGGGTAAAAACGAGTTTTTATTTTTTTAAAACAGGTATTACGTTTACTTATGACCAATGTTACTTTATATGTATACAGTCATTACATTAAGAGATGGTAACTATTACTTTTGCTCTGAAAAAAATAATATAAAAAAAAAAAATGGCCTATAAAAGGCTGCCACGTGGCGGGTCATGCCCCATGGGTCATGGGTCGACCCGTCTCATGCATGAGACGGATCCCATGTTCTCACAGGAGACCGGCTCGCACAATAATGTTGTTGTGATTGTTTTCTTGATTTTTTTTTTTTTTTGACTTAGTATTGAATTGGTACAATTTGACAGAGATACAATAGTGAGATATGCTGCAGCAGTGCATAAGATTTTTATGGACATTGGGAGCAAATTGGCAGAAGGGTTAGGATTGAAGGGTGTTTCCTTTGAGGATTGGCCTTGCCAGTTTAGGATAAACAAGTACAATTTCACCCCTGAAAGTGTGGGCTCCTCAGGTGTACAGATACATACAGATTCCGGCTTCCTTACTATACTGCAGGACGATGAAGGCGTTGGCGGTCTTGAAGTTATGAACAAGTCGGAAGAGTTCATTGCCGTGGATCCTTGGCCAGGCACCCTCCTCGTCAACCTTGGTGACATTGCCACGGTGCGTAATAGGGTTTTACACATAGTGATTGATAATTACACGTGTAGGCATTTTTTCAATGTTTTTAATTAATTACTCTCTCTTTCCCGGAGGCCTGAATAAGTATCACATATGATCAACTAAGTTGAAATTTGACAAAGAAGTTATGAAAGTATGATTATCTTCATATTATTTTGAAAATGGTTACTGATACATCAATAGAAACACTATTTATAACTAATTTTAAATTTTCAGGAAGATTAATAAGTTAGCATGTATTGTTGAACAAAGTTCAACTTAGTTGATCATATGCAAAATTTATTGCTAGACAAAGGGAGTAATAATTTAATCTATAACAGTAGCAACTCTCGGAGAGAGTGAAATCTGTCATTGATGGGACCGATCCCCGACCTTCCATATAAAAAAGTATGTTTAGGGATAATCGGGCTCGAACTGATGACATCAGAAAAGTAGGATTTTTCCATTGGCATAAAAGAGTATACCTGATACCGTTTGGGCTGGAGTTCTTTGATGATCGGAGGGTGTTGGTCGTAGTATTGACCTGAGTTGTGCCTGATACATTAGTTTCTGGTGTCGTAGTCATGGTAGGACTGGTTTGAAGGAATAAAGAATAGCCAAGGAATCGAGGTTAGGCTGATACCATATTAGAGTAGAAGAATAACAGAAGAAAGGAGAGAAAAACACGGCTGGGAGAGATTTTCCTTGATATATTTTCTGCACCTCAAAGGAGGCTATATATACAACTTTCACTCTACAAATACACTGAATTCTACTACTATTTACTGTAATGGATCATCAACAGACAACATTAATCTATATACACACTGACCATTTTGTGACTGTTATGTTTCCATATGTACCATGAACCTGATGTGAATACATTTATGCTCTATCGGTTAATATAGCGGTTTGGGTCAAGAATACAAGGAGTTTCTCACATCCTTGGCTGCAATCCATGCTAGTAATCCTCTGACCATGGACATCGTGACTGATCTATTGCTCAAGGAAGAGATGTTGCTTCAGAAATTCTCCACTCCAATTGTTCAGACTACAACGCTGATTGTTGCAAACCCATCAACATCTTCATCTCGCGGCTAATTTCTTGGCGGCAATAGCGGTAGCGGCGGACGAATCGCGGTAGAGGGCGTAACCGAGGGGGTCGCGGTGGTACGAACAAGCATCATGGAAATCACGGCAATAGAGGCAACAATAGTAATCGTGGTAATTTGAACAACAACAATGGCATAGCTGGAACCATAATTTTGCCTCCCGTGAGTGGCGAATTGTGGCCGTGGGGGTTTCTCACCAGCGCGTGGGGGGCATAATGGAAGTAATGGGCCTGGTATTCTTCCATCCCCAAGTATCACATGCCAGTGGTTTTTTCGAGTTGAACATGCTGCTCGTGACTGTCGGGAATGTCAGCCAAAATCTGCATACATGGCCTACTCAGACCCGTATATTCTGGTGCAACGAATCACATGACTCCGGATCCTACGTCCTTCTCCGGATCTTATCCATACTCGGGTACGGATGCAGTTATTATTGGTAATGGCTGTAAGTTAAAAATTTCACACATTGGTAATTCTTCTGTAACTGTCAATGATCGCTCCTTCAATCTTCATAATGTTCTATATGTTCCACGCATTCATAAACCTTTATTATCCATTCGTCAATTTTCTAAGGATAATAATAATTTTTTTGAACTTGACTCGTGTGGTTTTCGTGTTAAGGACAATCGAACGAAGGAGACTATCATTACTGGCAGTAATTCCGGTGGCCTATACAAGCTTTCTTTCGGTTCAAAGTCGCAGAATAATCCCGTCGCCCTCTTTGGTGAACGTTCGAGTCAGGATATTTGGCATGCCTACTTGGGTCATCCGTCAACTCCAATTTTTAAAGTTTTGTGTCGTCAGTCTAGTCTACCTTTGAGTCATAAAATAAATGAACAACATTGTTGTCACTGGTGTCCTCTAGGAAAGTCTAGCAAGTTGTCTTTTTCTCCCAGAACATTTAATGCATTAAATCCTTTAGAAATGCTACATTTAGATGTTTGGGGCCCTGCCCCCGTTCTCTCTATGAATGATTTCCGTTTTTATTTCTCCATAGTTGATGACTACTCTCGTTATGTATGGCTTTTTTCCATGACTCATAAATCTGATGTTACTCATATATTTTCCACCTTTAAAACACATATTGAAAATCAATTATCTCGTCGTATTTCTGCCATATAAGACTATACAAACTGATAGGGCAGGTGAATTTACAAGTCGGGTGTTTACATCTTTTCTCCAAAGAGTGGGTATTAAATAGAGCCGTCAATACGGGAATACGGGACGGGACGGGACAAAATTATGTTGTCCCACGACGGGAACGGGACGAAACGGGACGGGACAAAAACGGGACGGGACTAAAATACTCCGTCCCATCCCGTCCCATTTGCGGGACGCGGGATCCCGCGGGACCCATGCGGGACCCGTTGACTAGGAGGGATAACGTTGACTAGAAGATATGGATTCTTGTGTGTGACTAGAAAACATGACTCATATTGTGCTGTCTGAGGAAAGTGTGTAATTTGTAGTGGGACGGAGGGAGTATATCACAATGTGTCTCTACATAAATAATAGTTATTCAGAATAAGTAAACAAGTAACTTTCGGTTTTAAACATTTAGTTCCAATCACCACAGGTAACATGCACTATGCCCCCTCCACATTCATTAGAAAAAAGCGGTATGCAGGAGCTCTAGACAATTTTACCTACGATGTGAACATTTGGGCGATGCAGGAGCATATGAAAGTCTAAGCGATAACCTTACAATGCAGAGATTTTAGATTTAGGTCAACGATAAAGCTAGTAAGAACACCACTTACTATCCTTTTCAAGGGTACTACATTTAACATACAAAAGCCAAAACGTAATAAAACGAGCCATTTCCCTTATTCCTTTCAGCACAAAATTTGAATCTACAGTTAAGAACGATCTACAAGAAAAAGCTCCGGAACTCTCCACTTCTCACACACAAGAATCCATATCAGAAGAACGAGTGTGAAAAATACAAGAAGATAGAAATGCAAAGCAGTAACGGTGATAAACATATAATACTTTGTACGGGTCAATACGGGAAAACGGGACGGGACGGGATAAAAATAAGTTGTCCCGCGACGGGAACGGGACAATACGGGACGGGACGAAAACGGGACGGGACTAAAATATTCCGTCCCATCCCGTCCCATTTGTATGGCGGGACGGGACGTCCCGACGGGACCGTCCCAACTTGACGGCTCTAGTATTAAACACCAAATTACATGTCCCTAAACCCCACAACAGAATGGTGTCGTCAAATGCAAACATCGTCATATTGTAGAAATGGGATTGTGTCTTATGGCTAAAGCCAAAGTTCCTTTTAAATTTTGGCTTGAAGCATTTAATACTGCCGTTCATTTTATAAACAGACTTTCAATGCGTTAACATAAGTTTGTGTCTCTCTATCAAAAATTGTGGAAACGTAAACCAGATTATCGTTTCCTTAAGGTATTTGGTTGTTTTTGCTTCCCGCATGTCGTTCCTACCAATGCGCATAAACTTATGCCAAAATCAATTCACTGCATCTTTCTTGGTTATGATAATGTTCGTAAATGTTATCGTTGTTTGGACTTACTTAATGGCAAAGTTTATTTATCAAGATATGTGGTATTTGATGAATTGAGTTTTCCTTGGCAAGACAATGCAATAAATAAACTGTTGACAGGTGAAAACGGAGCACATTTCGGTCCTTATGTTCACTTGGATCATACCGCAGTTGTTCCTATTCGATCCAGCCCATCTACGAGCTTCACTACAGCAAAAATTATGCCGTCTACTCAGTCTGGTCTCTCTCTCGTCTGGATATACTCAGTCAGTAGCACCTGCTCCAGTTCAGCGATCCTCTCAATCCAGGCCCGTATTCAATAACAACCCAGTGCCCCTGCAGCTTCCGACTATGTCACCAACTGCCACTGCAGTTTTACCAACTGACAATGAAACACCGTCTGATTTTCCTATCTCCCATGACACCCCTGGTACTACAGCATCTGTCAATGGTTCTACATCCGGTTCCGAAGCTGGAAGTCAGCCTACCTCTTCTTCCGATACATGTGATGCATCACATACTCCTCTCCGTTACCGAACACTGTCAGAGTTATATGATGTCACTTCCAAACATGCATTGCCGTCTGCATTTGTTGCTATTCAAAATGATCCTCTCTCTTATGAGCCACTAACATTCAAACAAGCATCTAAATTTCCTCATTGGCAAACGACAATGAAAGAGGAACTCACATCCTTACATCGAAATCAAACATGGTCTCTTGTACCATTTCAACCTCAGATGAATGTCGTGGGGTGTCGTTGGATCTCTAAGGTCAAACGAAAGGCGGACGGATCAATTGAGCGACATAAAGCCCGATTTGTTGCTGAAGGCTTTACTCAACAAGCCGGACTTGACTATGACGAGACGTTTAGCCCAGTTGTGAAACCTTCCACCATTCGAACAGTTTTATTAGTTGTCCATTCTCGCAGTTGGGACATTAAGCAACTAGATGTTCGGAATGCATTTCTTAATGGTGTTCTTAATGAAGAGGTTTATATGAAGCAACCTCCTGGTTTCATTGATCCCTCTCAGCCAGATTCGGTTTGCAGGCTTCATAAGGCCCTATATGGGTTGAAACAATCACCTCGTGCGTGGTTTCAACGACTTCACGATTTTCTTATTCGTCACAAATTCTTTAACAGTCAGTCTGATTCATCATTGTTCATTCGGCATACCACATATTCCACTACCATTATTCTAGTATACGTGGACGACATCATAATTACTAGATCCTCCTCTTCCGCTGTTTCCTCTATTATTGATGATATTTGTGCAACATTTGTCAGTCGCCGTCTTGGTGATCTAAGCTTCTTCTTGGGTCTTGAAGCTTCCCGGGATAAGGCGAAGTTGAGTTTGTGCCAGAAACGATATGCCCTCGACCTACGGATCGTTTCAACATGTCTGACTGCAAGCCAGCTTCTACTCCATCCGTCCTTCACTCTCGGTTGTCAGCTCACGATGGCGACCCATTGTCTGATCCAACTACATACCCGTAGTCTTGTTGGTGGTTTGCGGTATCTCACTCTTACACGTCCTGATATAGCATTTTCTGTTAATCAGGTGTGTCAGTTTATGCACCAACCTCGTTCTACTCACCTCCTAGCAGCTAAGCGGATTCTCAGGTTCATTAAGGGGACGCTCTTGTTAGGGCTCACCTTTTACCATTCATCAAATTTCTCGATCTGCGCATACTACGATCTTTGGCGGGCGGTGATCACGATGATCGGCGCTCTACTAATGGGGCATGTATTTTTGTTGGTCGAATCTTGTTTCTTGGGTAACGAAGAAACAAACTACGGTGTCTCGATCTAGTAGTGAAGTTGAATACCGTGCTATTGCTACAACTATTGCTGAGCTACGATGGTTTTCTTATTTATTTCGGGAACTACACATCCCGTTTAAATCTCCATTTCTGTTCTGTGATAATATTTCAGCTCTACATATGGCTCGTAATCCGGTTTTTCATGCTCGAACACGTCACATTGAGATTGATTATCATTTCGTTCGAGAGTTGGTCACTCATGGGTTTCTACAATTACGGTACGTCGCATCCGATGACCAACTGGCAGATGTGTTTACCAAAGGGCTGCCTAAACCACGGTTTCTAGCTCTATCTGTCAAGCTCCGCCTCCCTTATGACCGTCTCGCTTGAGGGGGGGGGTATTATCCGATAGAGCATAAATGTATTCACATCAGGTTCATGGTACATATGGAAACATAACAGTCACAAAATGATCCGTGTGTATGTAGATTAATGTTGTTTGTTGATGATCCATTACACTAAATAGTAGTAGAATTCAATGTATTTGTAGAGTGAAAGTTGTATATATAGCCTCCTTTGAGGTGCATAGAATATATCAAGGAAAATCTCTCCCAGCCGTGTTCTTCTCTCCTTCTGTTATTCCCAGCCGTGTTCTTCTCTCCTTTCTTATGTTATTCTTCTACTCTAATAAATATAACTTAATAGCTTTATGATTGACCTTGGTAGTTTTTGCTTGTTGATCTAGGCATGGAGCAATGGGAGATTTTGCAACGTGAAACATAGAGTACAATGTAAGGAAGCTACAGTACGAGTTTCAATTGCTTCATTTCTTTTGGGACCAAAAAAGGAGGTGGAGCCCCCACCGGAACTGATGGACACTGACCAACCTCGTTTATACGTTCCGTTCACTTATGAAGAGTTCAGAAAGATGAGGATTATGAACAAGATGCATGCGGGTGAAGCTCTTGCTCTGGTACGTTCCAATTCCTGAAAATAATAAGGACCAAAATTATTGTATAATGGTCGAGAACTAGAAGTTCTCTGTTTGCACAGGAATTCCTTTTCATTTTATAGTAACATGAGTTACAACTTATAGTATGTGTGTTACATTTTATCTGCGTGCGATAACATATATAGCACATGATTTACATCTTTTAGTAATATGAGTTACATAGTTACAAGTTATAGTAAGATGAGTTACATTTTATTTGGACTTCTGTGTCGTGTGCCGTCGATTGCGTAGGCCCCAAATCCATTAACACACATGCACAACATCAGATGCAATCGTTGCTTGGAAACTACACCATGGAGTGATCAGTGTACTCGGAATAATTTTCTCGGCTGTGAAAACGAGGGGTGCAATCAGAGCCTAAATTTAACGTCCTAAGCAACGTAGTATCAATAGAAGCGGCCTCAGTAAAATCCTCAGTTGGCATCATAGAAGGCCACACGAAGGCCGGCTTGAACGGTGGAACCCTAGGCACAGGAACTGACCCTGATATAATTTGCACAATGATCTGCATTTTAGGCCTCTCGCTAGCTATAGGATGCGAACAAGCCAACCCCAATAGCAAAAGCCTCTCAACCTCCTCAGCCATGTAGTCATTCATAAGCCTTTGATCAACTGCATCCAGCATACGGCCCTCACGATACAACGACCAAACCCAGTCCACCAAGTGTTGAAACCCACCAATTCTCATCCCGGGCCTACGCCCACACACCACTTCCATCAAGACTGCCCCAAACGCATAAACATCCGAGTCCTGTGTAGCTTTTCCCGTGAGGAAACACTCGGGAGCAATGTAACCGACTGTTCCCAAAACGCCCTCGGCAGCGGCGTACGAGGTTTTCTCGTTGTCTAGGGCCCGGGCAAGGCCAAAGTCACCAAGACGGGCACTGAAATCGGAGTCTAGCATAATGTTGCTAGCCTTGATATCACGGTGGACCACCTTCTCATTATATTCATTGTGGAGGTAATTTAGAGCGGAAGCTACCCCTGTTATGATCTTGTATCTCAAGATCCAGGTTAGGGGGACTGAGTTTTGTGAGGTAAATAGGTGCATATCAAGGCTGCCTTTCGGCATGTATTCGTACACTAGAAGGAGCTTCCCATTCTTATGGCACCATCCTGCTCATGATGGCAAAAACAATTAGACAAACTTCTATGCATAGTATATTTCTTTAATTTGAACTTTAAACATTACACTTCAGGAAAGTGTAACATGTCAATATCATTGAAAATTTTAGATGGTCATTTTTGCTTAAGCATAATTCATGACTTATTTAATCTTTTCTGCTTGGAATTCAACCAAATAAAATCGCTGACAGTTCATAGCGTAGGGAAGATGAGTTCTTCTGAGCACCTTCTTGGTATTTTCTCAATGACTTTTACAGCCTTGTTACCAATCTTATTGCCTGAAAAAAATGATAATTACTAGCTCTTTGTAGATGACATCGTAGATAGTCTATGAGGCGTTCAAGATATGTGCTTAGAATTTGCCCCGTGACTAGTTCCTTGTAGAAGACATTGTGGATAGTCTATGAGGCGCATTTTGCTACATTTGTGCTTAGAATTCGACCCAAATAAACATAGGATATTGCATGACCATAGAAACTAAATCAGAGTGAATTAACATGAACCAATAGTAACAAGGGAAAACAGAATTACCAAGCAATCGGACGAGATGTTTGTGGCGAAGGCGGTTGATGATGGTAAGCTCAGCAAGAAAATCAGTCTCGCCATTTAAGCTCTCCCTGGAAAACCACTTGACTGCAACCTCTAAATTATTTGGCAACAATCCCTTATAGACAACCCCATATCCACCTTGTCCCAACTTTCTGCTTTCATCAAAATTATGAGTAGCCTTCTTCAACTCTTTAAACTTAAACTCTCTAGGCATCCCCGGCAAAGCCCTTAACCACCCCAGTATGTTAGACTCCAACCCTGCAATCTTCCTCCTATTGTATATGTAATAAGCCAAAGCGGCGACAACTGCTAACAATATCACCGCCACCGGAATCCCAACTCCGAGTGCGACAGTAATTAAATGATCTTTTTCCCGGGGAAAATACTCAACCGTTAAGTTCCACCTTAACACAGAATGTAACTCGATGGCATTTCCTGTTGAGGCTGAGAATCCAAAATAAGATTTTTTTGCCACTGCTTGTTGGAGATCAAGATAGCTTTCTAGCAATGGAGACCTTGGCATTGCTGGGGTGTCTTGGTCTATTCCATCCTGTTCTGCCATATAAATTCGAATTACCTTCTTGATTCCATCGTAATTGACCCAAACGTTGTAAAATCGAACACCACCCAGTGGGGCCAATTGGATGCCATGAGGAGCTAGCTTTTCTGTCTTGAGAGATCTAATGCTGTTGATATCGAGCCCCAAGTGGTTGTCATCTGGGTCAAACTCTTGTTTGGCCGTGTCCAGCTCGACAGCGACAATCCGGTTGATAGGTTGGCAGTCTGTGGCGTTGTTAGTAAGGCCGAGGAACTCACCACTGTTTGGTGGGAGGCTGGGGTTCGGGGCGATGATGAAAGCTAACCCTTCGCCGCCTGTTCCGTTATTGTTCGTGCGGAAGATGTTGAACAAGAAAGATGTGTTGAAAGAAGCCACTCTGGTTTCGTTTCCAAAGAAGTCGCCATCCCAAAGATCAAAGGTCCGACCGAGTAGGATCCTGCCGGAGCTGTATTTTAAATCGAGTACTTGGGAGTTGGCAGTGTCCATGGTGACCTGGAGGGCATCATTGTTGATTGTTGATACTCCTTCGAACTTAAAGTTCCGACGTTGATTGTGGGAAAAGGAAGTGTAGCTATGGGTATAAGTATTTAGCTTCTGGTCTCTGGTGGCGTTGGCGACAGCAAAGAGCAGAATGATAGTGAAATTAAGTCTCACAATCAACAATCCCATACCAAGCAAATGGTTTATCAGGAAAGTGATGTGTTTTGGATTTGCGGCAGTGCTGGTGGTTCTGGTGGTGGGTTTTTAATTATAGGGCGGCACAGCGGTGGTACTGAAGCAGTAGATGATTGGTTCTGATGTATTTTTCTTATTGTTAAAGGGATGAAGGGAGTATTTTTCTTGTGTGGGGTCATGCAAGAAGAAAAAAACACTTGGTGCACAAATTGTTAATGTTCATTGACTTGTTGACCAACCTGATAAATGTTTTTGAAACTTCCATGGCATCTGCTAGTAGCCATGAAGACACAGCAGTGGGTGGAGCAGAAAAAATGGAAGCCTTGTTGTCTACAGTTCACATTTTAGCAGTTCACTATCAAAGCTGTATATAGAAATACCTGGTCTTGTGGAGTTGCCTTGATCAAGTAAATGCAGCACCAGTTTCCTCTCATAACAGCCACTTCCGCGATTCCATCAGAATCTATCTTCCCTTTCACCTGCACGAAGCGAAATCCAACTAATTAAACCATGTTTGATTCTTGGGACCTGTTTTAGTCTCTCTCGAGATCTTCCATATGTGTGTGCCGCTGTGTGCATATGATCATGCTACGAACCGCATCATGCTTAAGCTCTCAAGTTACAAGAACAAGATTTTATAAGAACAATAGCTGAATAGTGCAATGCATTTATTCAATATGTACTGTTACTCCCCAACTTTATCAGCCATAAATGGAGCCCAAGACATGTCATGACCTTGTTGGTAACCATGGCTACCCATGGCATGCCTTAGCCAAAATTTCATCAAAAATTACAAATCCACATTTTGGACCATATTGCCCATGTTGACCCAAAAGTCAGCTGAATTCATTTTTTACAATTAAATTTGCAATATTCACATAATTCCATAATTTCATACAAAATCAAATAAATTTCCAATAGATTAAATTGCATGATCATTATAAAGCAAATAGTCACATAAGTAGAAACCGAATTTCATGGTCTGATCGCGCAGGAAAGCATGGTGGGCTCAGTTCTTTGGGTCCAGCGAATGATTGAGCTAGCTTGGTGATCTGCACACCACAAGAAATAACAGTGAAACTGCGCCGGGGGTCTTCCGGCAAACCCCTCCGGCGTGAGAGTAAGATTATGGACTGAGATTATGGAAAAATGGTATGTAGAGTGCAAGGGTACGTAAATATGCAGTAAAGCATTACCTGTATCCATGCTACTACTCTCTTATTTATAGTGGATGTGGTGATATTAGGGTTTTCACCGGAGCCGTTGGATTAGATGGATGTCAACCGTTGGATCAGCTCCATCTCCTAGGCATACACGTGTCACGGCGGGGCCCATGGTCCGTCTATGTAGGACGGCTGCACGGCATCGACATTCGATAAGTAGTTTTCCTTATAAAGGAAAGTCAACTGCACGCGCCTTTTGTTGTTATTGCGGTTGCATGATTGCACGTGTAACAAGGCGGCTTGTAGCGGGTCGACATTATCCCAATTAGCTAATTAACCAAGCTTCTTGAAGAAGCTTAATAGAAGAGACGACATGGAGGTGAATGTCCAATTAGGTCGTCTCCTTAGGAGATGATTCGACGAGCATACGGCATTGCGAGTTGATCGTTGATGACGGCTCGGCTATTTGGAAGAGATCGGAGTTTGCGTTGCGAGGAGGCTCGTCGTTAGGTGGGCCTTAGCTCGTGCGACGACCTCTTCTGATGTAACGACGGGCTAGGATTTATCCTTTCCTCGGTGGTGCGATGACTCGTCGCTTGGATGGGCTTGGTCGCTCGATGGCGACGACCGCCGTCCGGTGTTGGATGGGCCGTGACCCGAGGTCTTGGTATGATCCTTCATAGTTGGTCCTTTAGTGGGCTGTTGGGCCCCTGGCTCGTAGTAAGTATTGGGCTCGGCCCGTCAGATTATTCCGTTCGGTGGCCTGACTTCATGGTCGTCTTGACGGGCCGGGGTTGTCGTTTTCCCTCGAGGTAATCCGTACGACCGTCAATTTGAATTTTGAATCATGGTGACGTCGGTGTTGATGACGTGGGCGGCGAGAGATCCCTCCGTTAATTGACACGTGTCCGTGATGGGACATTAGCTTCTCGGAAGTTGTAGAGGGTATTTAATGCCTATCATTTCGCCGTTTGGGTTCCCCAGACATAAACCCTTCGTCTTCCTGAAGTATAAAAACCTCCCCCATCCTCCATTTCAAACTTTACGCGAACTCGAGCATTGAGAGCGAAGGGCGATTTTCGGCAAGTAGCAAGAAAGAATTCCGGCTGACCGTGCGAACGCTTTCGGCGATATTGGCCATTTGGCTTCGCAGCGTTGGATAATCCGGCAACTTGGATTAGGAACTTCTTTGATTTACCACCGGCGAACTCATCGGAAAAACCATCTCCAAACCCAGAAACAGGTAATTTTCTTCGTTCTTCATTTTCTGGGTTTTTGTTAGGGGTTTAAGGACTTGTTCAATGGGGCCCAGAACGGTGAGCTTCGAGAGAGGTGTCAAGTTTGGCTTTGGGTTAAACCAAAGGGTATACAAATGTGCGAGGTGTGCGGAAGGAGATTCATTTGGTTGAATGTTCAATCCATTTTGGCAAAGTTTGATTTTGAAAATGAGCCTCTAGGGTTTCGGTTGGTGAGGTTCTTGGGGATTTCGAGGAAGATGACCCAAGAATAACGTCCTTTAGGCCCGATGAACGACCTCACAAATCATATACGAGCCAACTATTCTTTGTCCGTCGTGATTCGTATAGGAATTTGGTTGTAGGGGAATCTAGAGTTTGCCCATGTAGTTAGATCGTCGTCTGTAAATGTTAGGGTGATTCCCGCTTGTCTTTCCTTGTTTTGTAGGCATGGATCACGACGGTCGCCACGATCGGCCAGGCTCGAAGCAAATGAAGCTAGTACGAGCACGGGAACAGCTAGAATTGTCGACGCCTTCCATGCGGGTGTACGAGTTGGAAGCAATGAGCAGACTTCGGGGTGGTGCACGAGGTGATTGGGCCGTCACCAAGGTCGGAAGCGGCGGCAAAGGGAGATATCGCGAAGCCGTTTATAGATTCCCCCGAAGCTCGTTCGAGTTCATGCCAACAACTACAAGCTTGAGTATCTTAGTCGGCGAGTCACGAGCCTCGTGGCCAATCGCTCCTTACCCGTGAAGAAAGTTGCTTTCTTATAAACAGTCGAGCTTGGGTGAGGTTGCCCTTGGACCCCTTTATCAACGAGTATCTTGAAGATTCGGGTTGTGTGCCGATGGAGTTAAGTGGTAACACAGTTAGGATCTTATCATGCTTCATCATCGTCTGTAGATTCCTTGGCTACGAGCCTTGCAACAAAGTGTTTCGTCAATACTATCGGACGAAACGATTTATGAAGAATGGGAAGTCCGTAGTAAGCGTGTCGTCCATTAGAAATGTCCAAGGTTTGTTCTGGATACCCAAAATAAAGTACATGGATGGGATAGTCGTATGATCTGGTGGAGAGCCGGGTAGGATGGCGGTTTCCTTGGCACGAGAGTCGTGATTTTGTAGCAAGCGACCGTATATTTCAAGCTCCGTAGGGCTAGAGGTGGCCGGTCGGTTAAACCGGGTTAGGCCAGGTTGGCCGGCGGTTGAAACCTCAAATCCCAGGGAACCGAACCGCCTAGACCAGGCCAGGTTACGGTTTAGGCGGTTCACGGTTTTAACGGTTATCAGGTTAACCTCCGGTTTGACGGTTTGGATATGCTCGGCGAGTCCTTGGTGTTCTTCGTGGCTTGACCACTAGGGTTTAGGGTTTTGAGGTTGCTCGTAGGAGTCTTTGGTCTTGCTCGGCCAAGCAGCCCTTTAGGGTTTAGGGGTTGAGGGTTGCTCGTAGGAGTCTTTGGTGTTGCTCGGCCGAGCATATCATTTTCGATTAATTTTTTAACGATTTTTTGAAAAAAAGTTAACTTTTATTTTTTTCAATTTTTTTGGATAGATAAGACTATTTTAAACTTAAGTTTACTACATACATTTTTTACAAAAAGGTTTATAAAAAAAGTTATGAATTTTTAAAAAAATGAAAGTTAAAGGTTTTTTGCAAAAAGTTAACTTTTATTTTTTTTCAATTTTTTTGGATAAATAAGACTATTTTAAACTTAAGTTATCTACATACATTTTTTGAAAAAGATTTATAAAAAAGTTATGAATTTTGAAAGAAAGAAAACTTAACTTTTTTAAAGAAACAAGTAGTCGTTTGGAAAAAGGGACGGTACCACTTAAATTTTATTAATTAAAATACAATTACAACGAGGGTATTGGTAGGAGTGGTGGTGGTAGAGGTGGTAGTAGTGGACTGAGTGGTATTGATAGGAGTGGTAGCCGGTAGGAGTGGTAGTAGTAGTGGTAGTAGCGGTAGTGGTAGTGGTGGTAGTAGTAGTAGTAGTGGTAATAGTAGTTGTGGTGGTGGTGAATGGTGATGGTGGTGATGTAGGCCAGGTAGTAGTGGTAGTGGTAGGTAGCGGTAGTAGTGGTGGTGGTAGTAGTAGTAGTGGTAGTAGTAGTGGTGTTGGTGGTGATGGTGGTGGTAGTAGTAGTAGTGCTAGTAGTAGTGGTATTGGTAGGAGTGGTAGTAGTAGCGGTAGTAGTAGTGGGGATAGTAGTAGTAGTGGACCTAGTGGTAGTAGTAGTAGTGGTGGTGGTGGTAGTAGTGGTGGTGGTAGTAGTGGTGGTGGTAGTGGTGGTGGTGGTGATGGTGGTGGTGTAGACTAGTAGGAGTGGTAGTACTTAGTAGTAGTGGTAGTAGTGGTGGTGGTGGTGGTGGTGGTGGTGGTGTTGCGGTAGTAGTAGTAGTAGGGGTGGTGGTGGTGGTGGTGGTGAGCATACTTGGCTAGTTTGAAAAAGTAGCCGTTGGAATGAGTTTTGGCGTTACGCTCGTAGAAGCATTCATATGACTTCGTAGAGAGCATGGCCAGATTGTTGAAATTAAGCTTCTTGGAAGGTTATGCTCGTAGAAGCGACTCATATGATTTCAGTAGAAAGCAGCTTAACCAGCGGTTAACGGCGGTTGGCCGGTTTTCAAAATTTGAGCCTTAGCAGAACCGACGATTGCACCGGTTTCGGTTAGCCGGTTCCGGTTAACCGTAGATTGACAGTTTTGACGGTTTTGGCCGGTTTTCAACCTTAGGTTGGCGGTTCGGTTTATAAAATGGGCCAGCGTCTACCGTGGGCAGCGAGTGAAAGGAAAGATCGACCGTCTGCTTAGTCTTGGATGGGTGTCATTCGCTAGATATTGAAGCCTCTGTTTGGAGGTATATAAGGACCAGAACGTTATGTCTAGCGAGTCGAAGGGCCCCAGATCCTTTAGTGAATGTGAATCTTGACGCTCATTATCCGGTTTGGAGTCGTTCGCGATGACTTGGCTTGGGAAGGCAATTTGTATAAATTGTCTTGTCGCCGTCTTGACCGCTTACTGAACGACGTTGCGAGAACCTTGAGATGTCAGGGGTTGGGCTCTGCTCGTCTATTTATTTCGATAATTTGTCTTTTTGTCTCGTCGTGAATGACTTTACTTTTTCCCATTTTACTTTGCGGTCTCTCTCTGAAAAGGATATCAACCTCATTGAAAGGGAAGTCATGAGCTCGAGCGGGCAATCAGACCCCTTGTACGAACTAAGGCCAAGAAGGATAGGGCGACGATCGATGCCGTCTACGGCCCAGACGGGAGAATCGGTCGAAGAGGAATGATGAGCTCCACTAAAGGTAACCTGGCGGGTGCTTTATTCCACGATTGAAAAAGAGATCGTCATTTGGAGGCTTAAGCGGCTGGAGGTCGCGGCAGTGGTCGACGATGCGGAGAAAGAAGCCGGAGTTGAGTCGAAGTGTAGCTTTGTCAATGCGAGGACCAGCGGATCGTCGAACGTTGAGGGTGAGCACGTTAACCCCGAGGACGTTGGAAGTTCGGACTGTAATCATGAGGTCGTCGGGGAAGGGAGCCGCGTCTCCAAGAAGAGGAAAGACCGTCCTGGCGGCTCAGGAGAGAGAAAGGAAAGAGAAATAGAGGCGACAGCGACCACATAAGTTCCTCCGACCCTTCAACCCCTCAAGCCGAAACTCTGGCTCGTCTTACGGAGTACTTACCAGAGGCAAAGGCTGCGGAGATGGCCGCGAAGTTTGGTAAGGTTCCTCGGATATGCAGGGTTCCTTGTTTGGCAAGAAGTGGCCACCGCCCTCCTTCCGGGGACGGCACTTGACCAAACGGGGCAAAGATGCTTTGATCTTGTACGCGAGATGAGGGGGCTAAGATGAGTCCGACGACCTATCATGCTCGCCGGCCGATGCAAACGAAGGTAATTCGGTTGTTTTTCTTTTCTCGCATATCTCGTAGTTTTATACTTGTGCTAATAATAATCCTTTGATGGCAGGATGACGTCGATGATGGAAGTATGACGGCGGACTTGAAGGCATGCTACTGACGCCGAGGCCAAGGAGAACGAGCCGTGATTTTGTCCGTCGGGGCGGGAGACGGGCGAGAGGAAATTGAAGGAAATTTGAAGAAAACATCGTCCAGTTGACCGCTGCTACGAGTCATGTAATGGCTCGAAAAGATCATTTTGGAGGAGGCGGAAACCGTGAAAGCGATAAGGCCAAACTTGAGAAGGATGGAAAAATCTTGACGATCGCTCTTACCGTGCCGCATGAGGGCGAAGTTAATGGCCCGACATCCGACTACGAGTCCGCTCGGAGCGATTGAATCAATGAGGGCCGATCATCAAGTTGCTCTTGGGGAGGCCGGGTTGGGCCGTAGTAGAATTTAAGGGAGGCGCCGAGTTTCTCGAGGTTGTCACCGACAAGGCTAGTTGCTTTTTCCAAGACGGGTCCAAACATTTGGCAGGAGGATCCTGGCCGACACGGGAGACTAAGGGCCTTTTGTCTACGAGGAAGCCGGCCGACCTGTATCGAACACATGATGAAGAAGCTCGTCTAGTTCGTCCTCTAGTTCCCTTCAATGATAATGACTTGATCATCATCGAGAAGACGACAGGAAAGCTGGTAAGGGCGAGTGGCAGTTCAGCCGTTGATCCCAAGAACTTCGATGCCTATTATGCTGACTTCGTCGAAGACGGCCACGATCTGATGCATCTCCGTCAATCTGGGTGTTGATCCCCGGTGATTGTTTGATTTTTACGAGATCGTTTGTAATGTGGTAAAACAATATTCCTTCTCTTGGTGGTTGTTCCAAACATTGTCCCAAAACAATTTTTAATTTTTGTAATGTAGTCAACTTTGTTTCCTCATCGTTTAGAGGGGGTCGTACGATACAAATGTTTGTTTGTTTTATGTTTAAGTTATTGATGCCTTTGTTTGTTAGTTAATGTGTTAACGTAGATGGCGTGTGATAACTTCTTTGAGCGAGTAAGTTTGAGGACAAGTATGAATGGTCGTCGTATGTGATGACGAACTTGGGTCGTCCTAACGTGGTCGACCTTTGTTCAATCATTGTATTTTCTCAACTTCTCAATGGCTCGTAGGAATAGTACGAAGGCCGTAGGTTCTTGCTCGTAGGCGAGACTGCATGGACGAGTCGTCTTGTTCCGTTATAGCGTTCGACGAAGTCCGGCTTCGTCGCCTTTATACTTGGCTAAAGTGAGTGTAAGTGCCAAAGTCTTTTGCTTTGGTGATCTTTATACTTGATCGAAAGTGGTTGTGAGGGTCGAAATCGGGCCTCGGCCAGATTCTACAAGCTTGGGTTTGTAATGGACGAGTTTGAAAGAAGTGATGGGTTTCCATTGATAATGTTGATGATCGTACATTGACAACTCTCGCTTTATAAGACTTACGGGATTTATAGATTATCCCTTACAACTTTCAAAAATACGAGACTTCCGTAATTTTCACAAAATGGCAACAAAAGTTTTAACTAAGAACCCATGAGATAGGGTGCCCCGAGGCGCTGGATGTTGTTGATGACGACGGTCTCAGAAGTAGTACTTCATAAGGTGATTGGCATGCCATGGATGCTTAAGATGTTCACCGTTTGGCTTAGCTAGGCGGTAGGTTCCTTCTCTGTCCACATTGGTGACGATGTATGGTCCTTCCCAGTTGGGAGAGAGTTTGTTTTGACGGGCTTTGAGTCCCGTCGCTTCAATCTTTCTAAGAACATGATCGCCGACTTTAAAGAACCTTTTCTTCACCTTCTTGTCGTGGTAAGCCTTGGTTTTCTTTTTGTAATTTTCCATCCTTAGCTGGGCGTCTAATCTTCGCTCGTCGACAAGGTCCAGTCGACTGCATCGATTATGGATATTCTTTTCTACATCGTAGAGAACAACTCGGTCTGTTGGAAGCTGAAGCTCGGCGGGAGCCATGGCCTCAGAGCCATAGGCCAAAGCAAATGGGGTTTCCCCCGTAGGCCCCCGGTTGGTTGTGCGGACTTCCCAGAGAGCCGAGGGTAGTTCGTCCAACCATCTTGTACTACGTCCTTCGAGATTTTTACACAAGGCAAATAGGACGAGCTTGTTTGCCGGCCACTTGCCCGTTGCCTTGGGGATAGGCAATGATGACTTAGAGTGTTTGACGCCCATTCTGTTCGACTCTTGTTCAAACTTCCTTGAGAACCGCAGCCGTTGTCAGAAACAATTACCCTTGGGATTCCAAAGCGACACCATATCGAATCATGGATGAAGCTAGGGCATTGTTTTACGTGATTTTATTTAAGGCTTTGCCACCACCCATTTGAAAAATAGTCGACCGCCACGTCACATACTCGACTCCTCCTCTTGGCTTTGTGGAAAAGGCCCAATTAGATCAACGCCCAGCATATCAAACGGCCAAGCGGCCATGACAGGGTTTGCTCGGTCGTAGGGAGTTTGGGAAGGTCGGCGAAACGCCGGTATCACACTTTCTCACAAACCTGTTTTGCATCTTCACTGGAGGTGAGACGGTAGTATCCCATGGTAATTATCTTGTCAGCCAATGTGCGAGCCCCAGGGTGACCTCCGCACTCTCCTTGATGTACCTCAAAGAGTAGTTGTACAACCTTGTTAGGGTGGACGCATTTTAACAACAGTCTCGTGATAGATCGTCTGTATAGCTCTCCCTCGACGACCGTGAACCTGGCCGCCTTTCTCTTAACTTGCCGTGCTAAAACTTCATCAGATGGCGGCTAAATCTTTTGATAAACGCTTTAAGCTCGTCGATCCAACACTTCGGGCCGTCTCAACGCACATAACCTTTACTCGTTCGCCAAAATTTGATTGATCGAGATAGGCCCAGTGGTGGCCGTGCTCGTGCTCGGGAGTTGATCTGTTGCCGGTTTGGAAAGTAAGTCGGCGTGTTCGTTGTTCTCACGGGCGATTCTGGATTGCCCAAAATTCCAATCCCCGAATCAACTCGCCGACCAAAGTACGGTATTTCGAAGGGTTGAGTCGACGACACAGTAGTCGCCGCGGACACGGTTCACGATCGATTGAGAGTCACAGCGACAATTTTGTTGGCTCAAGCACTTGGCATATTCAATGGCAGCTATAAGTGCTTCGTACTCCGCTTGATTGTTTGATACTTGGAACTTGAATCTTATAACACTTCCTCAAAGACTCTTCCGCTTTACGGCTCGACAAAGAACGATCCCCGCCCCACTCGAGTTTCTAGTTGCTGATCCGTCCGAATAGATTTTCCAACATCCACGTAAGCAAAACTAACTCCGCTGGTTGGTCACCGACTTCCTTTCCCTTGCTCACTTTCTTCGGCCTTTGATCGTCGTCGATAGTGAACGACGTTTCAACTAGGAAGTGCGCTGTGGGCTGTTAGCTGCAAAGTCTTTCTTGCCACATAACGAATATCAAACTCGGCTCGATGCTCCCGATTGAGTAGACGACCGAGCTACCGGGCGATGCAATATCTTGCGCAGTGGAGTGTCGGTGTAAACAACGATGGGATGAGCAGAGAAGTATGCTCGTAGCTTTCGTGTTGTGATGACGAGAGCATAAGCGATCTTCTCCGCGTTGAAATAGCGGGTTTCCACATCCGTCAAAGCTTTACTAACATAGTAAAGGCGGCCTCGTGTTCCATCCTCCTCCCTAACCAACACCGCGGCGACGGCCTTATCACTAGCTGAGAGATAGACGTAGAGATCTTCTCCTGTGACGGGGCTTTGGAGGATGGGTGGGGAGCCGAGATACTCTTTTAGTTTGCTTAAACGATCGAGAACCCTCTTTTTTCCAATTGAAATCCTTAGCACCTCGGAGAGCCTTGAAAAAGGGAAGCGACCTTTCGGCAGACTTGGCAATGAAACGACCTAAGGCCGCTACTCGTCCATTCAGGCGTTGCAACTCCTTGATGCTCGTAGGCTCTGCCATGTCAATCAAAGCCTTGATTTTTTCAGGATTGGCTTCGATTCCTCGTAGTGAGAGCATAAACCCCGAAAATTTTCTGCCGCAAAGAACTCCGAAGACGCACTTTGCCGGGTTGAGGACCATATCATTAGCTTCGTAGATTGGTGAAAGTCTGCCGGAGGTCGTCGACGTGCTTCCTCTTCTTGGACTTGACAACCATGTCGTCAACGTATGCCTCAGGTTGTCGCCGATCCGATCTTTGAAAACTTTATTGATCATCCTTTGGTATGTGGCCGGCGTTTTGAGCCCAAAAGGCATCTTGGTGTAACAGTAAGTTCCCCCCACAGCCTGAAAGGCCGTCTTCGGAATATCTTCTTCGGCCATCTTTATTTGGTGATAGCCAGAGTATGCGTCGAGAAAGCTCAAAGTCGTATGTCCGGCCGCGAGTCGACGAGCTTGTCGATTCCGGGCGAGGGGTAACTATCCTTGGGGCATGCCGTGGTTTAGATCGGTGAAATCTACGCGAGTCTCCACTTCCCATTTGGTTTTTTCACAAGAACCACGTTAGCTGACCAAGTCGTGAACCCGGCGTTCACAATAATTCCGGCCCTCAAGAACTTCTCGATCTCTTGCTTTATAGCAATCTCTTTTCGATTGAAAAACTCGCACCTTTGCTCTTTGAACTTCACAGTAGGGTTCACTCCAAGCCTATGAACTGCCACGTCCTCTCTAATTTCCTTCATATCTTCCACTTTCCAGGCGAAAACATCGAGGTTCTGTTTGAGTAGGGAGATTATCTCTTCCCTCTCCTCAGTGCATGCTTGAGACCCCGGTTTGATTTTCTCGCTCACGGATAGCTAGGAGTTAATGACCGGTTCAATTAGCTCGTCTGTGGTTTCATCTCGCGCGGCGTCGTCCCTAAAGTCCATGGATTCAATGACGATCTCTTTAATTTTCTTCGACCTTCGGGTGTCGGATCCGGTACCTCGTCGTCAATCAATCTATCCAAACTCGGCCCCGATTCTTGGGCGACCAAAAGTTGTGGCTCAGAACTTGGTCGTCCATGAATACCTCTTCGAAGATCTCGGGGTCGTCGATACACTTGATTGTCGAGATGCTGGCGTACGAGGTCGTCGTTTGTTTGACAGATTTTGAGAGCTTCACCATGTGATCTGGATCGTCGATTTCAATGCTCCGCTTTGCCCTCAGCACGTGCTCTAGGAATTCTGGGGCCGTCCCCAACACACATCCCACTCCAGCACGTGAAGGAAATTTGACTCGTTGGTGGGGAACTGAGGCGACGATCCCCAAAGCGGCTTGACGGGTTGGCCAAGAATTGCATGGTAGTCGGCGACGACGTCAATCACAATGAAAGTTACTGTTTTGATGGTTCTCAAAGGATGTTCTCCGATGTCAACTGGGAGGTCGATCTGGCCTTTCGCGTCGACCCTATGGTTGGTGAATCCCTCCAGACGACCTAAGTAGGGACTTAGGCGACTGTCGGGTAGACCCATCCTTTGGTAGACGTTGTAAAACAGAATGTCTTTGGCCGCTCCAGTGTCAATCAAAATTCTCCTTGACTCACAGTTGTCAATGTAACCGGGAATGACCAGCGTCTGTTGACGAGCTAATGGGTTAGCTGCTAACTCGTATGGAAAAAAGCTTATCACGTCGTTTGGAACCTCCGACTTCTGGGGGACATGTGGGGCTTTCTTGAGATGGTAGATGGCGCTTTTGATTTGATTCTTGCTCGTCTCTTCAGAAATAACTAAGACCATCCTTGGCTGTCTCTCTGGAGGGCCGTCGTTGGCAGCTCGAGTGTTGGCTGCCTGACGATCCTTCCTTATGTACTCCTGGATACGACCATCGTCGATCCATCTCTGGATGATTTTCTTCAAACTGAAACACTCCTCGGTGTGTGTCCCTTGTCTACGTGGTATTCGCAATACTTGTTCATGTTTTTCTTCCCCTTCCGTTGGGGTTCATCTTTGGCCGGGCCAAAATCCACGTTGCTCAAAATTTCAGCTGCAGACACGGTCGGTGGGTGTACGACTCGGGACCTTTTCGGCCTTTACCTGTTTGTTCTTCCCTTTTCTCCGGCCTTGTCTTTCTTAGATTTTGCCGTTTCCACCTCGTCGACGGCCTTTCCCTCTCGTTGCAGCTTCCTTTCTTCAGCCTCGGCGACCGCGTACGCTTTGACGTAAAGGTCTTTCGGGACTTGGGTGGGTGGACTTGTAGCTCGTAGTCCGAGTAGAGGAAACAACACCGTGTCTGAAACAATTTATAATCTCTCTGTCGGTCAGGTCTTCATCGATTTGGTCAACCAATTTCTTAAATCTTTTGAAATAGCTTATAGAACTTTCACTAGCTCCTTGTGAAATGTTACGAGATCGTTGATTGCTTTACGACGCTCTCTGCCGTCGCAAACCTTCCCAAAACTTTTCCGCATTTGTTTCCACGACTCGATACTTCCCTTGGGTAGGCTTCGAACCATCTTAAAGCAAAGATCGGTGTGCTCGTAAGGGCCTTACACGTGATGTCGTCGTGGCTGAAGCTCTCGCCACTACGTACATCTGTGCCTCAAGGTGTTGTATGTGGTCGATGGCGCTGGTAGAGCCGTCGTATTGCTTAAGGTCGGGAAGCTTAAAGCCTGGCTCTGGGGGTCCCGTTTCCAACATCCAGGGTGCCAAGGGATTCATAGTGCCGCCATCATCTTCTGAGTCGTCGCTATCCATCTTGTTTCTCTTGTTCGTCAACTCCTCCACCTGACGTTTCAGCCTTAGGAACTCTCTCATATCAACTTCTCCTGCTGGGCCGGCTGGGGGGATCCTATCTTGACGAGGCCCCCGGGCAACAAGATTGGATCGTTGCCTCTCTGGGGGTGCGAGTCGTCGTGAGATGGATCTCTCCCCTCCGTAGCTCGTCGACTGAGATGGTCTGTACGATCTAGATGCCTCTCGTTCGTGACGAGGGGGAGTTCGTGTTCTCTCCCTATATCTCGGCGCCTGTTCGTTTCTCAACGAGGGTGTACGTAGACGACCTTGAATCACTTGGTTCTGGTTTGCTTCTGGATTTTCAACCGCCACGATCCTACGAGCGTCTATCTCTCCCTCTCGTCGCTGTTGGGAGGGCGCTCCTTCGCTACGGCGTTGATTAATGTGGTCTCTGAGGTCAATTTGGGGTACCACTCGCTCTTCTCCAGTGACAACGTCATCCCGACGGCCCTCTCTCCTCCGGTTTCTTCTTCTTCCAGACGAGACAGTATGGTGGGAAGCCTGTGGTGCTTGTGGCGCCGCCATTTGGATGAGCTCGTCTTGGATTTGCAAGAATTCTTTCAGGGCATTTGATCTCTCGACGAGGAAAGCGGCTCTGTCGAGGTGTGGGTTAGATGGGCCTCCCACACGACGTTCAGCAGCCACCTCAGGTCTCCTCTCCAAGGGAGGTCGTCGCTGTCTCTCTGGAGCTGGTCTCTTCTCTCTTCTTCTAGCTGTTTGAAGGCCAGTGTCATCAACCACCCCTTGTGACCTGGTAACCCTCAGATTAGGGTTCCTAGGTGGAGAGGGTGCTCTAGGGTTTTCTTGTTGAGGAGGAGGTACGCCCTCATCTCCGGTAGACTTGCTGGCCGTGTGACCATCTGACACCATTTTTCCGGGCTTCTCTGGCTGTATTTCTTTTGCTGGAGATCACTAATCACGTTCCCAGCAATGGAACCAATCTGATCGCGCAGGAAAGCGTGGTGGGCTCAATTCTTTGGGTCCAGCGAATGATTGAGCTAGCTTGGTAATCTGCACACCACAAGAAATAACAGTGAAACTGCGTCGGGGGTCTTCCGGCAAGCCCCTCCGGCGTGAGAGTAAGATTATGGACGAGATTATGGAAAAATGGTATGTAGAGTGCAAGGGTACGTAAATATGCAGTAAAGCATTACCTGTATCCATGCTACTACTCTCTTATTTATAGTGGATGTGGTGATATTAGGGTTTTCACCAGAGCCGTTGAATTGGATGGATGTCAACCGTTGGATCAGCTCCATCTCCTAGGCATACACGTGTCACGCTGGGGCCCGGAGTCCGTCTATGTAAGTGACACTGACATCGACATTCGATAAGTAGTTTTCCTTATAAAGGAAAGTCAACCCGCACGCCTTTTGTTGTTATTGCTTGGTTCGCATGATTGCACGTGTAACAAGGCACCGTAGCGGTCTCGACATTATCCCAAATTAGCTAATTAACCAAGCTTGCTGAAGAAGCTTAATAGAAGAGACGACATGGAGCTGAATGTCCAATTAGGTCGTCTCCTTAGGAGATGATTCGACGAGCATACGGCATTGCGAGTTGGTCGTTCAATGACGATGCTCGCTGCTGGAAGAGATCAGGTTTGCGTTGCGAGGAGGCTCGTCGTTAGGTGGGCCTTAGCTCATTGACGACGACCTCTTCCTGATGTAACGACGGGCTAGGATTTATCCTTTCCTCAGTGGTGCGATGACTCGTCGCTTGGATGGGCTTGGTCGCTCGATGGCGACGACCGCCATCCAGTGTTGGACGGGCCATGACCCAAGGTCTTGGTATGATCCTTCATAGTTGGTCCTTTAGTGGGCCTGTTGGGCCCCCTAGCTCGTAGTAAGTATTGGGCTCGGCCCATCATAGATTATTCCGTTCAATGGTCATTACATGTACCATCAAACAAGAATAGACATCTTAAGATCTCCAAACTCTTCATTAGCACACACACACACCGCACACTCAACATCAGATGTAACCGTTGCTTGTAAACTACACCATGGAGTGATAAGTGTACTCAGAATAGTTTTCTTGACTGTGAAAATGAGGAGTGCAATCAGAGCCTAAATGTAACGTCCTAAATGTTGTAGTATCACTTGAAGCGGTCTCAGTAAAATCCCCAGTTGGCATCATAGCAGGCCAAACAAAAGCTGGCTTGAATGGTGGAACTCGTGGCACAGGAACTGACCCTGATATAATTTGCACAATGGTCTGCATTTTAGGCCTCTCACTAGCTATAGGATGCGAACAAGCCAACCCCAATAGCAAAAGCCTCTCAACCTCCTCAGCCACGTAGTCATTAATAAGTCTTTGATCAATAGCATCCAACATACAACCCTCACGATACAACGACCAAACCCAGTCTACCAAGTGTTGAAACCCACCAATTTTCACACCGGGCCTACGCCCACACACCACTTCCATCAAGACTGCCCCAAACGCATAAAATCTGAGTCCTGTGTAGCTTTACCCGTGAGAAAATACTCGGGAGCTATGTAGCCTACTGTCCCCAAAATGCCCTCGGCAGCGGCGTACGAGGTTTTCTCGTTGTCTAGGGCCCGGGCAAGGCCAAAGTCACCAAGGCGAGCACTGCAATCGGAGTCTAGCATAATGTTGCAAGCTTTTGATATCACGGTGGACCACCTTGTCATTGTATTCATTGTGGAGGTAATTTAGAGCGGAAGTTACCCCTGATATGATCTTGTATCTCAAGATCCAGGTTAGGGGGACTGAGTTTTGTGAGTTAAATAGGTGCATATCTAGGCTTCCTTTCGGCATGCATTCGTACACTAGAAGGAGCTTTCCATTCTTGTGGCACCATCCTGCTCATGATGGCAAAAACTATTAGACAAGCTCTATAATCACGAGCTTTGCACGTGCTGATTTAACTGAGAATTCTAAAAATTCTGTCCAAAAACCCTAAAGTGCTAACGTTTTGTAACTTTAGACCCCTAATTGACCAAAAAAAAATCTTGATCTGTGAACGGACTTCAAACTTTGGAGCCTTATTTATCATTTACCCTCACTATCTTACTATTATTCCTTCGATATCTAGTTCAAACTCTAGTGTTTCTTGGTTAAGACAGAGGCACCATAGTCTTTTGAGTAGTTAGCTATGTTGACAGTGCAGATGCAGGTATTTGCATAGAAGTTGCTGAAATTTGACCATTGAACATTAGACTTAAAAAAAAAAGTGTTAAATGTCAATATCAATGAAGGTTTATGATGATCATTTTTGCTTAAGAAGAATGACTATTGCATATTAGAATCAAAATATTGTCGCTTTCTAATAATTCAAGACCTATTAAATCAATTCTTCTTGAAATTTAAGCGAATGAAATCATTGACAGTGCCTAGTGTAGGGAAGATGAGGTCTGCTGAAGTTTCTGGGCTCCTTCTTGGTAATTTCTTAATGACTTTTACATACCATCGTATGAATCTTATCCTGAAAGAAAGGAGAATGACTAGTTCTTTGTAGAGGATATCGTAGATAATATATGAGGCGCATTTTGCTAGTTATGTTCTTAGAATTTGACCGAAATAAACAGAGGATATCACATGACTATCTAAATTAAATCAGTGTGAATTCACATGAACAAATAGTAATAAACAAGATAATGAAAAATGAAGTACCAAGCAATCGGACGAGATGTTTATGGCGGAGGCGGTTGATGATGGTAAGCTCAGCTGAGAAAATCAGTCTCGCCATTCAAACTTTCCCTAGAAAACCACTTGACTGCAACCTCTAAATTATTCGGCAACAATCCTTTATAGACAACCCCATATCCACCTTGTCCCAACTTTCTGCTTTCATCAAAATTATGAGTAGCCTTCTTCAACTCTTTTAACTTAAAACTCTCTAGGCATCCCTGGCAAGGCCCTTAACCGCCCCAGTATGTTCGATTCCAACACTGCAACCTTGCTCTTGTTGTATATGCAATACCCCAAAGCGGATGCAGCTGCTAACAATATCACTGCCACGGGAATCCCAACTCCAAGTGAAACTTTAATTAAATGACCATTTTCCCCAGGAAAATACTCAACTGTTAAGTTCCACCTTAAAAACAGAGTGCCACTCAATGCCAGCACTTCCTGTTGATGCCGAGAATCCGAAATACGATTTTTTGCCACCACTTGTTGTAGATCACAATAGCTTTCTATCAATGGAGTCCTTGGCATTGCTGGTGTGTCGTGGTCTCTTCCATCCTGCTCTGCCATATAAACTTTAATCACCTTTTTGATGCCATTGTAATTGACCCAAACGTTGTAAAACCGAGGATTACCACCCAATGACGCCAACAGGATGCCGTGGGGAGCTAGATTTACTGTCTCGAAAGATCTAACACTGTTGATATTGAGCCCCAAGTGGTTATCATCTGGGTCAAGCTCTTGTATGACCGTGTCCAGCTCGACAGCGACAATCTGGTTGACAGGTAGGCCGTTGGTGGCGGCGTTTGTAAGGCCGAGGAACTTGCCGTCACTATTGGGTGGGAGTTTGGGGCTCGGGGCGATGAAAAAAGTCAACCCTTCGCCACCTGTTTCGCTGCTGTTGGCGCGGAAGATGTTGACCAAGAATGATGTGTTGAAAGAAGCCACTCCGGTTTCATTTCCAAAGAATTTGCCGTGCCAAAGATTGAAGCTTCGTTTGATGGGTGTATACCTGGAAGTTGCCGGTGATGGGTGTCACCTGAAGGGCATTGTTGCTGATTCTTGATTCTCCTTCGATCTTAAAGTTCCAACCTTGGTTGGAGGAAAAGGAACTGTAGCTATGTGTATAAGTCTTCATCTTCTGGTCTCTGGTGGCATTGGCGAAAACAAAGAAGTGATAGTGAAGTTAAGTTTCGCAATCAACAATTCCATATCAAGAAAATTGTTTATGATGAAACCGTGACGGTTTTGGATTTTGTGGCAGTGGTGGTTTTGGTGGGGGGTTTTCGTTTATGGATGGCACAGCAGAGAGGATTGATTCTGGACCTTCTTATGTACAATGGGTGTTTGGACTTTGTACTTGACAAGCTCACTCAATTCATAAAGAATGGAGTGGTTGGAAGGTCTAGATGTGTAGTTTCGAATGTGAGTTTTTTATTACTACTCTGTATTACTCACTCCATACCATAATAAGTGTGACACTTTCCTTTGACAAGTCAACTGCTTGCTTGATAGCAGACTTCAGTTGCACAGCGCCACTTATGATGAGACAGTGGGAGTATTTTTCTTCTATGGGGTCATTGACTTGTTGACCAACCTGATGAGTGTCTTTGAAACTTGCATAGCATCTGCAAACTAGTAGCCATAGACAGACAGTAGTTGGAGTAGAAAAATTGATCAATCCTATCATCCTCTTTGTTGTTACAGTCAGCATTTAGCAGTTCGATATCAAAGCTTTATAGATATACATACCTGGTCTTGTGCAGTAGCCTCAGATCAAGTAAATGCAGCAAAAGTCAGCCATCTGCATACCCATTCTCCATCACCAGTTTCCTCGCAAAACGTCCCTTTCCGCGCTTCCATCAGAATCTGTCTTCCCATTCACCTGTACGAGGCAAAATCCAACTAATAAAACCATGTTTGATTACTGAGACATCTTTCAGGCTCTCAAGCTACTGAGACATCTTTCAGGCTCTCAAGATCTTCCATATGTACGTGATTGTCAAGTTGAGAGCATGTGCCACCATTGAAATAAATTCGCTGGTTCGAAAATGGAGGCAGAGGGAAGATTCTAGAAGCAGGCCCCATAGTCGTACAGAAAACACTAGTTATGTTTTGCTGTCTTTGCCTCTTTATCTCTGTTCATCTCTCTCTTTCTTCAGTAAGACATCCATGGGAATTGAGATAAACAAATAAGTCAAGCCATTAGTCAGGCATTATGTCAAACACCTTGTAGGCAACCACAAGCTTCAGCCTAAAAGAATTGAAAGAAGCCCCAAAATTTACAACAAAAATCCCCAACATTTACAGAAACGGAATTACGTCCAAGCAAAGAGAAGGGATATACACACCCACCATATTAACTAGGACACCACCACCATATTACTCTCTCCGACCCTGAAAGATTGAAAGATTGTCGTTGTCATTTGATTGCCCCAAAAAGTATGTCCCTATTTCTAAACTTAGGCATGAATGTTAGTGCATATCTACTAAGGTACAAGAAGGTGAAGCTCTTCCTTAATAATTGCAAAATGTACAATAGGACAATCTTTTAGGGACGGAGGAGGTAGTACTATAAAACCTAACAGACCTCTAACCTAATTCTCCTATGAATTGTTAAAGTTTCATACTATTCTTTGTTTCTACATGAGAAACATAGAACCAATTTTAAATAATAGATTCGAGATCGATCATAGGTCAAACACTACTTGAAGGAACATCGAATCGGATCAGAGGTAAGTTTCCTTGCCCTTACTCACGCCATTGCTGCTAACCTACCATCCATGCTCTTACACACGCCATTGTTGCTAATGCAAATACTCCTACTCCTAGAGTAATACTCCCTCCGTCCCGGCCGAAGTGTCCCAAGTTTCCTTTTTGGACGTTCCATTTAAAATGTCTCATTTCTAAAAAGAAAAGTTTTTATTATTTTTATATTCTTTCTATCCCACTCATTCTCTCTCCTACTTTACTTTTACACTCACAACATTCTCTCTCCTAACTATTCCCCCACTCATTCTCTGTACTATTTAATTTTTCATACTCATAACATTTAACCTTTTTCTCTTTCTTACATCACTTTCTTAATTCTCGTGCAATTGTCCTTTTGGGACACTTCGACCGAGACGGAGGAAGTACTAAACAACAATAACGACAACAACAACTAAGCATTAATTCTAAAATAATTTGGGATCAGCTAACATGAATCCTCAATATGCATCGTGAAAGAAAACATTCCAACGATATTCATATGTTGATTCATAATGCCATGATAATGTGACAAAAGTTTTACGCTAATTGTAACATGCCTACCGTAACCCTCATCCTTCATAGTAATACTTCAGAGTAATACTAAGTTAAAAAAATAATAATAATAAAAAATTATTGTGCCTGAATGATTGTAATACACCACTAAGGGGCTAGATTCACGGAGGAACTATCCATAGGGTAGTCAATTGTCATACCATTGCTGGACCCTTGTGTGATTTTTGGAACCTTTTAGCAGCAAGTTTTGAATGGCACTGTATTTCAAGCAACTGCCATGTGCCTCCAGCCATTGGAAGAACTGGATGGTCATACATGCCATCAAGTTCATGATACAGTTGTACTTCCAGGCCATCCAACATCACCTTCTGGTCTTGCAGAATCAGAATTACCATTGGGAACTGCTGCCTTTAAGGCTGATCAAGTTGTACTTCCACGCAATACCATATTTTTTCGTTTGTAGTACGTCATAAATCCATTCATTGTTAGAAACATAATACTCCTCCGTCCCTAAATGAAAGTTAGATTTTTTTTTTTTTTTCAAATTTGCTTTTAATATAATAAAGGGCAAATTGCAATTTAGGGCCTAGAGGGGCTGTTCTCGAAACGGGGCCTCATATCTAAATTTTGTCAAATCAGAGCTCAATGTCTAAATTTTTCGTCAATTAAGGGTTTTTTGACGAATTTTGTTAGAAAACTCAGTTAAGTGACATGTGCTGGACAAGTTGGACTAAATTGAAATGCAAATTAGTTATTAAGGAGTGAAATGTAAACTTTTAAAAATTGATGACCGTTACAAAATATTTTTTTAAAAATAATATTTTTTGAAAATATAATATATTGAGAAAAGCTGTAATTTTTTTTATAATTTTTAAAATATGTTAAAATAAATGCTAAAAATATAAAAAAAATGTATTTTTAAAGAAAATAGTATTTTTTTTTAAAAAAATTAATTAATTTAAATCTTGTAAAATAAATGTTATAAATATAAATAAAAAATTATATTTTTAAAGAAAATAGTATTTTTTTTAAAAAAAATTAATTAATTTTTAACGTAAATCTTGTAAAATAAATGTTATAAATATAAAAAAAATTGTATTTTTAAAGAAAATAGTATTTTTTAAAACAAAATTAATTAATTTTTAACGTAAATCTTGTAAAATAAATGTTATAAATATAAAAAAATGTATTTTTAAAGAACATAGTATTTTTTTTAAAACAAAATTAATTAATTGTAAAAATAATAGATTAGAGGGTCAAATGAGAAATATCCCTTCATCTTCAGCCTTATGCCCAACCACCCACCACCACTTATCTCCGGTCCACCATCTGAAACCATCACCACTCACCAGCTCACCACTTTGCCGCCGCCGCCACCACCACCACCACCGTGACCATTAACAAAACACCGAATTCATGCTTTTCACTTCATTTTTTTCTCAATCCAAACAATAAAGTAATCCTGAACTAAAACCAAACAACATTTACATCCAAATCCATCATGATTGCAGTCCCAAATCAAACCCACGAAAACACGCACACATACAAATCAAACCCACACAAACACGCACACACATAAATCAAACCCACACGCACAGACGCGCTCTCACAAGAAATCAAACCCTCATCAGAGATGCATATACACACTTGAGAGAAGATCTCATATCTAGATAAATGAAATCGAAATCTTGAGAGAGAGAGAGAGAGGGAGGAGGCGAAGGAAAGGGATAGAGATTTGGGGTAGTCGGATTGTGTGAGAAAGAGAATGGAGAAGGAAACTGGGAAAGGGATGGAAGTGGCTGAATTATTGGATTGTGAAGGGAAGGTTTGACGGGAGGTTGGATTGTGAAGGGAGGGTTTGATGGGAGGGGAGGTCCTGGGGTGGGTTTAATTTAAGGGCAAATTGCAATTTAAAAAAAAACTTGATTAAGAAAAAATATAAATTGGGTAAGCATATTTTTTATAAATATTTATTTTATTTAATCTATTTTGAAAAAAATACAAGATTTACATTAAAAATTAATTATTTTTTTTTAAAAAAATACTATTTTCTTTAAAAATATAATTTTTTTATATTTATAACATTTATTTTAACATACTTTAAAAATTATAAAAAAAATTACAGCTTTTCACAATATATTATATTTTCAAAAAATATTATTTTTAAAAAAATATTTTGTAACGGTTATCAATTTTTTAAAATTTATATTTCACTCCTTAATAACTAATTTGCATTTCAATTTAATCCAACTTGTCCAGCACATGCGTGGCACATGTCACTTAACTGAGTTTTCTAACAAAATTCGTCAAAAAGCCCTTAATTGACGAAAAATTTAGATATTGAGCCCTGATTTGACAAAATTTAGATATGGGGCCCCGTTTCGAGAACATCCTCTCGACTTCAGGCCCTAAATTGCAATTTGTTCTTTAATAAAGAGCAAATTTGAAACCTTTTTAGACATTCATTTAGGGACGGAAGGGACGGAGGGAGTAGATTAGTTACATGACACTGAAGTATTAAGGATACATCTCCTCCTAAGGTTTCCTAAAGTTACTCAATCATTGTATTTGATTAGGATTCTTGTAAATATTTTAAATATCCTTTTGTATTTAGGATAGGTAACTAAATATTGTTGATGGCACCCACCCCAAACCCGAGGATAACATCACCACCTCCAACCCAGCCGTCGCTGAAACTGACGAAGAGCCTGCAAAACCCGCCACCAACACATCCATCCCTAACCCGGCCGCCATAACATGGTGTCGCCAAGATCGCCTCATCCTTGGGGCTCTCATAGGTACCCTAGATCCCGTCGTTGCTCCCTTAGTTCACCAAGCCGTCACCTCCCATGAAGCTTGGACCACCCTCAAAATCACCTATGCCAACCCCTCCCGTGGCCACATCCTTCAAATAAAAGACAACCTTGCCGACCTCTCCAAAAACCAACTCTCCATCTCGGACTACATGAATGCCGTCAAATCCTACACCAACAAGCTTGCCATTCTTGGAAAACCCATGAATCCCGAAGACATTATCTACACCATCCTAAAAGGTTTGGACTATGAAACCTCTAAACCCATCATAGACTCAACCCGCGCCAGTCACAACCCCATCTCCTTTGAAGCCTTACACGAAAAACTTATCCAACATGAACTCACCCTAAAACAATCCAACCCTACCAACCCTCTCCCCACCACCGCCTTCACCGCCCAAGCTTGCTCACCACCCAACCGCAACCACTATCGTACCACCAATTCCTCCCCCTCCTCTGGTTCGAATTCCACATACCCCTTTAAGGGTAAGTGCCAATAATGTCGCAACATTGGTCATGTCATCTCCCAATGTCGCCAATTTAAATGTGCCTACCCCACCGTAAACTTCTCCCTACTCCCTCACCAAAACCGAAATCGAAACCCTAACCCGCAAGCCCACACGCCGCCTACCACAACCCCCTCCCTCTCTTGGCTTATCGACAGTGGTGCTACCAACTACATCACCAATGACCTCTCCAACATTGCCTTACATACACCCTACAATGGCAGTGACGACGTCATTATCGGAGACGGTTCCTCTCTTCCTATATCTCACATATGTTCATTCTCTCTCTCCACACACTCTTCCTCTCTTAAATTCAATAGTGTCTTACATGTTCCACTTATCACCCGTAATATTCTTTCCGTGTCTCAGTTCTGTCGTGACAATAATGCTATCATTGAATTCTCACACTCTTCTTTTCTTATTAAGGACAAAGCAACGAGTCAAACTCTTATCCATGAAAACCTTGAGGATGGCGTCTACATTTTCCTCCGCCCATTCAAGCTCTTTCAAGCATTCTTTCTTCGCAGTTGTGACATCATAGATTAGGACATCCCGCTCCCCCTGTTCTTAGCTTATTACGTAGCAAGTTTCGTTTATCTATTTCTTCTAGTTTATCTCCGTGTAATTCCTGTTTTATTAATAAAAGCCACAAACTGCCCTTTGCATCTTCTGCTCTTATTTCGCATGCTCCACTTGATCTCATCTTTTCTGATGTATGGACCTCACCCGTTCATTCCCTAGACAAATTCAAATACTATGTCATCTTTGTCGATCACTATACCAAATATATCTGGTTCTACCCCCTAAAGCACAAATCTGACACTTACAACACCTTCCTTCGTTTCAAAACACTAGTCGAAAAATACTCAACGTCCCATCATTCAGGTCTACTCTGACAACGGGGGTGAATGCCTCAAACTCACACCCACTCTAGCTCAAAACGGCATCACCCATCTTACCCCCCTCACACTCCTGAACATAATGGGTATGCCGAACGTCGTCACCGTCACATTGTTGAAACGGGTCTCACCCTCCTTTCCCATGCCAACCTACCCCTTACCCTCTGGCCATATGCTCTTACCACTGCTACCTACCTAATAAATAGGATGCTTACCCCCACCCTCAACAATGACTCCCCTACCTTCGCCTATTCCGCTCCCCTCCAAACTACACCAAATTACGTAACTTTGGTTGCCTCTGCTATCCCTTGCTTCGCCCATATTCTCCCCACAAACTAGCCCCAAATTCCATTCCCTGTATCTTTGTTGGCTACTCCCCTACACAAAGTGCGTACTTACTACTGCCTTGACCCCACCTCCCATCGGGTCTACACCTCCCGCCACATCCGTTTTGTTGAAACCATTTTCCCCTACAACTCCCTCACCTCCACTTCTTCCTCTGCTTCCGCTCCTCCTCCCTCTGACTGGCACATCCTATTCCTTCCCATTCTAAACACTACACCCTCCGTACCACCTACCCCCATACCCTCACCCCTCCCCCCACTAACCCCCCTCTGAACCCCCTCCCCCAACCAACCCTTACCCCAATTACAACCTGACACAACCCATGCCTAGACACCAGAATCGCGTGATCGCCCCTTTTGTCCAGAAACTGTGCGCGATCGCCCCCCTGAACCGCACGATCGCCCCCTTTGTCCAGAGAATGAGCGCGATCGCCCCCCTCAACCGAGCGATCGCCCCCTTTACCCAACAACGCCATTTCCCCCCTGTGAGGACCCCGACCCGGAACCTACACGTGTCCCGAGCTGGAGCGCCCTCAAACTAACCCAAAATTTCCTTAACTTCTAAAACCTTTAATTAACTTTCGAAAATAAATACAATTATTATAACCATTTCAAAATAAATCTACACCTTTTCACAAAGGAGAAATAGCTATCTAACTTAGAATGTAAGAAACTGTTTTAGTTACAAAACGGCTTTGGTTATAACATAAAATGAAGATTTATAAATACAATTCCGCAAATGAATTATACTAAAGTACACTTTCTATACCAACCTAATCATACCCCGACAATTCCCACAACATAACTTCCAAACTCCTCACCGCCCTTACTTGGCCGGTCCACCTGTCTCGGAATCTAAAACAGTAAAGGGAGAGGGGTGAGAATAAATCTCAATGAGCTATTATGAATGCAAAGAAGATGCCATACAAAGTGCAACACATAGCATGGTAGCACATAACACATTATGAAAGCGGTAAACACCTTACGTTACCTCATTTTACCTTTCCCGCTCGAACAATAAGTCGTACAACGTGGGAGTAAAACTCCACTATTTGGTGAATTGCCTCCAAAGCACATTCACCTCTTATAGGACTCATACCCAGAGATCCATATAAGAAAGGATACCTATATTAGAGTATCCAACAAATATATCGCTAACTGTAAAGCTTTAGGCTTAATACAGAAGCATTCCCCCTAATCGCCAATCGCAGCAGTATGTAAAGCCTTTTGGGTCAATACAGAAGCTTGCACGCCCACTTCTGGCCACGGAGGGTAAGGTCATGTATAATGAACCTTCAATCACTTATAGAACAAATCAGTAATTGATTGAATTCCATTATACCCCCTGAATGTAAACACGTTCAAGCACATAATAGATACTTGAAATAAATCCACAACAAGGGATAATCATATAACAACATGGTAATGTATACTCATGCTCAACAATTTCATAGTGCCACAACCATTTAATACACTACGCATAGTATCATCAATAAATATGAATGATAACACATAATTCCACAGATTGAATCACCAAGCAATCACATAATAAGCATATCCACACATTGGGATATCATAACAACTAGTCAAATAATCCACCCTTGGGATGCACATATCAACTTGCCAAATAATCCATACTTAGGATATTAAGGTAACCATATAATCAATAATTCCACAACTTGGAATAACCATGCCACAAAGTGATACATACCAATTACCAATTAGTTCAATAGTGAAACCTATGGCTTCTACACCATTGCAACTATTCACCGAAGATAAGGAGTAAGTGAGGCTACTATATATCATAAACCATTCTTGCATAGTCATTATACCCCTCGAACAACCTTAATAAAAGTTCAAGATCTATTTCCCAAGTTGGAACTATTCTCCGAACCATCATTTAACTACTTCCACAATTCCACTTTGATCAATAAAGACGTCATGGCCTAGCCAAGGTATTCCATTTTAACTTAGGTTAAGAAAGATTGATTTGTATCCGGGTTGGGTTAGGTTCTATTAATTTATAATGGTTAGGGATCGTCCCACGAGGAAATTAGCAAAATTCAGCAAAAAGGGAAAACGGGGGAAAATCTGGTGACATGGGCGACCGCCCATGTCACTTGGGCGACCGCCCAAGGAAGTTAAAAAGGGAGCCAACAATCTGCCTTCATGGGCGGCCGCTCAGCCCCCATGGGCGACCGCCCAAGGCCACTTTCAGCATATTCGAAATTTCAACTTAATTTACATAGTTTATTTCCTTTTAAATCTTTCTTAATCTCATGAACACTAAAGGAATTTTCTAACCTTACTTACTTCAACTCAAATTATCTAAACCCAAGATCATGTAGATCTAGATTATTTATCACCAAGTCTTCCACCCATTTCACTACTTCATTCAAGTTTATCCCATTAATCTATCTCCATCCATTTCTTACATCCTAGATCATCTTCCAAGAATATTAACCTCTTTCCATTTCATTAACCAAGCACTCAACTCTTATAAAGTTCCCAACCATTTCATTATTTCATTTCGAGCTAAATCTCCTAATTTAACTCCACCCATTTCATAAATCAATTCTTCCACTTCCAAGAAGGTTTCTAAAGCATTAACAATCATCATAATAACAATAAAAATATCCATAGATCATGAACATTCAAAGAAAGGAAAGGTCATAATAACTCACCTTAGGGTTTGTAATGGGAGGTTGATCTTTCTAGCTAGATGGATTCTCCTAGATAATCCAACTTCAATGATGCTCCTAGACTTGAATTTGGTGAAGAAATGTCTTGGATTCAAAGCTTGGATGGAGGGCTTCAATGGAGTTCCTCTAGTCTTTCTCTAGGAAGGAAATGGGATGAATGAAGGAGAAGGAGGAAGGAGGAAGGAGTATAAAATGGATAAAGGAGGAGGGGGCGGTCCAAGGAGGGGAGAAGGGGAGGGCTTTAGGGGAGTTGTCCCCCACCAAAATATCCCCTACCAAAAACTCTTCCATAAATTTTAAATTAATTCTCCCAACCCATAACATTTTATTTGTCCATTTTATTACCACTCCATTCTATTACTTTATTTATTTCTAATTATTATTTTTCCTTTAGAACACTATTTATTTCCTTATCATTTTATCCTAATATAAGAAATTTAAAGATATAAAATAAACACATAAGGTTGATATTAATTTTAAAAGTATATAATGTTATACTAAAATTGTGTCTAGGGTTAGGGTCGTCACACTCACTCCCCCTTAAAGAAAATTCGTCCCGAATTTGACTGTCACTTACCTTAATGTTCAATCCGCCTCGGTTACTTATGTATACCTCATACTCCAATTCCCAAATAGTCTCTTCAATTTCACCCCAACAAATTAGAGATCGATATTTTCTTCCCAAACTATGCCTCATACGGTTTTATCCCAATGTTAGAATGATAACTACTATTATACGCACTCAATCCTCGGTAACCATACGTACTATTGACCACTAACATCCCTAGTTCATGCCGTAGCATATCATCAACAACAAGTAATGATTCCTCAACTTTTTACAAGGTTAAACTTAATAGCATTCCTATCTTCCCAAAAGGACCTTCCCGAACGATGTCTATCCAGTCCATTTAACACTATGGGTTTTATACAATCGAACTATCCCCTAACATAGGTGAGGACTTCATCAATAAACCTCTCATCAGGCTATATATATAACGAGTAGAAAATACAATTCAACTTTCTATTATCACCATTCAATATTCCAATTATGCTCAGGACTAGTGACAAGTCAATATTCAAATTGAAGGGTCAAGCCGCCCACAACGGAGCCGATCCAACTCCAAAACAAAACCGAGTCTATTGTGACCGACACAATAATAACCCCACATTTATCAAATCATTTCTCGGATCAAAACTTTAATATACTTAATCAATATAGGGAAACTAGGTTGCCTTTTTAACTTGCTTTTGTACGAACTATACCTTTAAAATAACATGTCTTTCGAAATTTTACAACATCTTTCGTAATTCCAAATGATAATACAAAAAGAGATCCAAAGAGACCCGAATGGTTTACTTATTTAAAACCGCCCATACCAGCTTTAATTAACCAAACCACTTAAAATTTCAAAGGGTTGATAAGTTAACAAAAATAACTCGAGTGATTTAATTATCTACAACCGTCCCATACCAGTGGTAGATAGTTAAATTACTCACAGATTTTAATTTACACGAAAATGGTTTACTGACCTTATTAAATCAACTATCCCCGAAGGGCACAATTGCTCATACCGAAGTTCAATATACAATCCAAAGTTTTAAAGCACATTTAAAACAACTCTAACATAATATTCATGTTGACTTCCATTTATAGTGTAGCCACCACTCATAATTTTTCTACTTAGTTAAATCCTCTATAAGAAAACACAATCTCGTAATACTTATTACTATCTCCGATAAGTAACACTAAAACATTCATTAAGATTATAAACTTGGTAAAGCATCCTCAATTCAATAATTCCTCAAGTTGAATATTCAACACTTTTACTTAATTTGAGTCATCTATTCCCTACCTTTGATATTGGTATTGTACTTAGTAACAACATACTGTAAACATCAAGTTTCCGATCAAATACCAAGATTTCTAAATAAGAAAATATAATTGGAACTCACATAGATCAATTATCCCCAATTCGCAATTAAACATTAACCGTATAAACTAACTTACCTATCACTAACCATCAACAATCTCAAATCCAAGCATCACACCAATCCCTCATATGAGTCACGCAACTAAGTCGGCTCCATGTGGTATAATCATCCTAAAGTATCCCGCCTTCCAATAAGATTTATCCTCATTTTATTTCCTCCACTAATGATAATCATCTCTCAAAACAACCCATACACATATTTTACCAATTCGAAGTTGATCCTACAAGTCACCAATAATTACATCTATTATACTTCTTCGCATTTACTCTATTTACTTTCCCATAACTAATACACAATCCACAAATCAAAACGGTCATATTAAATACAAATGTTGTCTTAAGTATATCCTTAGAACAAATTTTCACTGTAATTGTAACACTCGAAAATTCAACTAATAACCACGAGTATCCTACTAGTTTCTAAAATCGTCATACAAATCATCAACAAGTGATAACGAATACTTATTCCTCACAGCTTACTAATTTGAGATCTCCATAATCTACAATTATCCACCAAGTATCATCTTTTCTAAATATAGTACTAATTTATCCTTACGAAGAGTCGCTAAACTAATTATCTTCTTTATCAATTACTTTCCCAAGATGAATCATCAAGTCCATCATCCCAATTAGTGTCCTCTATCTAGGAATTCGAATACCAAAATAGTACTTTATAGCAACTCAAAATCTCGCATCCGGTATGATACCTGATGAAACCCAATTTGAAACTTACATAGAAAACACCACTTAGTCAACTAATAGCACATAAGGCAGAGACATATTGGTTCTATCAGATCTCGTACTCGCGATATTTTATAACCCATATAATCCCACTTAGACTATCACTTTCAATACTAGTCTCATATATCTAGTCTCCCCACGAGACACCAATGTAAGAATACTCACGCAAGTTACACAACCATAAATCACTCTTAATTAGACCATATACCTATCCTCAACTAAGAGTTCACAAATTCATTTACTACCGTACATGAGATAACTCAAGGTTCCTTTAAATCAAAGATAACACACAACCCAAATAATCTTCACATTCCTTAGGCCATACTTTCGACATTTATGCATATATGATAAAATAGCAAATAATGACTCATCCGCCTCTACCACACACGGAGGCAAATCAAACATAGATAAGGAGACTCGCTTCTTGCGACAGTCCTCCCAAATCACAATCACCATGATAAACAATAATGATTCAAGGTACTCTCCCGTAGGAATAGGACCTCCAACACATAAGGCAACTTTTAGGCCAATTTATGCAAATAAAAGATGAAATGTAATGCCACATGAGAACGAATGAACAGGGATTTATAAAAGTATGAACCCTAACTCCTGAGACAGGTAAAATACCTCAAGTGATGGTGGAGGAATCTATCTCTCCATAACTCACCTTTCCTTGATTCCTTGGTTGGTTAATATCATTTTCTGTCCTTGAACAATTCCTGCATTAAACTCTCGACGTAAGTTATCGCACACTCTCACTCAGCTAGACTCTACCCGAGAATTCTAACCGAGCTCTGATACCAACTGTGAGGACCCCGACCCGGAACCTACACGTGTCCCGAGCTGGAGCGCCCTCAAACTAACCCAAAATTTCCTTAACTTCTAAAACCTTTAATTAACTTTCGAAAATAAATACAATTATTATAACCATTTCAAAATAAATCTACACCTTTTCACAAAGGAGAAATAGCTATCTAACTTAGAATGTAAGAAACTGTTTTAGTTACAAAACGGCTTTGGTTATAACATAAAATGAAGATTTATAAATACAATTCCGCAAATGAATTATACTAAAGTACACTTTCTATACCAACCTAATCATACCCCGACAATTCCCACAACATAACTTCCAAACTCCTCACCGCCCTTACTTGGCCGGTCCACCTGTCTCGGAATCTAAAACAGTAAAGGGAGAGGGGTGAGAATAAATCTCAATGAGCTATTATGAATGCAGCAAGATGCCATACAAAGTGCAACACATAGCAGGGTAGCACATAACACATTATGAAAGCGGTAAACACCTTACGTTACCTCATTTTACCTTTCCCGTCTGAACAATAAGTCGTACAACGTGGGAGTAAAACTCCACTCTTTGGTGAATTGCCTCCAGCACATTCACCTCTTATAGGACTCATACCCCAGAGATCCATATAAGAAAGGATACCTATATTAGAGTATCCAACAAATATATCGCTAACTGTAAAGCTTTAGGCTTAATACAGAAGCATTCCCCCTAATCGCCAATCGCAGCAGTATGTAAAGCCTTTTGGGTCAATACAAGCTTGCACGCCACTCTGTGGCCACAGAGGGGTAAGGTCACAGTATAATGAACCTTCAATCACTTATAGAACAAATCGCAATTGATTGAATTCCATTATACCCCCTGAATGTAAACACGTTCAAGCACATAATAGATACTTGAAATAAATCCACAACAAGGGATAATCATATAACAACATGGTAATGTATACTCATGCTCAACAATTTCATAGTGCCACAACCATTTAATACACTACGCATAGTATCATCAATAAATATGAATGATAACACATAATTCCACAGATTGAATCACCAAGCAATCACATAATAAGCATATCCACACATTGGGATATCATAACAACTAGTCAAATAATCCACCCTTGGGATGCACATATCAACTTGCCAAATAATCCATACTTAGGATATTAAGGTAACCATATAATCAATAATTCCACAACTTGGAATAACCATGCCACAAAGTGATACATACCAATTACCAATTAGTTCAATAGTGAAACCTATGGCTTCTACACCATTGCAACTATTCACCGAAGATAAGGAGTAAGTGAGGCTACTATATATCATAAACCATTCTTGCATAGTCATTATACCCTCGAACAACCTTAATAAAAGTTCAAGATCTATTTCCCAAGTTGGAACTATTCTCCGAACCATCATTTAACTACTTCCACAATTCCACTTTGATCAATAAAGACGTCATGGCCTAGCCAAGGTATTCCATTTTAACTTAGGTTAAGAAAGATTGATTTGTATCCTGTTGGGTTAGGTTCTATTAATTTATAATGGTTAGGGATCGTCCCACGAGGAAATTAGCAAAATTCAGCAAAAAGGGAAAACGGGGGAAAATCTGGTGACATGGGCGACCGCCCATGTCACTTGGGCGACCGCCCAAGGAAGTTAAAAAGGGAGCCAACACCCGCTTCACGGGCGGCCGTCAGCCTACGGGCGACCGCCCAAGGCCACTTTCAGCATATTCGAAATTTCAACTTAATTTACATAGTTTATTTCCTTTTAAATCTTTCTTAATCTCATGAACACTAAAGGAATTTTCTAACCTTACTTACTTCAACTCAAATTATCTAAACCCAAGATCATGTAGATCTAGATTATTTATCACCAAGTCTTCCACCCATTTCACTACTTCATTCAAGTTTATCCCATTAATCTATCTCCATCCATTTCTTACATCCTAGATCATCTTCCAAGAATATTAACCTCTTTCCATTTCATTAACCAAGCACTCAACTCTTATAAAGTTCCCAACCATTTCATTATTTCATTTCGAGCTAAATCTCCTAATTTAACTCCACCCATTTCATAAATCAATTCTTCCACTTCCAAGAAGGTTTCTAAAGCATTAACAATCATCATAATAACAATAAAAATATCCATAGATCATGAACATTCAAAGAAAGGAAAGGTCATAATAACTCACCTTAGGGTTTGTAATGGGAGGTTGATCTTTCTAGCTAGATGGATTCTCCTAGATGATCCAACTTCAATGATGCTCCTAGACTTGAATTTGGTGAAGAAATGTCTTGGATTCAAAGCTTGGATGGAGGGCTTCAATGGAGTTCCTCTAGTCTTTCTCTAGGAAGGAAATGGGATGAATGAAGGAGAAGGAGGAAGGAGGAAGGAGTATAAAATGGATAAAGGAGGAGGGGGGGGCGGTCCAAGGAGGGGAGAAGGGGAGGGCTTTAGGGGAGTTGTCCCCCACCAAAATATCCCCTACCAAAAACTCTTCCATAAATTTTAAATTAATTCTCCCAACTCATAACATTTTATTTGTCCATTTTATTACCACTCCATTCTATTACTTTATTTATTTCTAATTATTATTTTTCCTTTAGAACACTATTTATTTCCTTATCATTTTATCCTAATATAAGAAATTTAAAGATATAAAATAAACACATAAGGTTGATATTAATTTTAAAAGTATATAATGTTATACTAAAATTGTGTCTAGGGTTAGGGTCGTCACACTCACTCCCCCTTAAAGAAAATTCGTCCCGAATTTGACTGTCACTTACCTTAATGTTCAATCCGCCTCGGTTACTTATGTATACCTCATACTCCAATTCCCAAATAGTCTCTTCAATTTCACCCCAACAAATTAGAGATCGATATTTTCTTCCCAAACTATGCCTCATACGGTTTTATCCCAATGTTAGAATGATAACTACTATTATACGCACTCAATCCTCGGTAACCATACGTACTATTGACCACTAACATCCCTAGTTCATGCCGTAGCATATCATCAACAACAAGTAATGATTCCTCAACTTTTTACAAGGTTAAACTTAATAGCATTCCTATCTTCCCAAAAGGACCTTCCCGAACGATGTCTATCCAGTCCATTTAACACTATGGGTTTTATACAATCGAACTATCCCCTAACATAGGTGAGGACTTCATCAATAAACCTCTCATCAGGCTATATATATAACGAGTAGAAAATATAATTCAACTTTCTATTATCACCATTCAATATTCCAATTATGCTCAGGACTAGTGACAAGTCAATATTCAAATTGAAGGGTTGGCCGCCCACAACGGAGCCGATCCAACTCCAAAACAAAACCGAGTCTATTGTGACCGACACAATAATAACCCCACATTTATCAAATCATTTCTCGGATCAAAACTTTAATATACTTAATCAATATAGGGAAACTAGGTTGCCTTTTTAACTTGCTTTTGTACGAACTATACCTTTAAAATAACATGTCTTTCGAAATTTTACAACATCTTTCAGAATTCCAAATGATAATACAAAAAGAGATCCAAAGAGACCCGAATGGTTTACTTATTTAAAACCGGCCCATACCAGTTTTAATTAACCAAACCACTCAGAAATTTCAAAGGGTTGATAAGCTAACAAAAATAACTCGAGTGATTTAATTATCTACAACCGTCCCATACCAGTGGTAGATAGTTAAATTACTCACAGATTTTAATTTACACGAAAATGGTTTACTGACCTTATTAAATCAACTATCCCCGAAGGGCACAATTGCTCATACCGAAGTTCAATATACAATCCAAAGTTTTAAAGCACATTTAAAACAACTCTAACATAATATTCATGTTGACTTCCATTTATAGTGTAGCCACCACTCATAATTTTTCTACTTAGTTAAATCCTCTATAAGAAAGCACAATCTCGTAATACTTATTACTATCTCCGATAAGTAACACTAAAACATTCATTAAGATTATAAACTTGGTAAAGCATCCTCAATTCAATAATTCCTCAAGTTGAATATTCAACACTTTTACTTAATTTGAGTCATCTATTCCCTACCTTTGATATTGGTATTGTACTTAGTAACAACATACTGTAAACATCAAGTTTCCGATCAAATACCAAGATTTCTAAATAAGAAAATATAATTGGAACTCACATAGATCAATTATCCCCAATTCGCAATTAAACATTAACCGTATAAACTAACTTACCTATCACTAACCATCAACAATCTCAAATCCAAGCATCACACCAATCCCTCATATGAGTCACGCAACTAAGTCGGTCTATAGGGTATAATCATCCTAAAGTATCCTGCCTTCCAATAAGATTTATCCTCATTTTATTTCCTCCACTAATGATAATCATCTCTCAAAACAACCCATACACATATTTTACCAATTCCTGAAGTTGATCCTACAAGTCACCAATAATTACATCTATTATACTTCTTCGCATTTACTCTATTTACTTTCCCATAACTAATACACAATCCACAAATCAAAACGGTCATATTAAATACAAATGTTGTCTTAAGTATATCCTTAGAACAAATTTTCACTGTAATTGTAACACTCGAAAAATTCAACTAATAACCATTGAGTATCCTACTAGTTTCTAAAATCAGTCATACAAATCATCAACAAGTGATAACGAATACTTATTCCTCACAGTTACTAATTTGAGATCTCCATAATCTACAATTATCCACCAAGTATCATCTTTTCTAAATATAGTACTAATTTATCCTTACGAAGAGTCGCTAAACTAATTATCTTCTTTATCAATTACTTTCCCAAGATGAATCATCAAGTCCATCATCCCAATTAGTGTCCTCTATCTAGGAATCCGAATACCAAAATAGTACTTTATAGCAACTCAAAATCTCAGTATCCGGGTATGATACCTGATGAAACCCAATTTGAAACTTACATAGAAAACACCACTTAGTCAACTAATAGCACATAAGGCAGAGACATATTGGTTCTATCAGATCTCGTACTCGCGATATTTTATAACCCATATAATCCCACTTAGACTATCACTTTCAATACTAGTCTCATATATCTAGTCTCCCCACGAGACACCAATGTAAGAATACTCACGCAAGTTACACAACCATAAATCACTTCTCACCTCCCCAAATATGTCAACCTCTCCCTTCTCACCTCCCCCACAAGCCTCCCCACTACTACCGAATAAGCACTATCTATCCCACACTGGCGCAATGCCATGATTGAAGAATTTCAGGCTGTCACTCGAAACAACACATGGTATCTGGTTCCCTCTGCCACTGCTCACAACATTGTCGGATGCAAATGGGTTTTCTGTATTAAGTACATCCTGATAACACAATTCATAAATACAAAGCTCGGCTTGTAGCCAAGGGCTTTCACCAACAATCCGGTGTTGACTACACCGAAACCTTCAGTCCTGTTGTTAAACCCGCTACTGTTAGGCTTCTTCTTTCTCTTGCCACTACCATCCACTAGCCCCTTCGCCAACTTGATGTCAACAACGCCTTTCTTCAAGGTACTCTCTCTGAAACTGTATTTATGACACAACCCCCCAGGTTTGAGTGTAGATACCCCATTCTGAACCAATAATTCATGATTACACTACTCTTCGTCTCTCTTTTGTGTTTTGATGAAAGCATATTAGTTTCGTCATGTTTCGTTACGTTTCTAACTAATCTCGTTAGTTTTGGACTTAACTGACTAACGAAATAACTGAAGAGGACAAAATAGTCAATCGACTAGTTGTCCCGCGCGGGACATACGTGTCTCGCGTGAGACAACCCCTCTTCAGGATGTGAAGAATCACTTTTCTTATGCGTTTCATACTCTTTTCTTGATAAATATTATCCAATTCGGTTCTCCAATAGCAGTTGAGTTCTGAAACCTTTCTAGGGTGATTTCCCTCTCCACCTTTACCTCTCCAACCTCCTATAAATACATGATGGCTTTCAGTATTTCAGAGGTCCCCGATTCCCGATCGAAAACACACAACATAAACAATTTGTTGGTTTCTTTCCACGAGAGACTCCTGCAAATCACTCTAAATAAACTCTCAAATCTGTCCTTCAACCTTGTTGATTGACGAACATTCAAGGCTCAAGCCTAAAATCAAGGCGAAGCTCTGCCCAAATCATTTTTCGACCAAGAAAGCTTAGAACCACGTTCTAAATCAAATACTCCATAAACACAAGGTAAACTCCTCTTTCTTCTTCTCAATCTTTCTATTGGCTTTTAGAGTAGTGTAACCCCATCAAAATGGTTAGCCTAGAGTCCCTTCAATCCATGGAGGCGATCTCGAAGCATACAACCCGACATTCCTAATTAAGAAATTAATTAGGGTTTTCTTATTTAAATATTGTTAGATTGATAATACTCGATTGTCAAGACCGATCTCCGGATTGGGTGGAATGGGTGCTCCTCGACCTTTCCATTCCATAACTTAACTCCCGAACCCTCAAATCTCTTAAAATAATCAAAAAGGTTTTTCTTATTGTTTTCCTAAATAAATAATAAGTGTCGACTCTGTTATTCAATAAAAATATCAATGCTACAGTTTTGGCGACTCCACTGGGAAAAATTAATTAAGAGGGATAGACTTGCACACAATTGCGTATTATCAATCTTTTTATTTTTTTGCAAAAATTTTATTTTTTCTGAGTTTTTCTGTACTGTTTTCGTTAAAAAAAAATTTACTGTTCGAATGCTTGTTCAGCGCGGCACAAGCTTATCCCGCGCGAAACTAATAATCAACTTTCTCTGTGTTTTGTTTGGCGGTGGCGCAATAGAAAAGGAAAAAAAAGTAGGTCAGTTGACTTTTGTCAAAAATGACCCTATTAACAAAAAAAAAAAAAAAAGAAAAAAGAAAAAAAGAAAAAGGACTTGGGTTGTTGACCTGTATCAAGTTTGAGCTCAAAAAAAAAAAAATCTTTTTGTCAAAAGTTGACCCTATAAACTTACAAAAAAGTTTTAAAATTTCAGAAAAGTCAAAATAAATTATTATTCCTATTTTGCTTGTATTAACTTTATTTTGCTGGGTAGAGTAATTATTAATTACTTGAACTATATACCTGCGTGCGATTGTTTTTTTTATTTAAAGTCCGGTCCATGAAGGATTCGGGAGTTGTAGTTTAAATTTATTTATTTATTTATTTTTCTCTCTCTCCTTTAAGTGGAACTACGACGGCCTGAGTCTTCCTAATTTGGAAGAAATGTAGGCAACCACTTGGTGCGGTCATTGCTTATTTTTCTTTTGTTTTCAAAAAAAAAAACTCTCTATTTTCTCTATCACCTAGATTGACTCACACACACACGCACTCATATTATAACTGTCATTACACTATATACCCTGATTAACCCGGGACCCACACTAAGGACGGATGACGGTAACCACCTAGTTGCCGGTCTCTCCGAAGTTGGATCATCCCACTCCGCGTCTTCAATCCATCTAGATTGTCATATCACGGGGAGCCTAGCCTTTCAGCCCTGTATCGCCACATATCATGTAGATTGACTTTTTAAGACACTCTGTGACCGGTCGATTTGATCTTGGAGTCCTTGTAATCCATTGTCAAGATCTTGTTTTGTGCAATAATCCATTGAAAAGAAATTAATAAATTGTCGCTTCGGATTTGTCCCTTCGGAAATGTCCCTATGATTGTCCCTTCGGATTTGCTCCTAAAAAGAATTTTTTTTTTTACCAAATTTATTGCACAAAACTTGATGTTACTTGGGATGACTTTGACCCCTAGGTCCTTAGGTTTGGATTTCGAATGATAGAAACCCCCAAAATGGATTTTCCGTCTGACCAAAATTAGGATTAAAATCAGAAAATTGTGACTTTCCATGGTGTTGTCTCGCGCGAGACTACTTGTCCCGTGCGAGACAAGTGTTCGATCTTTTCGTGTTTTGGTCAAAACCTTCAAGCCTTCATGCACCCTACTCAGCCGACTTGTTGGGACTCGATCATGGTTTAACACGGTTGCTACACGTCTAGGTTCTTTGCCAAAGCTCGACACGATGTCTGCTTCTTCTTCTACCACCGAGGCCGAAATCAAGGAAGCTAAGGCCGAACTCATTGAAGCCATGCTTAGGATGGATGAGCAAAGTAAGAAAATTGATGAGCAAAATGCCCAAATAACCGCCCTCATGCGAGAGCTCTATGAGATGAAAGTCAAGAAAGAAAGAAAACAAAAGCAGAAAGAGGAATCCTCCTCCGATGAAGGGAAATCCTACACAAAAAAGAATAAGAAAATCAAAAAGTCAAGTAAGAAAGAGGAAGATTCCTTTTCATCCTCTTCCTCATCCTCCTCCGATGATGAGGGACATATCTTCAAGGGTGCTAAAATCAAGAAAGAAGGCAGTGGTGAAACTACTAAACTTGGTGAACATGTTACTAAGAACTACCTCGAGAAGAAACTCACAATCCTTGACACTTCAAAAGGGTCATTCGTCCCATTTGATCCCGATGCTCTTCAACAATCAATCACCAAGTTTCCTCGCAAGTACAAGACACCCGACATTGCCAAGTTTAATGGCACTACTTGTCCTCGAGCTCATGTGGAGACCTACACTTGAGCTATGCTTCCAATGGGCGTTGATAACACAATCTTGGCCCAATATCTCTGAGGGTGAGGAGAGAGAGAAAGAAGAGATTTTTGCTGTTGCGGGGAAGAGAGAAGAACCTGTGGTTGTGAAGAAGGGAGATCTTTTAATGGCGGATGCTAGTGGTGGGTTGAGTGCTAATAAAGCTACTGGTCAGGAGGAAGAAGGGAATACTGCGTCTTTCCCTGAAAGGGTATACTCCTCTCACTCACTCTACGTATATATTATCTTATTTTTTGGCCTGAGATTATTGTGTGTAGAAATTGGTCTCTTACACACGTCTTTTTGATGTATTAGGGTTAAATTTGATTCAAAATTTGGTTACAGCTAAAAATATTGGTGCAGTTTTGGTTATTTGCTGCTATGCTACTCCCCCTATGTTACTTGTTAATAAGGATACATAAGTTGATATTATGCTTACATGCAGTGACAACCTAGGTCTTATTTGTTTCTGTGTGCTACTTGTATTTTAAATAACGTATGCTTTTGGTTTGGTGAAGTAGCTTTTCTTACCGTGTCCTTCTCTTCCTCTTCTGTGTTTTTAATCTATGTCTATATGCAGGTGATTATTTCTAACAGATATTTTCTTCGTCTCAATATTTAAGAATATTATTTTGACTTTGGCGGCGGCTTATAGGGAAGGACCACAAGGGGGCCAGCGGGTTGGTCTGGTCCCAATAGCAAACGTGTATTTACAGATTGTCTATAAAGACACATGGTTTTTAGCTCTTTCTTTACCTAGAATTTGACCCAGTTAGATATAGGAAAGATATAAGAAGGTGGCCATCCGCGGAGAGACGCGATGATAACAGGAATATTTGTCATTTCCTGAACTTCTCGCCCAAATAAAACCACAAAAAACTATCTCACTTTTAGCTGGTCTTGACCTTCCAAGCTTTTACATAACCTAGATCATACTAACCCTCTTGAATCAATCCATTAACAAATAAAATATAGTAACTTTCAGTGCATAAAAGTACTCCTAAAGCTTAATCTGAATCAATCGCTACTCATGTAATCATAACAACTTGATCAACTAAGCATGCACAAGAATCATAAACAAGATAAAGAAAATGACATACCTAGCAATCAGACGAGATGCTTGTGCCTGAGGCGATTGATAATGGTGAGCTAAGCCAAGAACTCGGTCTCACCCTTCAAACTTTCCCTGGAAAAACACTTAACAGCGAACGCCAAGTCTTCATCAGGCAACATTCCCTTGTACACAACCCCATAACCTCCTTGTCCCAATTTCCTCTTGTCATCGAAATTATTGGTAGCCTTCTTCAACTGCCTACACTTGAACTCTCTTGGCATCCCTGGCAAAGTCCTTAATATGCGCAATGTATTAGATTGAGATCGAATAACTTTCCTTCTCTTGTGTATGTAATGCCCCAAAGCTGCCATGGCGGCAAGTATGATCACCACCACCAGAATCCCAACTCCGAGCCCAATTCTCATTGCAGGGTCCTCGGAAAAGTATTCCACCATTAATTCCAGCTCCGAACACAGTTTAACTGGGAGGTACTTCCAGTTGAGGCAGAGAATCCAATATACGATTCTTGCGCCAAAAACTGCTGGAGATCTAGATTCCTTGTTATGAACGGACTCGACGGCATTGGCGGGGTGGGGTACATCCTTACCCGATTGTTACGCCATGTAAACATGAATCACCTCTGGATACCATCGTAATTGATCCAAATATTATGAAATTGAGGTGTGGGTTTGTCAGGAGGATTCATCGGCGCCAATCGAAGACCTCTCTGTCTTAACGGCACCGTCTCGACGGATCTGACGTTGTTGATATTAAGCCCCAAGTGGTTGTCATTCAGGTCAAAAGACTGTTTGTCGGTGTCGAGCTCGATGGCGATAATCCGGTTGGTGGAGTTCCCGTCAGTGGAGGCGATTATAAGGCCGAGGAATTCACCGGAGCTGTTGAGCGGGAGGTCGATACTGGGGACAAAAACGAATGCTAAACCTTCACCAATGTAATTGTCAATTGGGAAAATGTTAACCAAGAAAGACGTGTTGAAGGAAGCGACCCTGCCAGTGCCATTCGAACCAAAGTTGCCTTCGTAGAGCTTGAAGGGTCGGTTGATAAGGACCCGGACAGACATGTTGTAGAGACTAAAGACTTGTTGGTTGCCAGTGTCGGGTGTCACTTGAAGGGCATCTTTGGTTTTTTCCGCTCCACCTTTGAACTCAAAGCCGTAACTGGCTATATCGGATTGTTCGAAGGAACCGTGAGTAAAACTGAAAGTTTTGAGCTCCTTGGCTCCGGCAACAGCGGCAACGAAGACAGAAAGGATGATTAGGAGGAAACTAACTCAGCTTGGATCTTATCCAAATAGGCTTGATAAGCACAAAATATATACTCCCTCCGTCCCAAAATAAATGTCACAGTTGACAATCTTTTTGGGAAGGAGGGAGGGTTATTGATGTAAAGCATCTTCTTAACCCAGGCTTGAGCAAAGCTCGAGCTTGGCTAAATATTAGTAGCTTCTTTCATGGGTAATTGAATTGAGCTCAAACATAAGTTCCTAAGCTGGAGTTCGAGCTCAAGTAAACTTAAAAGAGCCTCCATGCTTGACACTCAACTCGAATCAGCTCGTTTACAATGTCCTAGACCAATGATACTTGTAGGGCGACAAAATAAATCATTTTGGAGATATATATTTCTTTGCAGCTCAGGTATGCATCAAGGGTACGCTCAATTGTGAATAATCCATGCAAAAACGTTGCATCTTAAGAAGTTGCACGCCTAAAGAAGCTAGTATCATATTGGAAAGAACAAGCTGGTAGGAAAGGAGATGATACAGATTTGGAAGAGATCCAAGAAAACGGCCGCCAACAAGGCAGACAGATGGGCGGCATTCCATGTAGAATATGATATACAATGGGTGCTTCTGGTGGTGGGTGTTTGTTTATGGGTGGCACAGCGGTGGTGCAGCAGTAGAGGATTGGTTCTGGACCTTCTGGTGTACAATGGGTGCTTGGACTTTGAACTTGACAAGCTCACTCAATTCATAAAGAATGATGGAGTGGTTGGTGGGTCTAAGATATGAAGTTTGAATGTGAGTTTATTTATTACTACTCTGTATTAATCCTTTCGTGCCAGTCACGCTTTCCTTTGACATGTCAACCGCAATACTTATAACGGGACGGTGGAAGTATGTTTCTTCTATGTGGTCATGCAAATGTTCATTGACTTGTTGACCAACCCGATGAGTGTTTTGAAACTTGCATAGCATAAGCTAGTACTAGTAGCCATAGACACACAGTAGTTGGTGGAGTAGAAAAATTGATCAATCCTATCATCAGCTTTGTTGTCTAGAGTTCAGCATTTAGCTGTTTGATATCAAAGCTGTATATACGTACATACCTGGTCTTGTGCAGTAGCCTCAGATCAAGTAAATGCAGCAAAAGTCAGCCATCTGCATACCCATTCTCCAGCACCAGGTTCCTTGCAAAACATCCCCTTCCGTGCTTCCATCGAATTTGTCTTCCCGTTCACCTGCATGAGGCAAAATCGAACTAATTAAAACATGTTTTATTACTGAGATATCTTTCAGGCTCTCAAGATCTTCCATATGTACGTGATTGTCAAGTTGAGAGCATGTGCCACCATTGAAATAAATTCGCTGGTTCGTAAATGGAGGAGGCAGAGGGAAGATTCTAGAAGCAAGCCCCATACTCGTACAGAAAACACTAGTTAAGTTTTGCAGTCTTTGCCTCTTTATCTCTGTTCATCTCTCTCTTTCCCCGATACGAGATATCCATGGAAAATTGAGATAAACAAATAAGTCAGGCCATCACTCAGGCATTATGTCAAACACCTTGTAGGCAACCAGTTTTTGCTTAAAGCTACAGCCTAAAAGACTTGAAAGAAGCACCAAAAATTACAACAAAAAGCCCCAACAATTACAAAAACAGATAATGTTTGAGCTCTCTCTGAACTCCATACATTCCTTCCAACTCGCCTTGCTTCATTTAGAAACCCGTATGCCTATTACCAATCGAACACACCCCGGGCTACATCCATATTCAAACCCCTTCTTGCACAAACCCACAAAATCTTTTCACCTCAATTCACTGCATTTATGTTCTTGTTTTATGGAGCTGGCAATGCCAATGGTGATGATAGCAGGCAACCAAGCACTTGCGGAAGGAGTTTATGTATACATACTATATGATAGTATATGTATATGGGTGTGTGCATATGAAAAGGCCATGAACTGTAGCAGCATGCTTAAGCACTCCGTTACATGAACAAGATTTTATAAGAACAACAACTGTATAATACATCAAAGCTTTCCCCTTTTAACAACATATCAGAGTGAAATCTTTCAATAAGAATTGAAAAAGAAAAAGAGAAAGAAAAAAAGAAAAAGAGAAAAAGAAAAAAAGAATTGAAATCTTGTGATTTCCCAACTCTACATAACTGAAGAGAAACAAAGAGAAAAAAGTAAATACAATCACAAGTACAAAAAACTAAGCCATGGAGTGATCAGTGTAGCCAGAATAATTTTCTCGACTCATATATTTTGGAGTCCACTCGGGCCCCGAATAGAGCGATGCCGTATCAATGGAAATGGTATCAGTAAACTCCCCAATAGGCATCATAGCAGGCCAAATAAAAGGTGGTTTAAAAGGCGGAACACTAGGCACAGCAACCGAACCGGATATAATCTGCACAATTGCATGCGTTTTAGGCCTCTCATTAGCTATAGGATGCGAACAAGCCAACCCCAACAGTAAAAGCCTCTCGGCTTCCTCTGGCACATAGTCATCCATGAGCCTTTCATCAACAGCATCAAGAATACGACCCTCACGGTACAAGGACCAAACCCAGTCAACCAAGTACTGGAACCCACCTATTTTCATCCCGGGCCTTTGACCACACACAACTTCCACTAACACTGCCCCAAACGCGTAAACGTCAGAGTGTTGTGTAGCTTTACCCGTGTGGAAACACTCGGGGGCAATATAACCCACAGTTCCCAAAACGCCCTCCGCCTCTGCGTACGAGGTTTTCTCATTGTCCAGGGCTCGCGCAAGACCGAAGTCACCTAGGCGCGAATTATAGCTGTTGTCGAGCATAATGTTGCTTGCTTTTATGTCACGGTGGACTACCTTCTGGTCATACTCGTAGTGGAGGTAGTGGAGAGCGGATGCTACACCTTGTATGATCTTGTAGCGCAGGCTCCAGCTTAGTGGGGCCATGCTTTGTGTGGAAAAGAGGTGCATATCAAGACTGCCTTTTGGCATGTACTCGTATACGAGTAGGAGCTTCCCGTTCTTGTGGCACCATCCTGCATATCCACAGAAATGGTTATACAAAAATCAGAAAACACACACACACACACACATATACTCCTCCCTCCCAAAATGATGTTCCCATTTGACTATTCAAAGTTTTTAGTGATGTGTTTACTTTTCTAAGATTGCCGTTGATAAAAGTAAATGTTACACTCACAACTTTAGTAACTAAAGAGAACATATATATATGCTCCTCCGTCCCAAAATGATGTTCCCATTTGACTATTCAAAGTTTTTAGTGATGTGTTTACTTTTCTAAGATTGTCGTTGATAAAAGTAAATGTTACACTCACAACTTTAGTAACTAAAGAGAACACATTTTTATCACAAGGATGGTGTTGGAAGTTCAATGGTTTTAGTCATTCAATTATGGAAATGGGAACATCTTTATGCGACGGAGAGAGTATATAGATATACTCTTTCAAATTCTACTAGAAATAAAGCAATTGCTCCTCACTTATCAATGCAGTAGAGAGTTACATGCGTAGTTAAATTGTGGAAGAGTATCTATATGTATGTCAAAAATAAGGATGCACCAACCCATATGAAATCTTTAATGAAGCTTCAGATATTAGAATGTTGAACGGGTCAAGATCAACAAAGCTCCAGATATTAGATTTAAATTCATCTTTGGATTCTCTTGTTTAGAATTAATACCAACCAGCTATTCGTCAAATAATAATAATATTATTATTAATAATATTTTTAAAGTCCTGATTGAAAGCTTCCACCTTTCTAGTAGTGCATCTGGATTAAGACATGGGCAACATATATTTTTGGCTTGTTGGCCATGTTGACAATTTAGCTTTTTGTTCAACATCATATATAAGTCATTGAAAATGACAATTTGATATCAGAAATTAAAGAATAGCCAATGTCAAAATCAGAAGCTAATATTCAATAATTAAGAATATTATTTTGCAGTTATAACCTGGGAATTACGCAAAATGACATCGTTGACTAGCATATGGAAATGATGGGTGGGTATAAATGAAATTTCTTTGTATGATGTCAATGAAATTGATTGCATAAGATCACACCATAGTCACCTATCTTATCCCCTACTTTTCTAATAGAAGATCAAGAGCACATCAAAGGACAATGACTTGGGCGGCTAACAGGGAAGGACCATAAGGATGATTAAGGGGGCCAGTGGGTTGGTTGTGTTTTAATAGGGAAATAATAATTACAGATTGTCTATAAAGGCACATGTTTTTTTTTTTTTTTTGAACTCTATTTGCCTAGAATTTGACCCGAATAGATATAGGAAAGATACAGGAAGGAGATCATCCTTGAAGTAACAGGGATCTAAACAACCCACAATAGGACCTCAACTTTTCAAATATTTATTTTTTACCAATAAATAATGATAGGCTACACAACAGGAGTAAATCTGAACTTCACGTCCAAATAAAACAATTGTCTCACTTTTAGCTGGCCTTGACCTTTCAAGGTTTTACATGATCAAGATCATATACAAGTCATGTCCAAGTTTGGTTCATATTGACAGTACCCGCCATATTAACCCACTTAAACCTCTCCATTAATAAGCTAAATAAGGTAACTTCAACGTATAAACATAAATCTAAAGCTTAATCTGGTTAAGAATTATTACACAAAGTCAAATTATGAGGTGATTGTATGCCCTTTCATTCTAGTTTCTACCAATGACCAATCGTGTTAATTCGTATAGAGAGCAACGCTTTCCTGACCTTATAGATTAGTAAATTACATCAAGCAAAATCAATTCTATCAATTCATCAACTTAAATCATTTCCTCTATCCTAATAGTGATTGAATCTTCTTGAATGCTATAGATTGCTTTTCAATCGAGATCAAAGTTGAAGCTAGAAAATCCTATACATTACAACAAACATGTAAATGTTGAATCAATTGCTATATGCACAATCTTAAAAATAAGCACACACAAGAATCAAATTCAAAGATTCAATAACATAATTATTAAAGCCAGATTTTTGACAACCAAGATAAGGAAAATGGCATACCTAGTAATCGGACAAGATGTTTGTGCCTGAGGCGATTGATAATGGTGAGCTCAGCCAAGAAATCCGTCTCACCCTTCAAACTTTCCCTGGAAAAACACTTAACAGCAAACACCAAATCTTCATCAGGCAACATTCCCTTGTACACAACCCCATAACCTCCTTGTCCCAATTTTCTTCTTTCATCGAAATTATTAGTAGCCTTCTTCAAATCCCTATACTTGAACTCTCTTGGCATACCTGGCAAGGTCCTTAGTTGGCTCAATATGTTAGATTGAGATCGAATAACTTTATTTCTCTTGTGTATGTAATACCCTAACCACGCCAAGGCGGCTAATATGATCACCACTACCGGAATCCCAACTCCGAGACCAATTCTCATTGCAGGGCTTCCTTTTCCGGGGAAGAATTCCACCGTTATACTCCAGCGCCGAACACAGTTTAACTGGGAGGTATTTCCAGTGGAGGCAGAGAATCCAATATAAGATTCTTGCGCCAAAAACTGCTGGAGATCCAGATCCCTTGTTATAAAGGGACTCGACGGCATTGGCGGGGTGGGGTCATTCATATCCGCCTGTTGCGCCATGTAAACACGAATCACCTTCTGGATTCCATCGTAATTGATCCAAATGTTATGAAATTGAGGGGTGGGATCGGTCGGAGGATTCATCGGCGCCAATTGAAGACCTCTCGGGGTTAACGAGACCGTCTGGACGGATCTGACACTGTTGATATTCAGCCCCAAATGGTTGTCATCCGGGTCGAAATCTTGCCTGACTGTGTCGAGCTCGACGGCGATAATCCGGTTGGTGGGGTTTCCATCAGTGGAGGCGTTCGTAAGGCCGAGGAATTCACCTTCGCTGTTAGCTGGGAGCTCGAGGTCGGGTGCAATAACGAATGCTAAACCTTCGCCGACGGAATTTTCATGCGGGTAAATGTTAACCAAGAAGGACGTGTTGAAGGAAGCGACCCTGCCGGTGCTGTTCGAACCGAAGTCTCCGTTGTAGAGCTTGAAGGAACGGTTGATAAGGACCCGGCCGGACTTGTTGGAGAGATCGTAGACTTGTGAGTTGCCGGTGTCGGGTGTCACCTGAAGGGCGTCGTTGTTAATTTTTGCTTCAGCTTCGAACTTAAATCCGTAGCTGACTCTATTGGGTTCCTCGAAGGACGCGTGATTAAAACTAAAAGTTTCGAGCTTCTTTGCTCCGGCGGCGGAGACAAAAAGGATGATTAAAATGAAACTAACTCTCGCCGTCAATACTCCCATATCATCAGCTTAAAACTTTGAAGCAGTAGAAGGCGGCGGTGGAGAGTTTGGAAGTGGTGGTGGGTATTTGATTTTACGGCGGCGCGAAGGGGTGTGATTAAATGTGAGGCTCTATTTTATTTGATTTTGATTTTGATTTTGATTTATTTAATTTAAAGGGGGAAGGGTCACTGAGTAGGGTTGTTGCTTGGAAGTTGCAGTTTGTTTGTTGTTTAGTTCATTGATTTCCAGGTAGCAAAATTTAATTTAATTGATTTCTTTTTTAAAAAATATATTACTCCAAAATAGTCATACTTGAAACTTGAAAGAGACAAAAATTGTACCAAAATATTTGTAATTTTGCTATATTCTAATTTTTTTTATCATTGTTTATCGAATACTATACATTTATTTATTTATGATTGAAAATAAATACTTTTTTCGTTTCATTATAAATTATACAAACACTTGTTATTTACATGGATAATAAAAAAAATTCTTTGCGGAGTAGGTGTTGTGAGTATGAAAAATGAAGTAGAAGAGAGAAAATAGGGCATAAAATAATAATTGAATTGTTATTATGAGTATTAAATATGAGTCTCGTTAATATAAAAGTAATTACATATTTCTATTTTAGAAAGTGCGAAAATTGTAGTGGAATATCTTATGAAAAAATTGTATACTCCCTCCGTCCTCTTATTTCACAGTTACTGTTCACGCGTGGATTAAGGAAAAAAATAATGATATAAATGTTGTGAGTGTAAAAGTAAAATAGGAAAGAAAATGAGTTGAGGGAATAGTTAATTATAATGGTGTTGTGAGTATTAAAATAATGTAGGAGAGAGAATGAGTGGGGTAGGGTTAATATTTTAATAATAAAAACTTTCCATTTTAGATAAAAAAAAACAAAGTGTGAAGTACTCCCTCCGTCCCACCTCACTTGACACCCAAGAGGTGGGCACAAGAACTAAGAAAAAAGAATAAAATAAAAAAAATGTGTGATAGAAAATAAAGAGAGAGAATGAGTGGAGTAAATAATAGTTTTGGTTGAATAAGACTTTCCACAATGGGGGTTGAAACATGGGAATGAAATGGGATTGAGCTAGCTGGATGGATGCAATGGGGGTATTAAAAGGGTTGGGTCGGCTTGGCTAGATGAAATTTTTCATCTAGCTGAAACATTTTCTCTTTTTTTTTTTTTATATCCAACACGTGTCAGCTTTTTATTGGCGAGTTGGATTTTCGGAAAAAAAAATTTATCCCAAATCTTTAAACTGAATTATCACCTAGTAAATTAATTTTTTTTAATTTTTTTTTTCACCATAATTCATCATTTTTTTCCCTACAAATTGATATAAGTTTCATTTGATTTGGACACAAAAAAAAAACACTCATTTTTCAATTTGAGCTTAATTATCACCTAGTAAATTAATTTTTTTAAAATTTTTTTTCACCAAAGTCCATCAATTTTTTTTCCTACAAATTGATATAAGTTTCATTTGATTTGGACAAAAAAAAAAAAAACACTCAAAGTGATGGGGTATAGAATGATGAGTTGGAGGGAGTTGAAATTTAATTTAAGTTAGCCATTGGAGTGGGGGTAAATGAAATGGGTAGATGAAATATTAGGTGGATGAGAAAAAGTGTAAAAAGTGTTAGATGAAATGGGGGAGTGATATTAAACCACTGTGGATGGTCTAAATTGAGTGGGGTAAAATGAAGAGAGAGAATGAGTGGTGGGGTCCATCTAATATAAAAATATAAAAAGTAGGCTATTTTTGGGAGGTGTCAAGTGAGCTGGGACGGCCCAAAATGAAAATAAGTGTCAAGTGAGCTGGGGCGGAGGGAGCATGTATTTGAACGCCCAAAATAGAAAGTGTGCAATAAGTAAGTGGACGGAAGGAATAGTTTGTAGTTGAACTAAAGAAGTACAACAAAAGCATTTATTTACCTAGGTAATTTATTTTATTAGGAACTTAATGAATTAAATGTATATTTTAATTTGTGTAAAAAATTAAAATTACTTTATTTGAAAAACTTTAAAATTACAAGTATTTGACACGAAAAAGAGTAATTGAATTGAAAACTCCCTGTGCTGCTAAGACATTTTTTGGTCGTTTTAAAGTTTCAATAATGAAAATGAGATTCATTTATTATTCTCGTAACAAATACGACTTCATTTTTTCTTCTAGTCAACTTTCTATACTTATAACACTTCAACTTATTTATAATTTTTTTTAATTTTTATACAAAACTTATTTATATAACGTAGTATTATTTTAGGACGGAGAGAGTAAGGGTTATATAAGAATTGCACACGTTTTATGTTTATATAAAAGGTTGTAATCTTGTGACAAAGGACCCACCACCACTAAATCTATAGTATAAATGGCAATTCCTCTGTGAACAGTACAATCTGTGAACAGTATAATGAACAGTATCACATGTTAAATTTTCCATTTTATCCTCACTAAGTTGTCCCTTTCCCATTTTGCCCTTAAAATTTTTTTTTTTAATTTAATAAGAAAAAAAAAAAACGTGTCCTCGGACACGGACTTTTACCAGTACTAAATAATGAGAAGTTGAAAATGGTTGAGTGTTTGTAATGTAAACCATGTTATCTTCTTCTATAGTTTTTTAGGACAACGTAACGATGCCATTCAACCAAAGTTTAATTGATTTTGAATAAATATAAAAACAAATTAAGTTATTCATTTTGAATCAAGAGAATAGCTTTTTTTGATATAATACACGTTTGTATATGAGTAGTTGATTTTTCGTGTTTTTTAGTTTGTTTTCAAATAAATCAATATCTTTTCTTACGAATGATTTTATATCGTGGCAAAATTAGGTGTTAAATTTTACCGATGTAAAAAGTAACTATACCGATGTGAAAAGTAACTTTCAGCGCAAAAGGAAGGGGTGTTATAGATTGATTTGGCCCAGATAGAAAGGGGCGATGATGAAGGGTAGATGTGAAGGCGGGGCTATGGAAGAGAGGGTGAAGCTGATTGTTGGGGATGTTGGGGAATTGATGGTATATTAGAAGTAATTATCTCATACCAATTGTATAAGAAATAGATACAACATGCAACAATATTCATATTAAAGCAATAAAAGACAAGAATATTGGAGTTATTCATTCGGTTCATTTCACAAAATAACTACATCTGAGAGCACTAGCAAGTCAGGATATTCAATAATATTAAATATGTTGTGTTACAACCATGTGAGCTAAAACGCGCGATCGTTCCGGCCCAAATCACTCCTATTGTACTTTTTCTTCTTCCATTAGCCTATTAGTTTCTTAGTTTGTCTACAATTTCAACACTGATGGTGAAGGATGGAGGGGCAGCTAGAGGCCAGGGTAGGAAAGAAAGGTGTGGGCGAAATGGGATGGGTGAAGGGGGGAGGTGAGACTAGGAGGAGGGAGTTAAGGACATGGGTGGGAGAAGTGTTGGAGGATGGAGGGGGCCGGGTTTCAAGGTAGGATAGGCAAGACGGGGGACAAGACGGGGGACAAGGTAAAAAGTTGACTAGTGGGTGTTAACCCTATCATCAAGTTGTTAATTTTATTAACATCGGTCATTTATTTTCGAAAACTATATTATATGAAAAAACTTATAAAAGTATGTTAAAATCTTTAAATGCTAACAAGTACGTTACGACATTTATATAAATAGCTAAAACATGTTATCTATAATAGTAATTTTCCTTTAATTTGATAAAATGATAGTAAAGTGTATCATGGTTATAATTCAATTAATCTTTAGGTTCCTTAACCTCAAATTATAATTATGAATACTAATTGAATAGTATAGCAATGCTGCATGTGTAATTCTTGAGAAACTGATTTTTTTTTTCTTCCTGATGATGTCAAAAAAACCAAAGACTTGGCCTTAAGTTGGCACAAGGGCAGGAAGAATTTTCCTAGTTCATTAAAGAATGGCAGATGACTGATAGATTAGAGGATGAATTTAAGAAATGACTTAAGTCATTTAGATATGCCAAATCATTGGTATGGTAGCCATAAAAACTTGAATAGTTAATCCCTTTGACTATTCAACAAAAGAATTTTGAGGTGGACCTAATCAAATTAATTAATTTATTCAGTTGATAAGGGAGAGAGAAACTACCAAGAAATGTCTTACTATCTCAAACATTAATTACATCTAGAAATTGCCTCTGAGCATACGCTTTATAAACTATAGCTTTTAAAATGGAGCTTATTTCTGGACGCTATAATTTTGAGCGGCCAAAATGTCCCCAACTTTTTAAAATTCAACCGTCTAAAACTCTTGACTAATACGCTTAATAAAAAAAAAGCTGAGTTTTTTTATCTCCGTTTTAAGAAAAACGCTCGACAAGACGGGGCCTTAATCTTGCATCAATAATCTTGTCTAAACACTCCAATTATAATAATTTTGGACAATAATCTGCATTAATCATCATATTTGATTTGAGTCATGAAAGCTTAATAATGTTGCAAGAAGATATTGTTCGACAACATGCGTTCATCCAAACGAGACATAATTATGTTGGTACAAGATTTGTACAGTAGATCATCAATTTCAATGGTCTATATCTCATTTATCTTTTTCAAATATTTTGTTGCTTGATTACATCTCATCCATCAATTATTTCGAAATTAAAAATAATACAAAAAAATCATCCATTAGTTATCAACTTATCACTATAATTTCACTCATTTATTTTTCTCGACTGTTATGCAATTAAATATGAAAACCTCTATCCTCATGATTTAAGCTTTATGGCTGGAAATGAATTATATCCATTATAATCAACTGCATATAATTTCAGTTTTCCTTAATTATTGTGTCCAAAAAACTAATCTAATTTGTGGTAAGAAGGAGAAACTACTCCTTAATCTGTGTATAAGACAGTTTTTTGCAATTTCAAATGTGACGAGGAGAAAGTACTATTTACATCGATAACTCAAAAGAAATTGTGCGTCGTAAGTCTAATATTTTGTGAGTTGGTGTAATCGTGAAAATACAAAATAGGTCCATTAATGGTAGCGAGATATCTCTTTAACTATTGTTTTTAACAAAAGAAGTAGCAAAGTTGACAAAGACTAATTTTCCACTTGAATATGATTCATAATTTGTACTTCAGTCAAAATAAGCTGCTTTAAATTAGGTAATTTAGGAGGTATTATGTAATTTACTTACAACTATGTCAACTAATGGACTTGGATTTGCTCCAACTAAATTTTCCTACACCCCTACAGTCATGAAAATTGAACAATAACTGTAAAAAAAAAAAAAAAAAAAAAACCCACTACGAAAATGTAAATCATTCGTAAAAACACTTTGTAGTAAAATATGATGTAAAATATTTAATAGTAATTATAAAAAATTTATGACGTAATGTAAAAAATATATTATTTTTATATTTAATATAAATATTTTACATTTGGTTATAATTTTTTAATATTAATTGCTGATTTTCATGGCCAAAAGGGCATAGAGCAAGTTTTGGGGGAAATCAGTTTCTCCATAAATTATAAAAAGTCTAATTTTTTTTCAACTTGCAAGTATTTGACGAATATAGGAACAGTTTAAAAAAACAGGACTTTTTATAACTTAGGGAGAAACTAGTTTCCCCAAAAATATTGTGAAGGGCATAACAAAGCTTGGGTGAAACGGGTCGATGATAAATGCAGGTGCTAAGTACCATCCGTCAAAACCCTAAGCCTAAAAATATGGAAACATAACATGTTATTGAATAGATTTTCTATTTTATTACATCACATTTTCAATCTACCCATGCGCGATATTATATTAATCTACTCCAATCGATATTTTATACTTTTATAATATATTGTATCTTATATTATTATTTTTGTTATATTAAAGTGGGTCCCAAATCACGTTCATTGTAATATTAATATAGGTGATCCATATTTTAGTTTTAACGGTGTAAGTTGGTGTTCTTTTGGACATTTGGCTCATCTGTACATTTCGTTTGTCAATTTATTTTTCATAATTTATTGTATTATTGTAAACTAAAATTTTGAAAGTGAACAACAACAAGAACAATCATTTACTCTCCTCTGCTTTCTCTCTTTCCTTCACTCACACCGGATCAAATTTGTTCACCTTCTCGTTCTATTTAGTCGAATCTCTTAATTTAACTATATTTGATGATGTAAAAAACGTTCGGATCAGCTCAAATTTGATGAAAAATTGTACTCCGGCGATTGAATAGCCTGAAAAAAATGAACAAACACGTAAACTAAGTCGTGGCTTCACCGGCGAAGACCCTCCGGCGTGAGAGTAAGCTTATGTGCTTTGAGAGAGAGAAATCATTTGACAAGAATTGAGAGTCAAAAGATAACGTACCAAAGGTGAATTATGGCTTGTATTTATAAGCATAGCAATGTATAATCCACGTTGAATAAGATTGCTAAGAGATAAGATATTACTCCAAGTAGAAGTATAATTGTTGAATCCCTATTGGACCTGAATTTGTGTGAGATATTGTTATAATTCTAGTGAGATTATAACTGCTCACAGTCCCAATTTGAGTAGGATAGTAGAAATTGCAATTATGCATGTGCGCCGGGGAGGAGGCTCCTCGTCATCGTGACCATGTCGGCTTATGATGATGCTGAGGAGAAGATGATGAGGAGAGGAGAAGATGATCAGGAGAATGGGGAAACTCATTTCGTTTGCTTGATAGCCGATGAGGTTTCCTAGTCGTCAAGGGAGCATTGCTCGACCTTGGAGGGGGCCTTTCTCGATGTTATTGGGCATTGGTCATTATACGCATGCTATATCCATGCCGACATAGGGGAAATGGCATGACCTGGACGGACAGCCAACCGAGGTTGGTCTAGGTTGGGTCACAAAAATGTTTTGATTTTGTATGAATGTCACTCTTTCATTTGGTGGCATGTGTTTATAAAAATATATTTTTAAAATTAATATATTTTATATAATTATATAAAATGAAAAAAAATATATATATCAAAATTCATTTTTTTTATATAATTATATGGGTAATTATTTTTAATAATTGTACGGATAATTTTAGAAATATTATTACTAATACATTATTTAAAAATAAATAAAATGATAAGTATTTTAGGTAAGTTGAAGTAAAGAAAAATGAACATTTTATTAAAAGGTTGGGTTGGGTTGGGTTGGGTTACTGATGGGAGTATAAATTATACTCTCTCTGTCCCTAAAACATTGTCCTGTTGTACATTGCAATTATTAAGGAAGAGTTTCACCTTCTTGTATCTTAGTAGATTTGCACTAACATTCATGCCTATGTTTAGAAATGGGACATACTTTTTAGGACAAATCAAAATGACAAATGAGACAATCTTTCAGGGACGGAGGGAGTATAAGGTTGGAGTGGTGTATATGAAAGTGAGAGAAATTAATATTTTATTTGAGATTGGGTTGAGTTGGGGTCACAAATGAGGATAGTCTAAACTAGATGTATTCGACTATTTTATTATAGCAGACAGTTTATTGGCGATTATACGTCTATGTAGAAATTTTCATCTTTGGGATTAGCCTTCAACTATTGTAGAGTGTAATCTTGTTAAACGTTATTAATAAAATTGCTATTTTGTTTGCTTTCAAAAGGAAGAAAAGGAGTTTGAGGTTGGCTTGGACAACATACATCTTGGTAAGTACCAAGTTGAAATCACTATACTCCCTCCGTCCCGTTCGACTTAGGACGTTTAGATTGGGCACGGGAATTAAGGAAAAAGTGTAAGTGGATGGATGTTGTGAGTATGAAAAGTGATGTAGGTGAGAGAAAGTGGGGTAGGGAGTAATGAGTGAAAATTTCTTGTGAGTATAAATGTGGATCCCATTAATAAAGTACTTTCCATTTTGGGGTTGTCCTAAGTCGGATGGGACGCCCAAAATGGAAAAATATCCTAAGTCGGGCAGGACGGAGGGAGTATATAACTAGTGTTACACCCGTGCGTTAAACGCACGGCTAATTTTTTTTTTTATAAATAAGAGTAATTAAATGAAAATAGTTACTATAATTATAAAGGTTAATTTAGGAATCTCTTTTAAAATAAAAGATATTCAATAAATACATATACCGACATAAATAATAAAAATTACAAATTCAAACTTTTTTACACACCTGTGATTCATTCAATCATTCAACAAAAATAAGATTGAAAAATAAATTAAAAAGATAAAGGATAATTTATTAGAACAAATAATAATTTACAAAAAATAATAGTTTGAAGGCACTTATTTCAAAAAAAAAAATCAACATATTAATGTAAAAATAATATAACAACATTCTGATATATACAATGTTTATGTTAGTACAATCAAAATTTTGAAAATAAATTTGACAAAGTAATCAGTTTAAAATATCAAAAATTAATAATTAATAATAATAAAAGTATAAAAAAGGACAAAGGCGCTAGGGGTGAGCAGAAAAATCGAAAAATCGAAAAAACCGAATAAAATCGAAAAAACCGACACCGAAAAACCGTACCAAAAATTAATTGGATAGGTACGGTTTATGAAATATTGAAAAATCGAATATATCGGTTCGGTTTGGGATACATGATTTCACACTGATTACTCACACCGAACCGTACCGATATGCTTCTAAATAATAATTGGATAGGTACGGTTTATGAAATATTAAATAAATAAAAATTTTCTTCAACATAAATGCCAGCACCATTCTGATTCGAGCTTGAATGTTCTGCAGTCCTAAGTTTTCAGCAACCTCTGTTCGCTTAATGGAACAATGTAGCTTGTAGCTTCTGTTTGCTTCGATTCCTTGTTGATTTCTGTTGGTTGTCAGTTATCAACATGCATTCATAGTCATGTGGGTCTAAATCTATGTAATTGTGTTGTAGGGAACATGAATATGTGTTGGGTTTTACGGGTCCATGCGCAGCGGAATTAAGCGTTAAAAACATAAAACCCAAGAAGCCCTAGGATCCGTTCTATACAATTAATTTGAATACCTATGAGATAGAATTAAACCAACCTTGAAACGCTTTCCGGTCTTGAGCTATCGAACGATTTGATTATGTGATATCGAATCACAAACTTCGTTCTTCAACTTGCTTGAACTCTAGGCCTTGATCGATGAACGAGCGAAGACCCTCTTTTGGTATCCACACCTTTGAATGAATCCAAGAACAATTTCTTGTTGATTGCTAGATCTAAACCTTGAAGAATATTGAGAGAATTTGATTGTGAATTTTGCTTTAAAATTTCGGCTAGGCTTTTAGGTCTGACAGAACCCTTGTATTTATACTACAATAGTGTAAATATCTCTTCTAATCGAATTAGGAGAGACAGTCGTCAAACCGCTGCATCGGCCTATTATGTCGCGCGGTATATCAAGCCATTGGCTTGATATGTCGCGCGGTATATATAGCCAGATATAGAAACTCTCAACTATTCTTCCTCCGGTTTAACCAATTCATTCTAGTTGTGTGTGACCCAATAGGATTACATTATGTTGGCAATGAGTTCGATCATATCGAACCTCATAAGACATAAGCGGACTCTAGCAAGCCATTATGTCTACCCAAATAATGCAACGTAAGAGTTCACGTTTCCAATGGTGTACTTCCATTTATCCCTTTGTCTCACGATGTTATATTTGAACACAAGTCATGGTCCTTGTCAACTTGTTATTGTTCAATGCTTTCTCGATTCTTGAGTATAATGATAATTCCAATCATATTGGGGTACGGCCATACACTTTCATCATTATCACTCATCGAGGGGCCCAAGCATAACATCTCTCTTCCGAGGGACAAATTCCTTCTTGACTTATCATCCTTCCCATCATGAATCCGATCATGCCAATGATAGTCTTTATAGATATCGTGTTAAGATATCGTTTGACTAAAATCAAACATGACTTTCATCATATGTAAGGTTACGATAATCTTAGGTCTAGGAAATAAATGAAGTAACCGTATGAGATTTAAGTATGACATTTGACCATGACATAAATCTCATGCGGGTCATGTCCAAATACTTGTTCTCTAACAAGTACCCATAATTTCAATGTGCATCTCTTTATGCATATAATCATCACATGATTATCCATTGACAATTATACTAATTTATTCTCTTAATAATTAGGGACGAGATTATTATAAACAAATATGCAAACTATATAATAATCAAATAATAAACATAAACGATAAAGATGATACATAACGGTTTTCGCTAAACATAACTAAAGCCTAGTGGCATTACACCAACAGCCTCCCACTTGCACTAGGCTCCATTTATGTATCGAATACTCATGGATCTAACATGCCCATCATGCTTCGCCTATGCGAGTGTCTTTGTAAGTGAATCCCTTATGTCATCATCGGTTGATACTTTGTATATTTTAACGTTTTCTCATTCTTTATGAATTCCTCGAAGAACGTCTAAGTGAGTGTTTGGATCATCATAGACCTTGGTTCCATTGTTTGCACAAGTGGCACCACTATTGTCATAACAAAAGTTTCACCAATTAGTGATACTTGGAAAAACACTTGAAGTATTTCCAAAATACTAAATGAACTTTCGATCCAAACCGCCTCTTTCAGCCTACATCATATGTTGCTAAAGTATGGCCTTAGTAGTAGAATCGGCTACAATTTCGCTTGGAACTCTTCCAATCAAAACTGCACCTCTAATAAGCACAAACACAAATTCTAATTGCGATTTTAAAATAACTTTGTCGCTTTGGAAGCTAGCATCTTTGTAACCCTTACAACAAGATTAACTTCCAATCTTTCAAATCCCAAGAACGTATCCTTAGTTCTTCTTAAGTACTTAGGATCATCTTGATCGCCATCCATTGGTTCTCAACAGATCAGATTGGTATCGACTCATCATGCTTATAGCATACGAGACGTCGAGTCTAGTACAAATCATGGCATACATGATGCATCCAAATGCCGAAGCATATGGAACTTCATTCATTCCCTTTTGCTCATCAATTGTCATAAGACAATGAGTATTGCTTAAGAGAAAATACCATGACCTATTGACAAGCCACTTTTCTTAGACTCTTCTAAGAATCTTGTTAATGTGAACACTTTGACTCAAACCAATTTATCCTTCTAGATCTATCTCTATAGATCTTGATGCCAAGGATGTAAGCGGCTTTACCCATATCTTTCATTGAGAAACCTTTCTTGACCAAGACTTACAGCCTTGAGTGTCGGAACTTGTTTTTCAAATGAGTAAGATATTATTGTAATAAACAATAGAAATAACACCATGCTCCCACCGAATTTCATGCATACACAAGGTTCATCTTTGTACTTGATAAAGTCAAACTCTTTGACCAATTCATCAAAACAAAGATTCCAATTCCTTGAAGCTTGCTTCAATCCATCTCATGGATCCTTGCAACATGCATACTTTATTAGAGTTTCTTGGATCGACAAACTATTCGGGTTGTGTACTTTACACATCCTTAATAATCTTTCCATTTAAAGAAAGTCGTTTGTCATCCATTTGTCATATCACATAGTCACAATATGCGATCATGGCAATTGAAATTCTAATGTACATCGACATTGTAACTGGCGGAAAAAGTTTCAACATAGTCAATACTATGAATTAACCTAAGTCCTTTTGCTACAATCCTTAGTCATAAAAGTATACACCTTCACATCCATGTTGGTCTTTGAAGACCTACTTGCACCCTTTAGTTTTTACACTTTTAGGTAGCCCAATCAAGTTCCAAACTTGATTGTTAAACATGGATTGTAATTTGGATTCCATGGTTCCTAACCATTTATCCAAATTAGGAGAGGACATCGCTTCTTGATAGCAAGTAGGATCGTCATTCTCAATGACTTCCACTTCATCACTTTCCGCAACGAGAAATCACTATTTCTTGAGTTCGGATCGTAACCTATCCAATCTACGATGGACTTGTGCATCTTGAACCGGTTTCACAACTCCTTTGTGAACTTGGTTCTGTCTCTACTCTTGGTTCCATATTATTTTCTGGTTCTTGAACTTCTTTCAAGATTAATTTTACTCCCACTAGATTCTTTTATTGAGAAACTATTTTTCAAGAAACGAATCGTATAGAGCAACAAACATTTTGTTCTCTTTGCGGTTGTAAGATTAATTTCCGAAAATAACCTTGTCAAATTTGGTGCTAACTTTATAAGAGACAAGTCTCTTTACATAAGATTCGCAACCCCAAATCTTCATGAAAGTCAAACTAATTTTTCTTCCATGCCACATCTCATGTGGGGCCTTAGGAACCGATTTAGTAGGGACTCGATTCTGTAACCGCATTATTTCTAATGTATATCCTCAAAAGGAAATAGGAAATAGGAAAGTCTAATTGACACATCATCGAACGAACCATGTCCTACAAGGTTCAATTCCTCCTTTCGTACACACCATACAATGTGGTGTTCCGGTTGGAGTCAACTTTGAAACGATTTCATAGTTTTGAGATGATTGTCAAACTCTTGGCTCAAATATTCATTACCTCGATCTAATCGAAGTACTTAACAGCTTTTACCAAGTTGTTTTGTACTTCATCTTTGAAATGTTCAAAACATCTCAAACGATTCACCTTCGGACTTCATCGTATAGACATAGTCATATCTAGATAAGTCTTTAGCGAAATGTGATGAAATACCGAAATCTTCCCCTAGCAATGCTTCTTAATGGTCCACATACATCTCATGTATAATGACCAATAAGTCACTAGCCCTCCCACTACTTTAGTGTAGGGTGGTTTGGTCGATAATCTCAATAAATAAGATTCACATTCCTCAAATGATTCATGGTCATATGAGTCTAAAAGTCCATGTTAATGGAGTTTAGATATATGTTTCTTATTTATTTGACCAAGCCGGCAATGCCATATAAACGCTTTGTTCATATTGTTCGGTTTAGATTTCCCATTTATATCATAGATATCTTCAATATTATTTTGTTTCTCATCATCAAGGATATGAAGATCATTTAATGACATATGCATTACAATAAGACATATTATTAAATAAATATAAAACTTCTTATTGAAAATAAGAAAATTATATCCTTCATCATCCATTTAAGAAACGTAAATAATACTCCTACTCAAACCGAACGTAGTCATACTTGTTCAAAACAAGTACTACTTCACAAGGTAAAGTGACTTCATAAGTCCCTTATGGCTAATGTTGCAACTCTTGCTCCATTCCCATGCTTAGGTTTAATTTACCTTATTTGAGTAGCTTTCTATTCTTTGTTCCTTGCACATTTAAACAAATGTGAGATCCAATCCGGTATCATATACCCAAGAACAAGAAGTCGAAAGGAAAATATCTATCATATAGATACTTGAAGTAGTAGCAATCATATTGCCCTTCTTCACCTTTTAGGCCTTCCTAATAAGCCTTGCAACTTTGCTTCCAATGACAATCTTATTGCAATGATAGCAAATTGCATCCTTTGAGACACTTTGGGTTTAGCCTCTTCGGTTTTGACAACTTTTGTCCTAGGTTTAGCAACTTTTGCTTTACCTACTTTTCCTTCCTTTGTGAACCCTTTCTTGTGTTAACCATTAACACAATTCGCGGATTGCTCCTTCTTTCATCATATGAATTAAGAGCTTTCACCACAACATATATCTTTTGCCTAGCTTGCACTTGGAACATTTCCTTTATGCGTTATGCTATAACAAAAAGAATAGTTATCATGTGCTCAAGGTTCTTCATAAGAGCCTTCAACCATGGTGGCAAATACAAGGCAAGCAATATTGTCGAATCATCACTATGTTTCTAATGTTGCTTCCTTATTTGCCCTTTGCAACATTTGCTATGGGTTCGTAGGAACGAATTCGTCAAGAACGTACACATTTACCCAAGAACCATTCTTTAGGCTTCGATCCAATCGAATTAAATGTATCGTTCCTTTCGAACTTTGTCCTTCATAAGGACGAATCGCAATTATCATTATGTAATGCTATTTCTACAACAAAATATACAAATTATATGAACACATATCAATATCAACACATTTATCATTTAAGAGCAAATAATGTATTTTACAAATACTCCCACTAAATCATACACCTTCCAATGCTAATAAGCATAATATGCATTTAATGGGCTAAGATCCAACTTTAATTTAATCTCAAGTACGCTATGGCGCACCGCTCAAGATTAAACTAATTAGGTAGAAAAACATCAATCATATCGTATATGACTCTTAGGACTAAGATCCATCTTTAATTTGATCTCAAGTACGCTATGGCGCACCGCTCAAGATCAAACTAATTAGGTAGAAAACATCAATCATATCATATATGACTCTTAGGATCTTTTATGAGATTTATTTAAGACATCATATGTCTAAGCATATTTTAATCTCATCTTATGCCTTGGGTCCAAAACCATTTTGATAACCCAATTAAGTTCATCCATTTTAAACGTATAGGAACCACCATTTCCTCATCTTGCTCGCAAACGGAATAGAATCAAAGCACCTTGCTATGGCAAGCCCACCCAAAACTATCCGAGTGGTCTCAAGTGTTTAAATCATGGATTGGCATAAAGAACTTAAAAGTTAAATGAAGGTTCTTTAAGGTAGATTATAAGCATATCAAAGAAAGATAGTCATAATCATGCACTGTAAGTTCCCAGAAGATAGGTGAGCCACAAGGACTACTTAAGTACCAACTCTTCCTTAGACAACTCTCCTAGTCATGCACAATTAGAAATCAACTCGATTTGGCAACATAATCACTACCTTTTATAAACAATTAGTTTCCTTTTAAATTTCGCGTATTTATGACTTGTTTCCATAAACAATCATAAGATCCAAAATTTACAATGTCTAAATCTAAACATATTAGGAAACTAAATATCATGTTTCAACTAAACATTTTAGGAAATCACAATTCAATGTTTCAACTAAACATCTAATAAAATTCTTAACACTTAAGAACAAATAATTCATGCATCGCAATAATTATTAAAATCATATTTTAATCAATTAATCATGCATATCAATGAATCAATCTAGCATGGACTTATAAACTCAATTTTATAACATCCAGATTTTCATATACATAGCAATAATTATTAAAATCATATTTTAATCAATTAATCATGTATATCAATGAATCAATCTATCGCGGACTTATAAACTCAATTTTATAACATCCGCATTTTCATATCAACATATCGATTGTAAACACAATCACGTAACAGCGTAAAAATTGAACAAACTGATTTCGCCCTTTGGCTTATTATGTCGCGTGACAACATCGCCGAGGCTTGATATGTCGCGCGACGTAACAGCCGCTTAACTCGAAATCCACATGGCTCGATATGTCGCACGACATAAGCAGCCAAGTTACAGGATTTCCGCATTCGAATCAATACAGATACATGTAATTAAATCACGTAAAACATCCTTTTGCTGATTTAATTCAAGATAAATTCGAAAACGATTTTCACATTGTTTCACATAAACAATTAAAATTCTATCACATATTCAAAACATGCAATAAGCATATAAACAATTTATATCTTAAACCTAGCATGTTAATTCAAACTTAATCCATACGAACGGGGCTCGATACCACCGTTGGGTTTTACGGTCCATGCGCAGCGGAATTAAGCGTTAAAAACATAAAACCCAAGAAGCCCTAGGATCCGTTCTATACAATTAATTTGAATACCTATGAGATAGAATTAAACCAACCTTGAAACGCTTCCGGTCTTGAGCTATCGAACGATTTGATTATGTGATATCGAATCACAAACTTCGTTCTTCAACTTGCTTGAACTCTAGGCCTTGATCGATGAACGAGCGAAGACCCTCTTTTGGTATCCACACCTTTGAATGAATCCAAGAACAATTTCTTGTTGATTGCTAGATCTAAACCTTGAAGAATATTGAGAGAATTTGATTGTGAATTTTGCTTTAAAATTTCGGCTAGGCTTTTAGGTCCGATGTAACCCTTGTATTTATACTACAATAGTGTAAATATCTCTTCTAATCGAATTAGGAGAGACAGTCAAAACCGCGCACGGCCTATTATGTCGCGCGGTATATCAAGCCATTGGCTTGATATGTCGCGCGGTATATATAGCCGTATACGTAGAAACTCTCAACTATTCTTCCTCCGGTTTAACCAATTCATTCTAGTTGTGTGTGACCCAATAGGATTACATTATGTTGGCAATGAGTTCGATCATATCGAACCTCATAAGACATAAGCGGACTCTAGCAAGCCATTATGTCTACCCAAATAATGCAACGTAAGAGTTCACGTTTCCAATGGTGTACTTCCATTTATCCCTTTGTCTCACGATGTTATATTTGAACACAAGTCATGGTCCTTGTCAACTTGTTATTGTTCAATGCTTTCTCGATTCTTGAGTATAATGATAATTCCAATCATATTGGGGTATGGCCATACACTTTCATCATTATCACTCATCGAGGCCCAAGCATAACATCTCTCTTCCGAGGGACAAATTCCTTCTTGACTTATCATCCTTCCCATCATGAATCCGATCATGCCAATGATAGTCTTTATAGATATCGTGTTAAGATATCGTTTGACTAAAATCAAACATGACTTTCATCATATGTAAGGTTACGATAATCTTAGGTCTAGGAAATAAATGAAGTAACCGTATGAGATTTAAGTATGACATTTGACCATGACATAAATCTCATGCGGGTCATGTCCAGTCACTTGTTCTCTAACAAGTACCCATAATTTCAATGTGCATCTCTTATGCATATAATCATCACATGATTATCCATTGACAATTATACTAATTTATTCTCTTAATAATTAGGGACAGAGATTATTATAAACAAATATGCAAACTATATAATAATCAAATAATAAACATAAACGATAAAGATGATACATAACGGTTTTCAGTTAAACATAACTAAAGCCTAGGGCATCACACTAACAGTATGTTTGTTGGATGAGGACTTGGAGCTGGTGGCTTGGCTCTTTGAACTAAAGCTGTGTTTTCATGTTTGTTTCATTGAAGCTGGTGCCTTGCATTTACTTGGAACTAAAGCTGGGTTTAGGCTTGGCTGGTTACTTGCATTTACTTGGAACAGTTGAACTAAAGCGTGTTTTCATGTTTGTTTCACTGAAGCTGTGTTTTCATGTTTGTCATCTTTTGAATTTTTGATGAATTTTTAATTTTACTTTTTGAAATCAGGATTGGATGAATTATTAAAATTGTTATTTTGACAATTATTAACATCTATTTAAATCGATGGGAGTGTGTTCAATCTCTATTTCTGTCAATACCCTTTGGGAATTTTTTTTTTTTTTTGATACAAATGTGAGAATTGTGTGTTGTTTTGGTGGATTGGTTTTAATACCGAATATTATCGAACCGACACTTACCGAAATCGAAAACCGACTATACCGAACCGAGCTAAAATCGAGTGGTGGCGGTTTGATAAAATTAGAAATCGAATACTTTTGATTCAGTAACGGTTTTAGCCTAAAACCGAGTCATACCGTACCGAGCACACCCCTAAAAGGCGCACATTTATACATAGAGTGGCCGCTAATTATTTTACATGTTAAGAAGGTGAAACAACTTTCTCAAACCCATAAAACTCAAACTGATGAATAAAATAAGTTCATTCATTAATTTGTGTCTTAGAAAAATGGTCTTTTTTTTGTATAATCATATAAACCCATACTCCCTCCGTACAATCTCAATGAGGATTAATTTTTTTTTTTCGTTCGTCCCACCTCGATGATGAATGCATAAATGGCAAAGTTTACTCCCTCCGTCCCGATCGACTTAGGACTTTTTGCCATTTTGGGCGTCCCACCCGACTTAGGACGGTCCAAAATGGAAACCTTAAATCACTATTCTCTCCACTCATTCTCTCTCCTACATTATTTTAATACTCACAACACCATTATAATTTACTATTTCCTCCACTCATTCTCTCTCCTATTTTTAAATTACACTCACAACATTTACCTTTTCCTTAATCCCCGTGCCATTTCAAAAAATCCTAAGTCGGCCGGGACGAAGGGAGTATATTTTATATTCAATGAGACCATTCGTCATGCTTACAATAACAATTCACTTACTATTCTTTTTACTCATTCTCTCTGCTATATAATTTTTCATACTGATAACACCTCCTACAACTCTTTTTCTATCCTATTTTTCCTTAATCACCTTACCCGAAAAGTTAGTCCTCCTTGAGGTGAGACAGAGGGAGTATTTTCTAACCTATATCATAAAATAGTTTTCTTTCATTAAAAAAAAAATCTTATAATTTTTACTTTAAAAAACCCTAATAAAATACCTTTTTTTCTTAGAAAAAACTTTTGAAATAGTTAAGAAAACTTTTTATTTATTGTTTTAAAAAAGTCTACAATAAAACTATTAGCTAAAAGGTCCATTTAGCTTGAAAAAATTAATGATTTTTTTCTTTTAATTTTGCTACAAATAATGAAAAAAAAAAAGTTAAAGTTATACTCCCTCCGTCCCAATAGTAGCTTCCCATTTTGCCATTTTGGGTGTCCCGTTAATAGCTTCCACTTTCCTTTTTTGGCAAAGGAATCTTTACTATTCCCTGCACTCATTCTCTCTCCTACATTATTTTAATACTCACAACACCATTATAATTTACTATTCCCTCCAGTACTCATTCTCTCTCCTATTTTCAAATTACACTCACAATATTTTTTCTTTCCACCCATTTTATTAATTTGCGTGCAAGGCAAAAAACGGACAGCTTCTATTAGGACGGAGGGAGTATTAGATTAAGAAAAAAAAACAAAGAAGAGAGAGAGAGAGAGAGAGAGAGAGAGAGAGAGAGAGAGAGAGAGAGAGAGAGAGAGAGAGAGAGATGAAAAAAAATTGTGTAATCTTTGGTGTGTGTGTGTTTAGTATTGGGGTGTGTGCAAGAAGTGTGAGTTAACAATCAAACAATGTTTAGTAATAATGAGGTTCAAAAAATTGCATTTAAGAATTGTTGAGAGAATGTATCTTGACACTGTTATGTCTAAATGCAAGTTTTGAAGAGAAAATAAGTGGGATGGAGTGCTTTATGCACTTCAACCTTTATATATATATAGACTGTAAATCACTATAATAAGTGGCGAAGCTACATTGTCACTATGGGGGTCATTCAACACCCTTCAATTTCGGAATTTGTCAATTTTAACACTATTGAATTTTCAGAAAATAATATTTTACTACTAAAATTGATGAATATATACATTTTAACCATCTTAATTTTGAGAAAATTTGCGTTAAAATATTAGTTTGATCCCTTTATATCTCGAATTTGTGGACCTCAATTATATTAATTATATCAAAAGCAATTTCGACCCTCTTCAATAAATTTCTAACTTCTCTACTGACTATAACTACGGGTATAGATCTACTTGAAATAATAACAATGATAATCCTACTTACATAAAAATATTACGTAAAATCTAGGGAGAAACGCGTTTCTCCATAAGTTATGAAGAAACGGGTTACGGGTATCCAGAACCTTTTGAAAGGATATCCAGAAACTTTTTGTATTGGCGTGACCTTGTCCCACGGTTACTTCGGATATCGCCTCTCAAAGGTTCGGATATCCGTAACCCTTTGAAAGGATATCCGTGAAGCTTATGAAAGTGATATCCGTGAAACCTTCAAAATGATATCAGAAACTTTCAAAATGTTTCGGATATTCATTCGATGATTTACGGATATACATTTGAAGGTTTCGGATATCCGAAAACCTTCAATAAGCAATTTCTGGTCTTGACCTTGGATTTGGCTTCAAATCTATTTTTTCTGGATATCCGCCCAAAGGCTTCTGGATATCCGTTCCAAAGCTTCTGGATATCCAGAACCCTTTGAGACTGATATCCAGAAATTTTCTTCTGGTTATCAAACGTATAGCTTCTGGCTATTAAAAACGCGTTTCTCCATAGTTATAGTTATGGAGAAATGCGTTTCTCAACAGACCTACTCAAAATATTATCTCCTTAAATATGTACTCCTTCCGTCCCATATCTACGTGCACACTTTCCATTTTGGGTGTTCCAAACCTACGTGCACATTTTCTAAAATGAAAAGGAATCTTTACTATTTCCTCCACTCATTCTCTCTCCTACATTATTTTAATACTCACAACACCATTATAATTTACTATTACCTCCACTCATTCTCTCTCCTATTTTATTTCACACTCACAACACTTTCAATATAATACTCTCTCCTTAATTTACGTGAAAAGTCAAACTAGACACCAAGGTCCGGAACGGAGGGAGTATACCAGAATACCCTCTAGGGATGGCAACGGGGCGGATACGGGGCGAGTTTGACCAAAACCGTACCCGCCCCTCAAAGAACCCCCTATTACCGAACCCGCCCCGCCCCGCCAACCGGGAGAACCCGACCCGCCCGCCCGCCCCGCACCACATGTCTAAAATCAATTTTTTTGGGCTTTAGCTAGCCCAAACCATTTGAGCCGGCCCTCATGGTCCAAAATCATTTTTTGGGCTTTAGCCCAGCCATTCAACGGCCCAACATGTACCATAAACACCATGACAAATTGTACACTAGGGGTATTATAGTAATTACATATATATAATAGTATGCGGGGCGGGGCCCCGGGGGTTGAGGGGTGAAACCGAAACCGCCCCGTGACCCGCCGGATTTTCAAAAAATGCTACCAAACCCGCCCCGCTACGATGCGGATCATTCCGAATACAGATCGAGTTCGGACAAATTATCATCCCTAATACCCTTCATGGTTGACGAAACTTTCCCGCCAAGACTGCCTAGCATTTAGGATTGATTCGTGTGACTTGTACTGTTTTGCTCAAGTGCAATTAATATATACTCCCTCCGACCCGCTACAAATTGCATATTTTTTTCATTGGGCGTCTCATGCACACTTTTTAAAATGGTCAAAGAATCTTTATTATCCACCCACTAATTCTCTCTCCTACTTTACTTTTATACTCACAATACCAATCAAATCACTATTTCCTACCTCACTTTCTCTTTTCAATCTTACTTTTCATACTCACAACATTTTTTTCATAATTTTTTTTTCTTAATTTTCGCAAACAAGAATCGCTGCAATTTCTATAAAAGCAATTTCTGTAGGAAGGGAGTATATCCCCTCTTTTCTAAAAATATAGTCTTATTTATTACTTTAGCTTGTCACGAAAAAATAAGCCCTTTTTGTAAATGAAAACAATAATGTTATTGGAAATATATCTACGTACAAATAAGTAAAATACTTATTTAAATTACGTAAAAGGTGCTAATATGACCATATTTTCGAAACTTACTAATCCCTTTCCAAAGTACATTCACATTGCTTGCTCTTTACTACTCGATACATTATTGTTTTGATAATATTTTTTAGATTTGTTTATTTTTTAAAAAATATATTAATTAAAATTCAGTTAAATTAATTACTATAAGAATAAGATTTTGTTACAAATGGAATTTTTTTAAAGGATAAATGTGTTCACATTACCCACTCTTACAAAATTAAATAACTGGACCAAAATCAAAATCAAGATATTTCATGTATGTGTAAATATATAAATGCACTAGTGGGAGTTGCCTTCGTTGAATAAGAAGAAAATATTCTCTAGAAGTACATTCTTACATTGAGTTGGCCTTAGTTGAATGGTTCGATTCGATTTGATATTTTCTCTAAAATACGTTTAAAATAATCTTGATTTTTTGGCACCTTAGATTATTTAAATTGACCGCTTTAACACAATGATAAACATATAGTTATAACTGTTCCAAATTTATGTCGATGAGCCCATGATATATGCCCTTGCCTTTTCTCACGAAGGTTAAAGGTTCGAATTCCCTCCTTAACACATACTCTTGCCCTCTCTCTCAGGAAAATCAAGAGTTTGAGCCCCATTCTTAATGTTGTATTTAAAATGTTATAATTTAGCAAAAAAAAAAAAAATGTTTTAAACTTTTGAATAACTACACATGGATGAGTAGGTCTGCTGAGAAACGCGTTTTTCCATAACTATGGAGAAACGCGTTTTTAATAGCCAGAAGCTATACGTTTGATAACCAGAAGAAAATTTCTGGATATCAGTCTCAAAGGGTTCTGGATATTCAGAAGCTTTGGAATGGATATCCAGAAGCCTTTGGGCGGATATCCAGAAAAAATAGATTTGAAGCCAAATCCAAGGTCAAGACCAGAAATTGCTTATTGAAGGTTTCTGGATATCCAGAAACCTTCAAATGTATATCCGAAACCATCAAATGAATATCCGAAACATTTTGAAAGTTTCTGATATTCATTTGAAGGTTTTCGATATCCGAAACCTTTCAAATGTATATCCGAAATCATCAAATGAATATCCGTAAAACATTTTGAAAGTTTCGGATATCATTTTGAAGGTTTCTGGATATCACCTTCATAAGCTTCGATATCCTTTCAAAGGGTTTCGGATATCCGTAACCTTTGAGATCGATATCCGTAAGAACCATGGGACAAGGTCACGGCTAATACAAAAAGTTTCTGGATATCCTTTCAAAAGGTTCTGAATACCCGTAACCCGTTTCTCCATAACTTATGAAGAAACGCGTTTCTCCCTAGATTTTACGCACATGGATTGTGTATTATCTAACCATAATAAGATGAGGATTCTTCTTACTTCCTCCTCCCTGTACGAAATGATTATCACTTTTAGACTTTTCAATGTAATAAGAAAGACGATTATTATCACAACTTAATAATGATGAAAATATTAATATTACTTTTATTTATTGTTCATATTTCTTGCATAATTTTACACAACAAACTAATTAATAAAATGAAACAAATATTTGTGGGGATAAAATAGAAATTTAAATATTTAACATAAATATAGGTAAGAGACATGTAATGGAAGATGTAGCAGTTGACATGTCCTAATTTGAAATTCATATGTACAAACAAAAATCAGTATTATATGGCATTTTCAATGAAGCTTCCATTTTATCCGTACGATCCTCCTACTTATAAACTGCCACTAATTCTTTTATAATAGAATCATCAGCAACTTAATCCAACCCAATAACTAATTATTATTTCTTTCTCTTTTAACTATCCAATTTACATTTATAATTTTTTTTCATACATTAGCAACCCAATTCAACCCAATCGAACTCACAATATCTTTTTAAATATTATTTAATTTGTTACATAATCAGTCCCGTCTCAATAAATCTAGGGGCCCTGTACTAAATATGAAAATTGGGGCCCTTAATATTTTAAAATCTTATACAATGAAATGATTGCAATAATGTTGAAATAATAAACAAATAATTCATTAAAATTAAAAAATATTAAAAGAAAAACAAACTTTTTAATTAAGATTGAAAAAATAGAATGAAAGTTAACTAAAAAAGACTGGAAGAAAAGTCCAAAAAATAAAAAGAGAAAAAAGCCCAAGAATAATAAGAGTGAAAAGGAGAGTCGCAAGCAAATAGAAGAAAAGTCCAAAAAGAATGAAAAAAGAATAGAAAAAAAATGGTAAAAAAGTGTTCTATCTAAGGTTTAAACTTGGCCAAGAGAGTATGCAAACAACACCTTATCCGCCAGACCACTACCATTTCTCTGAAACATTTTGGAGTCTAATATATATGTATAATAAAAGTTAAAATTTGGGGCCCTTAAATTTTTTGGGCCCTGTGCTATTGAGCCTCTTGCACCTGGTCAAAATCGGGCATGTACATAATATTTAAAAAGAAAACTATTTGAAATGTTGGTTAGTATTGAAATATTTTACAAAAATTTATATAAAAAAGTTAAGAATTTATAAAGAAATGAAAGTATATAATAGATAAAAGAGGGACGGATAATAGCATTTTATTTTAATTTTAATTTTTAATTTATTTTTATATTATAAATAATATTAGTAAATATACTTCTTCTTGATATTTACTTGTTTTATTAATAATGATTATTACTATTATTATTATTAAATATTATTATGTAACTTTTTCTTAAAAAATTTCACTACTAACCAACATCTTAATTAATTTTCTTTATCCAGAAAAAAAAATATATGAGATGTTGGTTAGTAGTGAAATTTTTTTACAAAAAGTTATATAAAAGAAGTTAAGAATTTTTAAATAAATAAAAGTTTATAATAGAAGAGGGACGGACAATAGCATATATACTTTTTTATTTTTTTTTATAAAGAAAACTATTTGAGATGTTGGTTAGTAGTGAAATATTTTATAAAAATTTATATAAAAAAAGTTAAGAATTTATAAAGAAATGAAAGCATATAATAGAAAAAAGAGGGACAGACAATAGCATATACTTTTTTAATTTTTTTTTTTTTGGATAAAGAAAAATATTTGAGATGTTAGTTAGTAGTGAAATTTTTTACAAAAATTTATATATAAAATGTTAAGAATTTTTAAAGAAATGAAAGTATATAATAGATAAAAGAGGGACATACAATAGCATTTAATTTTTATTTTTTTTTTAAGTTTTTTGGATAAATAAAACTATTTGAGATGTTAGTTAGTAGTGATTTTTTTATGATATATTATTATTAATTATTATTATTAGATAATATTATTTTATATTTTAAATTATTTTTGATATTAATAATTATTTTTACTAATTATTATGGTCATTAAGAGATTTTTGTGATAAACAAATAAACATAACAGGTGGCAATAAATCATTAGAACACATATATTCACATGGATCACCAACCAAGCAAGATCTTAGTCATTAAATACATCACACACACAATAGAATCCAATGATCCAAATTCATTTAGCAAAAACATGACACCTTTTAAATTAATTGGCTTAACAATGTTCACATGAATTGATCCCTTAATCAATCTGGACCATTAATTATAAATATCCAATGATCCAAATTCATCAAAACAAAAGCATTTCACATTCTTTTCTCTCTTTCTATCCACCTCCCGTATTTATCTCTCTTCGTTAATAATTACTCCATCCCTATAAACCCTTCTTCTTCCCCTTCCATCCCTTCAGCAGCCTCCATAGCAGAATCATCCTTCATCTTCCCCCAAACCCTTCTTCTTCCATTCCCCTCTTTCCAAATCATCCCTTCCCCATCTCAGATAAACCCCAACTCTCTTCCCCATCAACCTCCGGCAAAGTCAGATATGCTGACCTCAAATGAGTATACAACTAGCTACCATAGCTTCGGGCAAATGCATAACGACGACGAAATGGGTACCCTAGCGACCATCTGGTGACTCCGACTTTGATCTCCACACTGATTCTTGGCCGAGAAAAATGGTGATTTGGTTTGTGTCTTGGAAGGTTGAAGACGAAGGAGGGTTTGGGGCAGGCTGCAAAAGGTGGGGAGGGTTAAGGTCAGGGCGGAGGCAGAAAAGAAAAAAAAGGACAGTAGGAAAGGGTTGGGAGTTGGGGAAGAAGAAATAGGATATTTTGAGTTGTGGTGCAGATTTTGGATGAGAGAAAAAGATGGTGTGTGATCGAAAGATTCGGAGAAGTAGGTTTATTTTGGGAAGAAGGTGATTGGCCGAAAACTATGGAGGTTGGTCGGGAGTTATGGATTTGGACGAAAGTGAGTTGGGGTTTATTGGTGGTGAAAGTTTGTGAGGACATGATCTGAATTTTTTAAAGTTAAAGGGATCAAAGTTGAAATGAAAGAATATGTAAGGACTGATTTGAGTATAAAAGAATTTTAGGGGAGCAAAGTGTAATTGTGAAATATCAAGGACTGGTTTAAGATTAATAAAAGTTAAGAGACTAATTTGAGAATAAGAAAAGTTAAGGGACTGATTTAAATTGATTGACATTATAATTTGTTTTTGATAAAAATATTTAGGATATACTCCCTCCGTCCCATAAGTCTTAAGAAAACTTTCCATTTTGGGCGTCCCATAAGTCTTAAGAATTCCCAAAATGAAAACCTTAAATCACTATTCTCTCCACTCATTCTCTCTCCTACATTATTTTAATACTCACAACACATTATAATTTACTATTCCCTCCACTCATTCTCTCTCCTATTTAATTTTTCACACTCACAACACTTCTTCCACTCATTCTCACTCCTAATACTATAATAATATTCCTTAATTTCCGTGCCATTTCAAAAATTCCTAAGACTTATGGGACGGAGGGAGTATATATATATATATATATATAATTATATTTTTAAAAATATTTATATATATATATATATATATATATATATATATATATATATATATATATATATATATATATATATATATATATATATATATATATATAATATATTAATATATATTTTTAAATATATACTCCTCCGTCCCGTAATACTTCGACACAGCTTAATGCTCCGCACGGAATTAAGGAAAAAGTAAAAAGGTTGATGTGTTGTGAGTGTAGATAGTTAAGTAGGAGAGAGAATGAGTGGAGAATAGTAAATTATAATTGTTGTGAGTATTAAAATAATGTAGGAGAGAGAATGAGTGGAGGGAATAGTAAAGATTTTTTTGCCATTTTAGGAAGTGTGACTTATCAGTGGGACGCCCAAAATGGAAAAGTGTGTCAAGTATTGTGGGACGGAGGGAGTATGTAATTTTTAATATAAAATGCCAATTTAGCAACAGAAATATCCGTCGAGAAAGCTCTCAATAATTTGGCATATAAAAAACAAATAAATATTGATTTTTTTAATAAATATAGCGACGGAATAATCCGTCACTAAAATGGTTAAAAAAGACCATTTAAATAGAGACGTATAATCCGTTTCTAATCCGTCGTCATATGCTTTGAATTGGTCGATTATCTTACGAAAATTACCGACGGTTACAAAACATCGGCGACGAAAATATCCGTCGGTAACCAAATGGAAAACCGTCGGTATTCCGTCGAAAGATTTTACCGATGCACTTTTTAACAACATAAGTTCTACGTCGAAAATTCGTCGCTAATTTGGTTTAGCGACGGATTTTGTGTATTTACCAACGGAAAAATTTGTCGATATCTACCTGTTTTCTTGTAGTGATCTATGTACAAATAAGTAAAATACTTATTTAAAAGAGTAGGTCTGCTGAGAAACGCGTTTCTCCATAACTATGGAGAAACGCGTTTTTAATAGCCAGAAGCTATACGTTTGATAACCAGAAGAAAATTTTTGGATATCAGTCTCAAAGGGTTCTGGATATCCAGAAGCTTTGGAACGGATATCCGTAAGCCTTGGGCTGATATCCGAGAAAAATAGATTTGAAGCCAAATCCAAGGCCAAGACCAGAAATTGCTTATTGAAAGTTTCTGATATCCGTGAAACCTTCATATCCGTAAACCATCAAATGAATATCCGTAAACATTTTGAAAGTTTCTGGATATCATTTTGAAGGTTTCTCGGATATCACTTTCATAAGCTCCTGGATATCCTTTTCAAAGGGTTCCTGGATATCCGTAACCTTCGATACCGATATCCGTAAGTAACCATGGGACAAGCGTCACGACCAATACAAAAAGTTTCTGGATATCCTTTCAAAAGGTTTTGGATACCCGTAACCCGTTTCTCCATAACTTATGGAGAAACGCGTTTCTCCCTAGATTTTACGTATTTAAAATACGTAAAAGGTGCAAATTAAATATGACCATCTTTTCGAAACTTGCTAATCCCTTTCCAAAGCACATTCACATTGCTTGCTCTTTACTACTAGTACATTATCGTTTTGATAATATTTTTTAGATTTGTTTATTTTTTTAAAAAAAATATTAATTAAAATTCAGTTAAATTAATTACTATAGGAATAAGATTTTGTAACAAATGGAATTTTTTTAAAAGATAAACGTGTTCACATTACCCACTCTAACAAAATTAAACAACTGGACCAAAATCAAAATAGGATATTTCATGTATGTGTAAATATAAATACACTAGTGAGAGTAGGAGAGTGTGGATGCATGAATTCATCATGGGTCCAACATAGAAAAAGGTATTCTTTGGGTGGGTGGGTGGGGGGGGATTCTTTGGGTGGGTGGGTGGGGGGGGGGGTGTGGGGGGGGGACACTTGCAAATGTTATCTGTTTATTTTAACAAAGACAAACTATCCTTAACTGTAAAGCACAAATAAAGCAAAATAATTGGCTCAATAATTGTTAACATGCAATATATTCCTTCCTTCCGTCTCTCCTTAAATTAAATCTTAAAAAATTGTTACTATGGAGTATTAGTTAAGAAAATAAATATAATATTAAGTTGATTTGAGTATAGATAATGGGGTAGAAATTATTAATAAGATAAAAAAAAATAGTAACTGTGTTAATTGATACGAGTATAATAAGTGAGATCCACTAATTTAAAAATATTTTTAAAAATATTTTAAATTTTATAATTTTTAATGATATATCTAAATTGACAAATTTTACTATTTAAGGTGTAACGGACAGAGGGAGTATATATACTCAACCCTAACATTTGCATTTGCATTTGCAATGCAATCTTCTCTATTCTCTCTCTCACACACACACACACACTCAATTATCCATTCTAGCTTTAATCTTTTGAATCGGGTGGATGGAGTACTTTTGAGATGTCACTGAATGATTGAATTAGTCTCACCATATCAAAATAACTGATTTGATTTATTTGACAAGTAAATATTTTTATTAAACAACAAGAATCAGGTCATTTAGTGACGGAAATTAATCGCTTCTTTCCGTCAGTAAACACAATCAAATTCCTAAGATGGTGCATGAAATGAAAATGACAAACTCTAGTCTGGTTACCCATATAAATTTGTATTTTCATTTACAATGATTTAATATCATTATTAAATTCCTAAGAAGGTGCATGAAATCACAATTTATTTTTTATTTTTATTTTTATTTTTATCAAAATAACTCTCACTAAAAATTAGCTTCCTATTCGTCGTCTCAGTCCTTGAAAAGGATTTTAAATTTGAGGAGTCATGATTTTAAGATAAGAGAATAGTAGAATTTTCAAGCAAACCATTTGGTTAACAAGAATTGTCAGGGTCAACGGAATCCAATTTCAATGAAAAAGAAGAAAATATTCTCTAGAAAATGCTCCCTCCGTCCCACAAATATATAGATTTTTTGGTCAGGCACGAAGATTAAGGTAAAAAGTGATAAAGGTAATGTGTTATGAGTGTAAAAGTAAAATATGAGAGAGAATGAGTGGAGAGGATAGTAAATTTAAAAAGTGTTGTGAGTAGAGAAAAGTGAGTCCCATTTCCATTATAAAAAAGTATAAATTATTGTGGGACGTCCAAAATAATTTTTTTTATAGATTATCGTGAGACGGAGGGAGTATTCTCTAGAAGTACATTCGTACATTGAGTTGCCTTCGTTGAATAACCTTTGGGTCAATTTGATATGACATTTTCTCAATAAGTTTATAATAATCTTGGTTTTTTGGCACCTTAAATTATTTAAATTGACCGTTTTAACTCAACGATAAACATATACTCCCTCCGTCCGCTTACAAAGTTCACACTTTCTATTTTGGACGTCCGTTTACAAAGTTCACACTTTGCTTCTTTCCTAAAAAGGAAACCTTAAATCACTATTCTCTCCACTCATTCTCTCTCCTACATTATTTTAATACTCACAAACCATTATAATTTACTATTCCCTTCACTCATTCTCTCTCCTATTTTATTTTCACACTCACAACACTTTCAATATAATACTCCCTCTTTAATTAACGTGTAAACAGTAAGTGTGAATTTACTAGGCGGACGGAGGGAGTAGTTATAACTGTTTCAAATTTATGTCGATGAGTCATGATATAGGCTCTTGCCTTCTCTCGAAAAGGTTAAAGGTTCGAACTCTCTCCTTAACACATACTCATGCCCTCTATCAGGAAGATCAAGAGTTTAAGCCGCCTTCTTAACATTGTATTTGAAACAAACTTTTGTGGGGATAAAATAAAAATTTAAATATTTAACATAAATAGGTAAGAGACATGTAATGGAAGATGTAGCAGTTGACATGCCTTAATTTGAAATTCCTATGTATAAACAAAAATCAGTATTATATGGCATTTTCAACGAAGCTTCCATTTTATCCGTACTATTCTCCTACTTATAAACTGCCACTAATTCTTTTATAATATAATCATCAGCAACTTAATCCAACCCAATAACTAATTATTATTTCTTTCTCTTTTACCTATCCAATTTACATCTATAATTTAATATTTTTTGTTTTTTTCATACATTAGCAACCCAATTCAAACCAACTCACAATATTTTTTTAAATATTATTTAATTTGTTACATATTATCAATACTCAATTTATAATATCTTTCTCATTTATAATAAAAATAAATTTAACTACCAAATTTATAATAATTGCACAAAAAATATCACTTAATAAACAATATCAAACAAAATTAAATTAAACTTGAAATTAAACTTAATATATTACAAATACATGACGAAATAAAATTTTAATACATGAAATGTAAGTTACATATTTAATTTTCATCGCTGAATTTTTGTCAAATGTGCTCAATCAAATCATCTCTAAGCACTGTATGAGTTTCTCTACTACGGAGTTGTTTCCTGTTAGTCATATATGTGGCTAAGCTAGCAACTCGTTGGGTAGAGTATTAAAAATATTCTGGGAGCTTTGGACATTTTCAAATATAGGAAAAAAATTGTAATTCAGAGAAATTTGAAAATTTAAATCATTTCGAAATTTGAAATATTTTGAGGGTTTGCATAATCTTGAAAGTTATAATAAAATTGAGTGTTTGGATCATTTTGAGATAATATATATCTCAAATTTGTAAAAAACGGAAAATTTGGATCAATGATTTTTTTTAGAATTTGAAAAAAAAAAGGAGTTGGACAAAAAAAATGAATTTTAGAGTGAGAAAGAGAGTATTTGAGATTGTCTAAAAAAATACCAAATTAGTCTCTATTGATAAAGGAAACAATGAAAATTTTGGTGTTTTTTTTTTTGTAATAAAAAATAAATATATTTATAGTTATTTTAGATATATAACTCTATAACTCTAAGAACAAGTCCAAGTCCAAGATCTGTAAAACTACACTTTGGCACAGTATTTGCTCTTTAAGGGAGCCTTCATCCATTGTGTCAATTTGAAGCCCGTCAACCTAACGGGCCTTGGCCCAGTGGTATCAAGGTGATTTTTCGAAGGGGAGGTCGCCGGTTCGAATTCCCCCAAGGGGATTCTTGGGGCTTAATTTCCTACCTTGGTTTCAGGGTCCTTAGGAGCTCCCCGGGGCACATCCGTGCAGTTAAGGAAGCGGCATTGCTGGGCTTGTATCCTCAGTGTGGGGAGTTCAAATCTTGGCAGGTCAAGCCGGAGCACCATTTGGTGTTGTAAGAGTGATGTAAATGCCTCTTTGGCGGGAGCATTGGGCTTGACCATTTGGTGATGTAAAAGTGATGTAAATGCCTTGTAGGAGGGCTTCCTTGGGGCTCTCGAGTATAAGGGTGCGCCGCCACTGGGTGCATAGGGCACATCCCGCGATTTACCTCCGCGATTATCTTGTGGCCGGTACCAGTGGTTCAGGATTAGTCCTAGCGAAGCCGAGGAACTCCGGGTATCAAAAAAAAAAAATAAAAATAAAAAAATAAAAAAAAAAATTGAAGCCCGTCAAATTTTGCACCAAATCTGGCACGAGATTTGGTATTGGGCTTTACAATTTTATTACTACTAGTACATATGCCCGTGTCCGAGGATACGAATCTTTTTTTTTTAATTAACTTAAACATTATAGTTACAAATTATAGTGATGTATGAACATAAACATTATGCCCTTATTTACAAAAAGATAAGACATAAATTAACATCTAATTAATATATACAGTAGATTTTTATGAACATAAACATTATGCCCTTGTTTACAAAAAGATAAGACATAAATTAACATCTAATTAACATATAAATTTTTAACCAGTTGAAGTAAAGATATTGTCTCAATCGAAACAGACATTGGCCAGGTACGTTTACGTAAAAGCACCTGAAATAAATAAAAAATGAAATCAATATATTTTTATTAAATTAACAATATAATAATTAAAAAAAATAATAATTACCTTATTATGCCCATTCAAAGTCCTTGTCGTATGTTTGTGCAAGCGTCTATATTCTTTCACACACTCATCCCATGACTACAAATATATGACTCAAATATTTGAGAATGATGATAAAAAAACGTATCTTTTAAAAAATTGTTTAGGTTATGTTATAATTACCTTTTCATAGTTATACTATAATAAAACTTCTGGATAGACAATGTTTGTTGTAGAATTTATGTTACTTTCAGAGAGAAGAACATTAATACGTTCTAGAGATGTGCATCTAGAAAGAGCAACGTACAGTTGTCCATGACTAAAAACAGGATTGTGCAAATCAATACTAACAAATTTCACTGACTGCTCTTGTGATTTGTTAATGGTCATCGCGAATGCCAGACGAACAGGAAATTGTCGCCTCGTCATGTTGAAAGGAAATTCTTCGGATGAAGGAGTCAGTGATATTCTTGGGATAAAAACTAATTTTCCAGCCTTATCCCCGGTCAAAATTTGAGCTTCAAGAACGTGTGGCGCACATCTGACGATCACTAATCGTGTGCCATTACAAAGACCATCATTCGGAGCAAGATTTCTCAATAACATAATGGGACAACCAACTTTTAAATCAAGTTTAAAAGGTGGTAAGCCCGGAGGATTTAGTGAATTGAGATACTCATTTGGATATCGATTTGTAATGTTCCGGCTGAATTCATCATCGCGGCACATTTTATCAGCAGCCAAATAAGAAACTGTTTCACCAGAAAATATGTGAAGTGCCCTTTCATTAATAGAACTAACATCGTCATTTCTTGCCGATAAAATTGTGCGTTCAGTAAGGAATGATGGGTTCGCCACGCCTGCTACCCCAAGTTGTGGGTAAATGCTATCTAATAACTCAACGGGATTTTCACAAATCCTTATTGTTGACGGTATTAATATAACTTCTTCAGATCGCTCCCAATCGAATTTTTAATCATGAAATAAATTAACCATTTTAAAACATATATGTTAAAAGATTGAAACACAAATGTTGAAAATGTTAAAGTAATTAAAAAATACCTTCATCAGAAAGTTCAGAAAATCCACCCGTGAATTATTTGTGTTGTCCAGACGCATGTTAACATTTAACGTTAGGATATTAAAAACGTCTCAATGTTGCCCCAACTATCTGTGTTCGAACACCCCTTGGAACAACAGGTAGGACTTGTCGAAAATCTCCGCCCAAAACAACGGTGATGCCTCCAAATGGTTTGTCTTTACTATCCCGAATGTCACGAAGGGTGCGATCGACGGCTTCAACACAGTATCGATGTTGCATTGGCACTTCATCCCATATTATGAGTTTAGTTTTTTTGAACAACTCAGCATGTATAGATTGCTTAGTAAAGCCACATGTTGAATTTCCATGAACATCAATTGGGATACAGAAGGTCGAGTGCACAGTTCTACCACCAATTAACGGTAAGGATGCAATACCGTATGATGCAACATGCTTATAACAATGTGGTCTAGAGAACGACATTTAAGTGTTACCGTGTCAGTACAGAAAGTTTTTCCCGTCCCAAAGACCACCATTCAAAAATAAAGTTGTTCCACGATCTTCAAGAACGAGAAGAAAGAATTGAAGAGTAAGCAACCCGGCGAGCATCATTTAGAGAACCCACCCTAGTATCGACATCATGTTCTTGCGCTTTGATGTTTAGCGACGGTGTTCCCACATCAACTTATTACCCGTGAACTCACTCCAATTTCTTGTAGGCAAGGGCATCGGTGGGAAGTCGATCAAACTTTTCCTGTTTCTTGAAGTAGGCGATTAAGAAGATACAACCCATAATCTTCTACAACTGAAATGCTGGGGTCTGGAATACCAAATTGTGTACGTATCTTATGAGCAAGGTCATCACAAATATGAAGACAAAATTGTTTCCACAAATCATATGGGTTTAACATAGAACATTGGCTAAGAATTGTACTAAACAATCTTCGAAGGCTGGTACCCGATCCGCATAGCGAGATGCTTCTTGAAGGCATTGTACCCACTCTTCATCATCTTCTACTAATCCATAAGCAACACATGCTAATTTAAAAGTGGGATACAAAACACCACCGACAGTATGCAAGCTCTGAAATGAAAATGGACCTTTGACATGGGTGAGTAGCAACCGCAAGTAAAATCTCTCTCCGAGTCGGGAAGCAAAGTACATTCTACCAATAGAGAATCCAATTTGTCTCGGTTTCCACTCCTTCTTTTTGAAAACAAAAAATTGAGGAAACTCATGATATGAAAATTTGGGTGCATTCGGATTTCTTTGTGTAATATGCAAAAAGCCGTTAGAGTCGATGCTTGATTGGCGGTTCTTGCGAGATATATCTTCACTGTATCTTACGGATTAAAATTCACGTGATGCAATCCTGGTAAATGAACAGCTAACCGCATTTACCTGGTGGATGTTCACCATGCATCAGGTTTCCAAAGATGCGCCAAAGAAGCTTCAGGGGGGGCTAATATACCTTCCATTAAGGTATCTTGTTGGATCTCATTAACTCCTCCAATAATCATTGTAGTGCAATCATGTCCTTTGTAAATGTACTTATTGATATACTTAACACAAACCAAGCCAAAGACAAACTTCAACATTTATGTGGCAATTGAACATTCTCGAAAGATGTGGATTGTATGACACAACATGTCGGTTATCAACTTCTTGTCCCCTGACCGTATAAGTTCGACCAGTATTCCTTTGACGATATGTTGGATATCCATCATTCGCCATGGTCGTTGAATCTGCATAAGCCTTCGGATATCTTTTAGTGCGAGACATTTTTTCCAAACACGAAGATCCACACGGTCCATGTATCATACAACTCAAGACTGTTTCATGTAACACGGGATCATCTCTCTCGTCTGGAATTTCAAAGCACACACAATCTTATCAACTTGTGCACATGTCCCGATTTTGTCTCTTGCAAAGAAGAAATAAAAGTAAATGCATATGTGGAAGTCCGCGCTTTTGAAATTCGATCGTGAAAACATGAGCAACTTTAGTACCAAAACCCGATTCTTCTCAATTTCTTCCATTAAAGCTTTACGTTTCAACTCCAAAACACCCTCAACTAAATCAGGACGATCGCTTGCTGATTGATTTGGGAGCAACACTTTAGTAATTTACGGCCACTTGGGATTAGCGGTCATGGTAAGGAAGATATCCGGGTGGTGGTGGTATCGTGTGATTGCCATTGAATCTTGAAAAATTTCAAACATATATCTCGGACTACCCAAGAAAGAAGATGGCAAAATCATTGGTCGACCCACTTGGTTTGGATCTGTGCCTTCTCGTACAATCACTTCAGTAAGGTCCTTATAAAGTTCACTTCGAAGCTTACTCTGATTCAATATCATGTAGGTCAACCGATTTTGCTCAATTGCAGAAACGCGTCCACCACAAATTCTGGTTTAACCTTCCACCCTCAATATCGTTGAAAATTCACCCTTACGCTGAAAAAGATGGTAGCTATAGTAATCCATCTGGGTAATGCGAGATGTAGATGGACAATTGGCATTGACATTCCATCTTTTCAAACCGGGTTCCCAGTCGAGCTCGCCAAATGGGAAGAATAACACATAATGCAAAGGTAAGTATGCAGGGTGACACTCATTAATTCGCATTAATCCATTTTGCCCTCGTAAATGTAAGAGTATGTCCCTCATACCACTCGGATCATCATTCCCATCACCGGGTAAAATAACTGCAATCTCATCTGATGTAGGTAAGTTGTATCTACGACGATCCTATGCAGAGCTGTAATGTAGTCGAACTGGAATGTTTGCATCACCTACTCCAGGTTGACATAAAATTTCATGAGCTTGACGGTACTTTGCCGGGAATGGGTTGTGCTCCAGCAAAGTGTCCTGGATAATCTTTATTACGTCTTCTCTCAAATGTGAATTATTACGACACCGATATTGCAAAGTGGTATCCGGATCATAAATGTACAATTTGCGCTGTGAAAGTTTGGTTCTTTTGGTGGATGCATGAGAGATCCAGTTCGATGACGCAATTCACCGTGTATGACAAAACTTGGAGGACCTCTCCCATTGACAACCCTTTCATCAAGTTGAGCACCCAGACTCGTAAAAGCATGAGACGCATTATCTTTGTCGAATGTATTTCTGAAATGACTTTGATTGAGCATCATTTCCGTCATACAAAGATTTAATTCTTTGGAGGTGGCGTTTTGAGTTCGGGAAGTCTAACCTTTCCACTCGGACAACATGTCCCAAAAAGAGGACGTGTTTTAGATGATTTTGTGAGTTTTTCATCCATCCAATGTAATGCCCCACAATGAGGACACTCAACATCCATTTCACCGAGAAAGTGACGAACTGTATTTCCACGTATAGGGAGGTTGGTGACATCATTTGGATTAGTTGTTGTCCTACAAAAGATTTTAAAAATACTATTTAAATCAATTTCTAAAGTATAATAGAGTATATATATCTCTAGTTATGTGAGCTAAGTTGAAAATTTACCCATTGGGTAGAACAACAACAGGAGAGGTAGGAATCGTTGAGAAAAATTCATCTTCAAGGTTTCGACGGAGAGGAATGATATTTAAATCAATATCTTCATGAATAATGGTTGTTGTTACCGCATCATTCTCAGTCAGGGGAGTTCTTTCAAATGGCTGCACGCACATCAAGTCGGGGGTTTGTGGGGGGAAAGTTTCGCCTGACGTAAATGATCTCAATCTTTTTGATCCTATAAGATGAGTCGACGGTGGCACAGTTGTGTTCTTCGCCATCTTTTCCCACAACATACATCGTTTGCGAGTTAAACTTGATTCGTTAACCTAAAAATCACATTATTTATTATTAACCTAAAAATGACATTATTTCTTATATTTATATTTATTATATGTTTAATAAAATTATTATATGTTTATTTGGAGGAGGTACTTCGTTTAAGTGGGAAAAAATTGTAGGCACTATAGGAAGCTTCAAAAACATTAAGGCAAAGGAAAGACAAAATAATTATTGACAGAATTATAATAAATTATAATAAATTATAATAAATAAAATTAAAATTAAATTATAAAAAAACAATAATAAATATTTAAACTGAAATTATAAATAAAAATAATACTAAATATTTAAACTGAAATGAATTAAATACCAGTGGGGGCAATGATCCTTGATCGTTCATTTTTTTCAAACCTATAAAATTAAATACAACATAAAATTAAACACTTTTTAAATAATAATAATTAAAAATCTATCTAATTTTACATTCAAATAAAAAAAAACTATCTCATCTAAAATTAATATTTACTTTGAAATAAAAGGTCCCACCACAAAATTAAACAAATTAATCTTTAATTTTTCTCTCTCTCTCTGACTCTCTCTCTCTACTCTATCTCTATCTCTATCTCACTCTCTCACTCACACAGGAACGGAAACCATAAATCAAAGAAACCACCGCCACCGCCTCCCCTTCCCTTCATCCCGTCCAGCCTCACCACCGTGGCAACCCCACCCCTCCCACAATCAGGCCACCTCCTCCCCTTCCCTTCCCTCCCCGTTACAACGTCCGTCCGTCTATTCCGTCCAATCGATCTGCGTTACAACGTGGCTACCCCACCCCTCCCACAATCATCGGCTCTAATCATTGGAGGAAGGCAACTACCCATCAAAAATTCTCTCCGGAGCAATCAATTTGGTATTTTTGGAGACAAAGCCCTAAGTCACGCAATTCGTCTGGGATCCGCCTCCAAACCGTCCTCAATCCGGCCGCAATTCGCACTCAATCCGGAGCAATCAATTTCTATTTTCTCTTTCATTCATTGATTCAAGGTTGGTTCATCTTTATCATTGTTCCAGTTGTTGTTGTTGTATCTTACGTTGAGGGCGTATGAAGATGATATGGGAGCTCGTACTTTGTATGCAAATGCAGGTTATAGGATGGTTTCAGGAGAATTTTTTTTTTTTTTTAAACTGTGTTATTTACTTTTCAAAGTTTGAAATTTCAAACTTTGAAAAGTTTGAATTTTCTTTCTTCAAAAGGTATTTACAGATTCCAAATTTCTATTTTCTCTTTCTCATTTATTTACTTTGTATTAAAGGTCAAAGTTTGAAATTTGGATTCAAGGATGATCTGAATTTTGGTTCATTGTTTCAGTTGTTGTTGTTGTTGGTTCTTTAACTGTGTTCATTCTTTAACTGTGTTCATTGTTCCAGTTTTTGTTGTTTTGGTTAAACAGAGGAATTAAACAGAGGAATTAAACAAAGGAGTAAGCAATAAATAAATGTGTATGAACATTAAAGAAGTGGTGTATATAAATGAAAAAGTAAATACCTTTTGAAGTTTGAAATTTGGAATCTGTAAATTTTTTGGAGCTTAAATTTCAAATTAAACAGAGACTATTTTGAAAAGAAGTGGTGGAGTATATAAATGAGAAGAGGGTGTGGATCTGTGTTTTGACAAATTCAAATTTTAGGAGGGAAAGATTAAACACGGGAAAATTATTTTGAAAAAAAAAAGGGCAAAATGGGAAAGGGACTAAAAAGTGAGGGCAAAATGGTCATTTTCGTCTGTGCAACTGTTCACTCTCTACTGTTCATATAGATGGTTCCATTTATACTATAGATTTTTAAAATATTTTTTTTTTACTTTTTTAAAATATAGGAGTATATTTTTTCATTCCAAAATAAATACTTTATTGTCTTAAATAAATGTGCACTGTTTTATATTTTACTCCCTCCGTCCCAGCCTAGTGTACACTTATTTTCCTTTTGGTCCGTCCCAGCCCAGTGTGAACTATCATAAATGGTATGTCCTTTAATATTTTATATTCTCCCTACCCCACCCACTCATTAACTCCACTCATTCTCCACCATACAATTTATTCAACCAACCTACTATTTACTCCACTCATTCTTTCTCTTCATTTTCTACTGCACATTTTCATTATCTTAATAATATTTCTTAATCGGCGTGCCTTGGTCAATGGTTCACAGTTGGGTGGGACGGAGGGAGTATATGTTAGTACTAAAAAAAATTTGAGCAATAATTTATGTTAAATTTAATATCCTAATAAAAATATAAAATTTGTTATTAATACAATATTATAAATACTATCAATAACAATTTTTATATTTTTATAGAATAATTAAATTAAGCTAAAATTATTTTATACTAACATACAAAAGTGTGAATTTATTTTGGGACAAAGTGAATGCTAATTTTTATAATATACTTTCGCTATCCCAAAATATATTGTCCACCTTGTACTTTGCTTTTACGATGACAAATTGACTAATAATAATAAATTTTTTATACAAAAACTACAAAAATAAACATCTATATCTATATCTATATCTATATCTATATCTATATCTATATCTATATCTATATATTATAAATCACACCATTGTTTTGAACAGTGGTGTGAATAGTTTCATCCGTGAAAATGACCATTTTGCCCTCACTATTCACTCCCTTTCCCATTTCGCCCTTAAAAAAAAAATTAAATTAAAAAAAAAAATTAAATTATTTTTTTTTTTAAAAAAAATAGTTTTAAAAAAATGTGGCCTTGGACACGGGCATATTTTAAAAAAAAAAATCTATATTATAAATCACACCATTGTTTTGAACAGTGGTGTGAAAAGTTTCATCCACGGAAATGACCATTTTGCCCTCAATATTCACTCCCTTTCCCATTTCGCCCTTAAAAAAAAAAATTAAATTAAAAAAAAAAATTTAATTAATTTTTTTTTTAAAAAAATAGTTTTAAAAAAATGTGGCCTTGGACACGGGCATATTTAAAAAAAAAAATTAAATTAAAAAAAATGTAAAAAAAAAATAAAACAAAAAACGTGGCCTTGGACACGGGCTTAGGCTAGTATATATATAATAACAAGATCTTTGTAATTAAAGGGGGAATGAGGGGTATTTTCGTCTTTTCGCACCGTGGCATATTTGCAATTAAAAAGGCAAAAAGACGACGTGGCAATTGCTGATTGAGTGAAATTTTTTTTTTTTTTTAAATCACTTTGGACATGTGTCGCTTACCTGGAGAGGGGCTTTTCCGTCTTTTCATCGGCGCGTGGATGACACGCGCCGACAAGGTCACGTCCGATGTTGATTTTCTTCTTTTTTTTTTTTTAAATTGTGACATGTGGCACCGTTTGATTGGCTGGAAGGATTTCAAAAAAAAAAAATTATCCCATTTCTTTGACCTCAATTTTTATATATTAAATTAATTTTTTTTAATTTTTTTTTTGCACCAAAATTCATAAAAAAAATTTCTCTTTAAATAGATACTTCTTTCATTTGATTTGGACAAAAAAAAATCCTCTTTTTTAAATATAAATTTGTTAATTATCCTTTACTAATTTTTTCATTTCTTTTTAGTGAAATTTAATGAAGTGTGAAGTAATTTTTTAATTATAAATGATAGTAAAAAAATCCTCTTTTTTAATTTTTTTTTCACCAAAAATCATAATATTTTTTTCTCTTTAAATAGCGACTTCTTTCATTTGATTTGGACAAAGAAAAAAAACCTCTTTTTTAAATTATGGCGGAGTGTGATGAATGTGGGTTTGAGTTTCTATTTAATATAAGTGGCAGGCTGTGATTGTTCTACAAATGACGCGTTCCGTTCACGCGTCGACATTGGCGCGTGTACGCAGGAGGATTTTTTTTTCATTTCTGACATGTGTCAACCGTTCATTTAAGGGCAATTCCGACATTTACCTCTGTGGCATATTTAATTTTTTTTAAACAAATCGTTGTTTATTTTTAAAGTATATCGGGTTATTTAATATAATATATATATATATATATATATATATATATATATATATATATATATATATATATATATATATATATATATATATATATATATATATATATATATATATATATATTTATATGAGAGTGTGATGAATGTGAGTTTGGGTTTCAATTTAATAAGTGTGATGGGGTAATATGGTTATTGGGTTTATTTTATTTTGATATATCAAACAATTTATTTAATTATTTAAAAAAAAATCTTTGAAGCATAGTTCAATATCTATAATTTTCTGTAATAAATATTTTAAATTGTACGATAATATATTTTCCATTTTACTATATTTGTATTACTGTTTTACTCTTACGCTGTGAATATTTATAAAATTCAAGGTAGATATTTACCCAATGTTGATCTTCTATTTTAATAGTAACGTCCCGTGCATCGCACGGGAGTAAGTGAGATGGGGTAATATGGTTATTGTGTTTATTTTAGTTCGATATATCAAACAATTTATTTAATTTTTTAAAAAAAAATTATTTGAAACATAGTAAATAAAGTATTAATAAATTTGAAAAAGAATGATATTAAATTTTATTAGATAACTATACTATTCTTTTGGTATGAACAAATCTTTTTTTTTTATTTAAAAAATTCTCTTTATCAAAATGAAATAAAATATCACCTTTTTTTAACTATATTTATAATCTTCACCTTTTATTGTTTATTTTTAAAGTGTATCGGGTTATTTAATATAATAATAATAATATATATATATACATATATATATATATATATATATATATATACATATATATATATATATATATATATATATATATACATATATATATATATATATATATATACATATATATATATATATATATATATATACATATATATATATATATATATATATATATATATATATATATACGGGAGTGTGATGAATGTTGGTTTGGGTTTCAATTTAATAAGTGGGATGGGGTAAAATGGTTCATGGGTTTATTTTAGTTTGATATATCAAACAATTTATTTAATTATTTAAAAAAAATATTTGAAGCATAGTTCGATATCTATAATTTTCTGTAATAAATATTTTAAATTGTACGATAATGTATTTTCCATTTTACTATATTTGTATTACTGTTTTAATCTTACGCTGTGAATATTTATAAAATTCAAGTTAGATATTTACCCAATGTTGATCTTCTATTTTAAAAGTAACGTCCCGTGCATCGCGCGGGAGTAAGTGAGATGGGGTAATATAGTTATTGTGTTTATTTTAGTTCGATATATCAAATTATCCTTTCCTAATTTTTCAATTTATTTTTAGTGAAAATTAATTAAGTGTGAAGTAATTTTTTTAATTATAAATGATAATAAAAAAATTCATCTTTTTAAAATTAATATTTTTATATGTTTTTACACCAAAATTCATAATTTTTAACTAAAAATAAATTTTTATTAGAAAATTGTACTATTCTTTTGGTATGAACAAATCTTTTATTTTTATTTAAAAAATTCTGTTTATCAAAAAGAAATAAAATATCATCTTTTTTTAACTAAATTTCCAATCTTCACATTTTTTTACTAATTTCAATAACTTATTTCGTATGTGATTCGTGTGTTTTATTTACTTTTTTAAATGATAAAATACTACAGAATTGTATATGGAGAAATGAATATTCCTAATGATTTTTGTTTTATTCCTTTTTTATTGTTTTCTAATTTTTATGTATTGACAATGTAGTCTTTAAGAAATTATTTCATAATGTATAAACGAATTAATTTTTTGATTTATTTTATTTCAATTTTTGTCTTTTGAATATACAATACAGTAATGCCCCGTGCATCGCACGGGAGTCAATCTAGTATGTTTTAATAACAATAATAATATACAACCTAATAGAAAACATATTAAATGAAATGATAAAAAATATTCAAAAATATATATATTTTGGTGCGAAACTTGAAACATGATAGTTGAAGATAATAATAAATATTATTGATGACGCAGGAATCAATCTGAATCAGCGTTAGTCCAGCAATAATAGATTGATTTACGGCAACTAGAACTTAAAATCACGAACAAACGACTTGCCGAGATAATCATCGGCTAATATCTTCCGATGCGATGAACATAGAGTTATGTGTTCTTAATAATCTGTATTGAAACTTGCTTTTGCTTAATCTCAAATAGCCCAATTGACATTACTTTTTCACGTTGGATATATTTTGATATATATAGTGTCGTAACGTCGTTAATGGATGTTAACGAATCCCATAAATCACGAATATAACATTGGCGTAATTGTATTCGAGAATGTAGAAGGCGGTTACAACTGACGACGTGGGTATATACATGTGTTGTGTGATTTTGGTCGATCTTAATTCTTGCCTTAACCATGCAGAAATTGTATAAGAAGTGAATCGTATGTCGTACGAATTTAGGTCGGGAACAAGAAAGATCGGACAATAAACTTTGTTCGACTGATCATCTTGGGAGACTTGTACAATTATGATTGTTTGGTGGGCCCTTTATGCTTTGATGAGCCCTTGGGCTTACTTGAATCGGCCAGCCCGTTTGGCATGATCCATCACTTTTATTCGGTATTTCCGTTCATTTACTAAATCTGCACAAATAGTATAATTTTTATAAGAAACTATTGGATTGGAGAAGATCTAAACGGGTATCATAACTTTTATGCAACATATTACACTCAACTTAGTATAAAAAAATTAATGTCAACGTGTTTCTAGTTGCTTTCAAAATTTTGTTTTGCTCCCTAAAATGATAAATAATAAATAATAAATAATATTTTGAACATTTATATCTTCTTTTTTTGTAAAATTCTAAAATAACCGTTACTTACTACTTTACCACTTGCATCATTAATAGTATCATTAATAGTGTTTTAGACAATTATATTTTCAACATACTTTCTCCGTTTCTAAAAGATTGTCTTGTTGTACATTTTGCAATTATTAAGGAAGATTTGCACTTAGAAGATTTGCACTAACATTCATGCCTAAGTTTAGAAATGGGACATACTTTTTGGAACAAGTCAAAATAGGAAATGAGACAATTTTTCAGGGACGGAGGGAGTATTTGCAATTGTTTCCTCATTTTCTAATGTTTTCTTATTATTATTAACTAGTGTGACCACCGTGCGATGCACGGGCAGTTACTAACGAATAACTGATCGAAATCGAAACAAACACAAAAGGAAATAGAGATATTTGTATACATTGTAAAACAATTCTTTAAAAATTATATTGTCATTACAAATATCAGATTAAAGATCACCAAAATAAATATAGTGTTACATCAGTGCGATACATGAGGAGTTATTGATGCTTAAAAAGACGAAAATTAAATAAAATGACTAAATGAGAGAAATATTTTTATAGGAAAAACACAGCTTCAAATTATTTTACGAAATTAATAATTGAAATTATTATTTCTTAACAAATTGATTAGTATCATTGTGTATTAGTTATGTAAAATAAATCTAACTTTTTAAATAAACATTTTAAAAATATAAAATATTATTTATATATATAATATTATATATACTCCATATATATGAACGGAGCCAACGAAGCGAAAATAGTTATGGCAAGTTAAGCAACCATTTAGTACTCCATTGTAATTGTATGACTATTATCAATAGGAGTACCTATCTCAATTTAGTATTATTTCCAAGCCCAACATCAAATATAAAAGAAAACAATACTATATAAGTACATACTCCCTCCGTCCAAGTACATACTTCACGGTTACTGTTCACGCGTGGATTAAGGAAAAAAATAATGATATAATGTTGTGAGTGTAAAATGTAAAATATGAGAGAGAATGAGTGGAGGGAATAGTAAATTATAATGATGTTGTGAGTATTAAAATAATGTAGGAGACAAAGTGTGAAGTATATAATTGGACGCCCAAAATAGAAAGCGTGAAGTATGTAACTGGACGGAGGGAGTATATTGAAAGAAAGAAAAATAAGAAGAAAAAATTATAGAAATTAGAAAACAATACTCCCTCCGTCCCGGCCGAAAAGTCACAAAATTTCTTTTTGGGTGTCCCATTTAAAATGGCACTTTCCCAAAAAGGAAAGTTTTTATTACTATTCCACCCACTCATTCTCTCTCCTACTTTAATTTTATACTCAGAGCATCTTTACTCATAACACTTCATTTCCATCCCTCTCTCCTCCACCTCAGCTCCACGTCATCAATTATTAAAAACACAACTCCAAATAATTTTATTCCCATTCATGACAAAAGTCATCAATTTCTCTCTCCTACTTTTTATTAATAATTGTAGTTTTTTCAATATTCTTTTATTTTTATTATTTTTTATATGTTAATTGCAATTTTTATATAAAAAAAAAATTAATTTCAAAAATATGACACGTGTCACCCGCTAATTGGTCTAAACAAAAAAAAAAAGAAATCCCATTCACGCCGTGAAGCTTGGCGTCTGCCAACTCCAAATTATTAAAAGTTATGCATGACAAACACTAAAGTCATTGTTGGGAGTGTCATGTGTGCCATGTCAGCCCATGCCATTTCCAAACTTCATGGTTGCAATTGCTCTCACAACATTCTCTCTCCTAACTATTCCTCCCACTCATTCTCTCTCCTATTTAATTTTTCATACTCACAACATTTACACTTTTTCTCTTTCCTACATCACTTTCCTTAATTTGCGTGCGAGACACAAACTTTGCCTTTTGGGCCGAGACAGAGGGAGTATGTCATATTTATTTACATTAACTCATCATGAACATAATAATGATATTTATTTTCAATTTAACTTATTTAATTTTGAGAAGAAAAATCAAAATCCTATACCCCACCACTTTTATTTAGAAAAATTTAACTAAATAAAATGTTTGATGTATCGAACTAAAATAATTTTCAAGCCCGATATTCGTCTTTATAAATATACAATTTTTTGAGACGAATAGAAAAATCGACAAATTTATTAATACTTTATTTACTATGCTTCAAAGATTTTTTTGAAAAAAATAAATAAATAAATTGTTTGATGTATCGATAGAATTATAAAAATTAGAAAACAATATGTCATATTTATTTACATTAACTCATCATGAACATAATAATGATATTTATTTTCAATTTAACTTATTTAATTTTGAGAAGAAAAATCAAAATCATATAAACCACCACTTTTATTTAGAAAAATCGAACTAAATAAATTGTTTGATATATCGAACTAAAATAATTTTCAAGCCCGATATTTGTCTTTATAAATACACAATTTTTTGAGACGGATAGAAAAATAGACAAATTTATTAATACTTTATTTACTATGCTTCGAAGATTTTTTTTTATAAAAATAAAATAAATTGTTCGATGTATCGAACTAAAATAAACCCAATAATCATATTACCACATCCCAATAACCACATTCAACACCCTTCCAACTCATCATCCTATACACTATCACTTTTAATTTATTTTATATCTTCATTTTTATGATTAGTAAAATTATTATTATCATTTTTAATTAAAAGAAATTTTCACACTTAAATCATTTTCACTAAAAAGATATCGAAAAATTAAAAAGGAAAATTAACAAAGTATAATTAAGATAAGAAATTTATATTTAAAAAAGAGGGGTTTTTTTTTCTGTGAAAAAATCAAATAAAAATACTCTATATTTATAGATAAAAAAAAATTTATGATTTTTGGTGTAAAAGTCCTTCATTATACATTTCCAAATACATTGTTATATTGGCCAAAAAAATTAATTCAATTCAAAAATGAGCAAATATTTTTAAAAATAATACTACTTCATTCGCCTCTGTAATTAATATTTGTAATGTTAGTGTCTTTGTTTCAAAATAGTACATTAATTTTTTAGACGAATAAAGTAGTATTATTTTTTAAAATGTTCATTGAGACGAAAGAAGCAATGTTCATTTTTTTTGGACATATAAAAAAATTTTACTTTTTTACAAAAAAAAAATTCCTTCAATTAAAAAATGAATATTACTTTCATCCCATAATTAATACTAATTTCTATATCAAAAAAAAAAATTGCTTCCTTTGCCTCAATGAATTACTTGTCTCAAAAATTAATACTCCCTCCGTCCCAGCGAAAGAGTCGGTAAATTTGTCCGACACGCAAAATAAGAAATGTAATGTAGGAAAGAGAAAAAGTTTAAATGTTGTGAGTATGAAAAATTAAATAGGAGAGAGAATGAGTGGGAGGTGATGTAAGAAAGATAATGTTGTGAGTGTAAAAGTAAAGTAGGAGAGAGAATGAGTGGAGAAAATAGTGATTTAAGGTTTCCTTTTTGGGAAAGTGACTTTTTAAATGGGACGCCCAAAAAGGAAATAAATGGCTCTTTCGCTGGGACGGAGGGAGTATTTATTTGCTGACACGAAGACACGAACATTATAAACATTAAAAAAATATTTCACACTTAAAAAAAAAATTCACACTTAATGTGTCCAAATCAAATAAAAATAGTCTATATTTATAGATAAAAAAAAATTATGATTTTTGGTGTAAAAGTCTTTCATTACACATTTCCAAATACAATGTTATATTGGCCAAAAAAATTAATTCAATTAAAAAATGAGCAAATATTTTTAAAAATAATACTACTTCATTCGCCTCTGCAATTAATGTTTGTAATGTTAGTGTCTTCGTCTAAAAATAGTACATTAATTTTTTAGACGAATAAAGTAGTATTGTTTTTTAAAATGTTCATTGAGACGAAAGAAGCAATGTTCATTTTTTTTTGGACATATAAAAAAATTCTACTTTTTTACAAAAAAAAAAAAATCCTTCAATTCAAAAATGAATATTACTTTCATACCATAATTAATACTACTTTCTATATCAAAAAAAAAAATTGCTTCCTTTGCCTCATTGAATTACTTGTCTCGAAAATTAATATTTATTTTCTGACACGAAGACATGAACATTATAAACATTAATTTTTACAGAATAATACTACTTCAGGTAAAAAAATAAATGACTATATTCGTTCCAAGAAATATTTTATAAAATATTACTTAGTATGTTTAAAAAATTAATGTCAAATTTTGAAACGAAGGAACTAACATTAAAAACATTATTTTTTGAGGCGAATGAAGCAGTACTAATATTCATATTAGTAGAATTATGATTATTATTATAATCATTTATAATAAAAAAATATACTTCACACTTACTTAATTTTCACAAAAAAAAAAAGATATTAAAAAATTAAAAAAAAAATAAAGAAAGGATAATTAAGAAATTTATATTTAAAAAAGAGTATTTTTTGTGTCCAAATTAAATGAAATTAGTCTCTAATTAAAGAGGAAAAAAATTATGAATTTTGGTGTAAAATTTTTTAATTTTTTTTTTTTTTATAAAATAATTGAGATCGAAAAAATGGGATGAAAAATAAAAAGCTGAAAATAAACCCGCCAATCAGAGTTCGCCATGTGGCTCTTTTAAAAAAAAAAAAAGAAAAACAAACGCGTACACGCGCCTTTGTCGGCGCGTGTATGGCACGCGCCAGACTCACCTCCAATAAGCGATAACCACGTCAGCCAAGGTCACTAAATCAACAATTTTGCCACCGTATAAAATTACTAAAATGCCCCTAATTTGAGCGGAATTTTGACAATCCTGCTTCTATATATATAGATAGATATATATATATAGATAGGCGTGCAAACTTCTTATAGAAATTTTCACTAGGGAGGGAGTATAATGTCGTGGACGGGTATACAAATTAGAGAGTATTTATCACCAAGATTTGAAACTGGCCCATTCTAATTAGGGCTGCCCATTCTAATTAACACACAAGGCTGGCTGGCCCATTGAAGAAGACCAACTGGCCCATTTAAGAAGACCAAATCTCTCAGTTCTTGAACTTACAGGTCCTTTGACTCCAAAAGGAGAAAGGAAAGAAACGGAAAATTCTGTGTGTGTGTGTGTGCGTGTTGGAATCCGAAAGAATCCCTAATCGCGTTCAATTTCAATACAAACGCATATCAATTTCAGCTTTCTCCCTCAATTCTCCGAATCTTCCCCCTCGTTTCTTTGATTTTACACTCTCACAAACCGTTCACTTACCGGCGCCGGCCACCGGGAACTGTGTCTCCTTCAAATACGGTGGATACGGCCGTTGATCGATCGAGAAAGTGGAGGGTTCAATACTACCGGAGCTCCTTTCCAATTCGCTTATGAATTACTGTAAGGAACTTATGCTTTCGACAATATCTTGTAGTTTAGTTATCTTTCTGATGATCATTCCTTTTCAACTACTTTTCTCTTAGTATATAATTGAGTCTAGGGTTTATGATTGTAGGATTCAGTTCCTAGTTATGAGTAATCTTGACTGTTACTATGAGAAAGAAAAAGACTGTTACTATGAGAAAGAAAAAGCTACTGTGCATCATGATATAATTAACTCTAAGGTTTGGCTACCCTAAGGGTGCATTTTCCATCACCAATTGATTATACTTCAGTTTTGTATCTAGAATCACACTCTGCCTGGTGCATTGTGCAACTGATCAAGTAATTATCGGTACAAGGAATCTGTAGTCAGATTTTGCCTTGTACGCTCTTACTGTGTGCTAGGTAACAATTTTTGTTAATTTAACTAATGACATGGTGGTTGTTGCTATACCAAGTGTTAAGAACTTGAATCAGCACATTAAGAGGCACGCGGCTGCTGAAATGTTTGAAATCAGTTGCTTAGATTGTAGTCATATTTCTCATGTGGTTTAACCTAGTCGTAACACTAGGAGGCTAGCCCACTCCATGCATCATAACAATCCCCCATAATCCGAAGCTGTCTTTGTCTTGATGAAGGCTCGATCTAGATATTTTCATTTTGACATCTGGAAGCTCTACTCCCTTACCTCTCCTTCAGTAGCTCTTTAATTGACTTGAGCCCGTGACTAGGTGATTATATGGAATGGAGAAAGTTCAGAAGCTTTTCCATTATGTCAAAAGTTACGCTGTTGATAGATCGCATCCAATCAGCTCTTGTAGTCATGGGTCTCCTCCCTCTTATAAATCTATGCTAGGCTGCAGGTTGGATCATAATTTTTTGCATTACTCGTTTGTATTTTACGTGATGGCCTTATTAATATTAGCTTCAAGGTGATGAGGCTACATTTGATGATGTACTTCAATGGTTTTGTTTTGTTGGTTTTGCAAGTTATTGGGTTGTTGCTTGAGATATTTTTGTCTTTGAGTTTAACTTAGTCCTCTGTGTGTTGTGGGATAGCCACTGATTATCATAACGCTTCATAGCACTGAGTTGTTCAAAATTATCACTAGAGTTGCCATGTTGTACACCTCCTGCAGTTTTACGACTTCCTGCAAGTTTTGATTTTGACCATGCGGGTATGTTACTCATCGTTTGAGAAGGATGGGCTGTTTGTTTACCTTAATGTAAGTTCTGGAGTTTGGAGATCCGAAGAAGATCATTATCATGGAGCCTCATATGTGAGATGGTTTTCTCTTTGATTTAAGTAAAAGGCTGTAGTTATGCACTGTTTCTTCATTCTTTTTGTTTATTACTGCAACAGTTACTGAATGGCTTAAGATATGCTTTGATCTAGATGTACGCTCATTGTCTGTACTCCCTTCTTATATCCCCGGCCCTGTTGGTAAATATATGTTCTTGGTTATGTGCAAGCATTAACAATAAAATGAAGATTTAAAAAGTCTTCGTATGTATCTAAAATTTCTGCTCTGAATTAAGTTCTATTAAATTTACCACGTGTTAGATGTTGTTGTGAAAATCACGCCCACGCAGCGGAAAACGGACCGAGCTAGGAGGAATAATAAGATGCAACACACACGAAAAGTAAATCACACACAAAAGAACACACAAGAATGTTAACCCGGTTCGTTGCAACGACAACTACGTCCGGGGGCGCTACCAAGCCAAAAATATTCACTATAATATTTTTCCGATGTTTACAATCACAGCACCAATTTGTTTCTAGGCTACCACATGTATTTATAGGATACAAGAAATCAAATCCTAGCAATAAAAGGATTCCTAACTTAAGAAAGTATTCTTCTTCCTTCACAAGTCTTCCCAGATATTGCTGTCACAAAGAATCCCAAATTCAAGAGGAAATCTGATCAAAATAGTAAACTGAATCAGTCCAGAATCGTACCAAGCGCGGCCGCCCTCCCTACGAGCGCGTCCGCGCTAATATCCGAAACTCCGGCTCCTTGCTCGACACTCCAGCCGCGGCCGCTCGGCCCTCAGCGTGATCGCGCACATGGTCGAAACTGCTCTCGCGAAATTCCTTCACGATTTGACTCCAAACCCAACAATCTCCCACCGGAGACAAACCATCCATGATACCTCGTCTTGAAACAAACAAATCTCGGTTTTCGGTGGCCGCCTAATGCGTTGGTAGCGCCCGGCCTCTTTGTCTAGTTATCCAAGTGAATTGAAGCCGAGCAACGCTTCAACATAACCGCTTCTGCTCTACCATGCTCCGAGTCTTCATTCCGAATGATCCTCCCCGCACATCCCCGCTCACTTGCTTGCTAACTATCGATCTGAACAGCGCGAATCCACGTGCCCCACACAATCACAAGCTTGGAACCTTTGTGTGTTCTTTGCAACCCATCGCATCACCGTTCTAGATCCCGCTCCCACGTTGACCAAATTGGCTCGCGTCGGCCGACTTCATTACCCAATTTTCTATCAACATACCGTTTAGTGAAATTTCTCCCACTACGGCGATCTCGGCCACCACCATTCATCATTGGGATTCGCCTTCGTTTCCCCAACGACTCACGTGCATGTGGTATACAACATATTTTCCACGCCGCCACGAGCCACCAAGCTAGCTCCGCGGTTTACCTTCCATGTCCCACAACCGAAGGTCACCACACAACCCTCCTTATCAAGTTGCCTTATGGAAATCAAGTTCCTCTTCAAATCCGAATATGTCGCACGTCACGTAGCCGCAAAACAGTCCCATCCGTTGCTTTGACCCGAACTACCCCCTTTCGATGACCTTGACGGATTATTTGTCTCCCAAACGAACAACCCCAAAATCACCGGAATGTCTTGCTCCATCCTTTCGCACTAGTGCACGAATGAAACGTCGAGCCCGAATCCAAAACCCACGAATCCGTTGAATCGCTCCCACCCAAGATTAATACATCCGCTAACTCCTCTGCAACATTCATTCCTTCGCTCTGCTCGACCGCCGGACAACTTCTCCTAAAGTGCCCCTTCTCCCCACAATCATAGCAAGTAATCACCTTCTTGCTGCCCTTACTCTTTTCACCGACGTTTAGTGCTAGCCCCGATGTCCCACCCTTGCTCTTCCTACGAATTTCTTCGCCAAGAATCACATCAACGACATCGGCAAACTTTAGCTTCACTTTTCCTGTTGAAACGTTAACTGATATCGCAGTCGTATCCCAACTTTTCGGTAAAGAAGAAAGTAAAATCAACGCTAGTACCTCATCATCAAGAGTAACAGCCACGGAAGACAGTTGGGTCGCAGTAGATTTGAATTCACTTATGTGCTTTGTCGCCGACATGCCCTCTACCATCCTTATGTTCAACAGCTTCCTCATCAGATGAGCCTTGTTCGCCGCCGATGGTGCCTCGTACATGCTCGCCAACATCTGCAACATCTCCATGGTAGTCTTCGCCTCCAAAACATTCTTCGCGACATCCTTGGTCAACGTTTGCCTAACAAGCCCTAACGCTTTCCGATCCAAGATTTCGAATTTTGCTTCCTCTATGTCATCCGGCTTTTCTTTTAATGGTAGATACAAATCCTTGTTCCACAAAACATCCTCGATCTGCGTCTTCCAAAAATTGAAATCCGTCCCATCAAACTTTTCGATCAACACCACCTTATTCCCATCCTCCAAAGCTCCCAAGAAATCCATAGCAAAAGACACCCCAAGCAATGATTCGACAAAACCAAGAGCTCTGATACCAGTTGTTGTGAAAATCACGCCCACGCAGCGGAAAACGGACCGAGCTAGGAGGAATAATAAGATGCAACACACACGAAAAGTAAATCACACACAAAAGAACACACAAGAATGTTAACCCGGTTCGTTGCAACGACAACTACGTCCGGGGGCGCTACCAAGCCAAAAATATTCACTATAATATTTTTTCGATGTTTACAATCACAGCACCAATTTGTTTCTAGGCTACCACATGTATTTATAGGATACAAGAAATCAAATCCTAGCAATAAAAGGATTCCTAACTTAAGAAAGTATTCTTCTTCCTTCACAAGTCTTCCCAGATATTGCTGTCACAAAGAATCCCAAATTCAAGAGGAAATCTGATCAAAATAGGAAACTGAATCAGTCCAGAATCGTACCAAGCGCGGCCGCCCTCCCTACGAGCGCGTCCGCGCTAATATCCAGAAACTCCAGCTCCTTGCTCGACACTCCAGCGCGGCCGCTCTGGCCCTCAGCGCGGTCGCGCACATGGTCAGAAACTGCTCCTGCGAAATTCCTTCACGATTTGACTCCAAACCCAACAGATGTAAAGTGTGATGACTTTGTAGTTAGCCAACTTAGCCTTGGGTTGAGGAGATTTAGGTTTTCCTAGACAATCTTACTACTGGAATCTGGTGTAGTGTGTTGTGGGAAAGCCATGGCCATGTTACTGTGTTCCTAATGGCACAAAACATTGAACAATTTTTGATTTATTTTTTACGACTCTGATGCCATATTTATTATATCTTTGAATATTAGATACACAAATGTGTGCATATGTGTATGTATGTCTCCATACGCATACTAGCTGTTTAAACTTCTCTTCCTATACTGCCCCTGAAGCCTTGAGGAGTAATTTTTTTTTTTTGGCTTACGGTTTCTGAATTGTTGTGACGGTGCGATCTCTATAGAAATAGGGAAATGCAAGACCAGAGGATGCTGCATGCTGAGGAAGCCACAATCCCTAAGCCACGGAAAAAGAAACCATCAACCCCAAAGGTCCCCAAGCTTCAAAGTCAAGAGGTCAACGTAAAGAGAATTCAAGAACTTGCCCATTCCCAACCAACTCAAATGGGTAAGAAATCATCCAAAAGAGGATTGACAAACAAACTACCCAAGTCGTTCCAGCAACCAGAAAAGTCAACATCAGATTCTTTACCAGACTCTTCTACATCAGGAGACGAGTACAGGGCCCTGAGACGGAAGTATTTACTTTTGGAAGACGAAAGCTTTGAACTGGGAAAAGAGTTGAAAGAGGTTGAAGATGATGTCAAGGCCCTCGAGGAGGAGAAGCTCACAATCTTGGATGAGCTAGTGGTGTTGGAAGGTCTGGTTGATCCATCAGAGTTTAAGTCCCATGGCCTGAGTTTACCTTATCCGTAAAACTGTGGTTTTTGGTAAAAGGGTGGATGAAGAAGTTTTACTAGTCTGCTTAAAGTAGGTTAAACTTGGCAGTTTACTGTTGTAACATATGCCCTGATTTAAAAATGTAATGTTCTATGACATTAAATCTTGAAAAAAAATAGAAGCAAAGATATTCAAGAATAAAATAATAAATTACTCCATAACAGCTGCATGAATAGAACTAAAAGGAAAACAATTGTGTATATATTCCAATGTCCATCTAAACTACTGAGATCAATTGCTTGCCAGTTGCCAATCTGCCATTCTGCATTCTGCACTGCCCCTTAAATTCTAAATGATTTTCTGGCATTTATAACTATTAACTACACTTCCAATCTTTATACATTTTCCCAGTCTCTTCACTTTTAAAATATTTTACCCAAGTTTGAAGGTGCGACTCGAACAGCCAGAGGGGTAGTCACTCGTAATCTTCCGTTCCTCCATGACAGCGAGCCAAAGACATACCCCTGTGATGGTGCAGAAACCGCAAAAGTCACCCGAAAGTTAATCTTCTGACCATAATTCTTGAAGATTAATCTCCGTGGCACAACGGTAATTTTAGTTCCCATTGGAGCCGAGACCACTGCTTTGTAAATACCCGTTGACTTTCCAACATTAGTCAACGTTCGAGTGACTGAGAAGTTCCCCTTAAGATTGGGTACTATGATAGCAGGATAGTTGAGGCTAGATGGTGTTTGAAATGTTTGATTTTCTGTACAAGTACTGTTGTCTCTGGTGATCAGATGCAGCGATTTGTCGTTGTAACCGATGGAGCAGAGGAAATCCTTGTAGTCTGACGTATTTATATCATAGATGAGACCCGGGTCAAGGACTCTTTTAGGGTTTATGAACCCGGAACCATAGTCAAATGCATTCCCCCTTCTTCCTTCGGGGGATACTGTGATCGGTTTCCCTTTTTTGTCCAAGATTGTAGCTGCATTTTATTTGTAATGTCAGATTCTCCAAGAGAAATGCATAAACACACACATTTCTAAGAGAAACATATACTCCCTCCGTCCTATAGCACCATACCCACTTTGCCATTTTGAACGTCCCGTTGGTATGTCACACTTCCTGAAAGATTTTTTTTTTAATACTTCTTTATTAATGTGACTCACTTGTCATACTCACAACAACTATCCACAGACTATTTCCTACCCCGCTTTCTTTCTCCTACCCACTCACAACACCTACTTTAACATTATTCTTCCTTAATTCTCGTTTCTAATAGTAAATGGGTAAGGTATTAGGGGACGAAGGGAGTATTTTTTTTTTTTTTTTGTGTGTGTGTGAAAATGTAGTGAGAAGACAGCAGAATAAGATTACCACTTGTCATGATAGTAGATTTGATTGCAGAGGGAGACCAGGAAGGATGGACGGCTTTGATCAAGGCGACGATTCCAGTCACGTGTGGGCAAGCCATTGAAGTTCCAGATAAAATGTTGGAATTCATTCCTGCTACTGCTGGAGACCAGGCTGCAAGGATATTCAATCCTGGAGCTGCAACATCAGGCTACAAGACACGAAAATCAAGAACCGAGTAAAATTAAAAAGAAAGAAAACAGCCTAGTTAAGGGAAATTGGTAAACATGTTACTCCATCCAAAAATGAATGACCAAAAAAATTTCAAATTTGCTCTTGATTTTTTTTTTTATCAAAGATTGAAATTTTTTTGGTCATTCATGTTGGGACGGAGATAGGTAGTACCTTCAAAATTTCTGGTGTTAAGGTATTGGGACCCTTGGAAGAGAATGAAGCGATTCTTGGAGCAGGTAGAGATCCCAAGACAGATTTTGAAGACAAAATTCTCGAGGCTGCCATGCTGTTAACAAGAAAGAGCATCTCAAAATCCGAGAGAATAATCAAAACCATCAAAAACGGAAAATGTTTGATCATCACTAAGAAAAAAAAACACACAAACCGTGTGTGATTAATGTAAGATAGAATCTGGTTTCCGGCCCTTTTTCCAACCATAGCAGACGGAATCACAAACGGAATCGCAATATCTTTATCTTCTTCATCAATAAGAATCATTCCAACTCCGCCAGCTTCTTTGACTACGACACTCTTAGCCAGCTTTGACTCTGTTGAACTCTCTGCATGTCGACAAACTAACACCTTCCCTCTAGCCTTTGTTCTATTCAATGAACTATCCAAGCAGAAACTATATGGGAAAGGGGGAGAAAAAAAAATATAAAGATTTCATCTTTTTGCACAAAACGTCTAGATTTTACCGAGTCAAGTACCTTTTGCTTCACCTGGATTGATAAGAAGTGAAATAGCCCCCGTTTGCTTCAGAAGCTGATATAATCCTCGCAGACGCATTCATTTCCAGTACGCTCAGACTTTCCCCCTATAACAGATCAGTAAGAACTATCAGAGTCCGAGATCTACGGCTCAATTCAAGAACTTTACCAAGTACGTAGACATGAGGGTAAATCATGTTGATTAATGAAATAATGGAAAATCTCAGGTAACTGAATTGCAGGGTTGGACAGTACGATTTTCAAAGAAACTCGTTAAAATTTCCATCAACTTTCGTTTAAAAGCTAACGCTTCTTCAGTTTTTACACCTGATTACAACAAATTGTTAAAGTTGGGAAATGGGTTGCAAAAATACAATGTTGGGAACCAATTTTAGTTTTTTCCATCTGATATGAAACTTACCTCAAAGTGAACTTTATTTCCCAGTAAAACATTCGCAGTAAAATCTCGGTCCGTGGAACTTGCTGCAACCGTGATAAGCCACGGAGCAAGATTTGTAGCAGAACCAGAGTTGCCTTCATTTCCGACAGAAGAAACTACAACTACACCATGGCTAACAGCATGGAACGACCCAATAGAGATGGCATCACTAAAGTAATCTCCCTGAGGAGAATCGGGACCCAAAGATAGCGAAACAATGTGGACTCCATCTCGAATGGCATCATCGAAAGCAGCCAATATGTCTGCATCATAACAACCCGTGTCCCAGCAAGTCTTATAGACAGCAATTCTAGCCATGGGTGCACCACCCCGTGCTCCGGCCCCACCGACCAAACCTTTATAATTCATATCTGTCACGTAGCGCCCAGCTGCAATGGAAGCTGTGTGGCTTCCATGACCAGAACTGTCTCGTGGGGATCTGAATGACACTTTGTTTACTGGATCTATTGGATTTTCATCACCCTCTTCTTGTTCTTCAGCTTGGTAGCCGCTCAAGTAGTATCTAGCTCCAATCACTTTCCTGTAATAAAAAAGACAAATTTTAACTTAAAAATGGTCCACACTCAATTATAGAATGCTAGTGAATATTATCCAAAACCTGTTGCAATGGGAAATGTTGAATGCTTCCCCAGTTTGGCATTGCCCTTTCCATCTAGCTGGCACTGGAGGCATGTCGGCATCACTAAAACTTGGTGATTCAGGCCAAATTCCTGTTTTAAATAATGCTTAGAATGTAATCATTATTCTAAGTAGTTCGCCAAAAAGCTCTAGCTCAAGCAACATTAGTTTTACTTTTCTATATAGATTTCACTCTTCGTGTGTCACTATTGTAATAGATTAAGTTATTAATCAATAAAAATCCAATTTCAAAAAAAAAACGTTATCCTAAAAAGTTAATAATTTGTTGTAAACATGGTATATCCAAGAACATTCGTCCAAATTCATACTGTACTGAAGCTCTGACATTGCTGATTTCTCCAGCCAGTTTGCATAGGCAGGGGTAAAGATGGGATAAAATGGGCTAAAGGGTGAAATAAATATTGCAACATGAAAGCAAAACACCCTCAATTACTACTCACCCTAACATTGGTACAAAGAATGCATTAATTGAAGTCTTACATTGCCCAACAGTTTGCCAATTATACAAACAGAAAATATACAGAAATAGGACATTAGAAGTTGGTTGACAGGCCCGGCTTTTTTTACAAGAAATATTAGGCTCTTCCGCACAGGGCCCCAAATCTGAGGGGCCCCCATTTTAGATTGGCCCATTAGGTATATGTCACTTTTTAAATAAAATATTTAAGTTATGAACAATGTAATAAATTATTTTTGAATTTTAGTGCTTGATTTTATAAAATTTTTATCTTTATATGAAAGTACTTATATATATTTTATAGTTATTGTGTTTTTTTTTTAAATATTAGGACCCAATTTTCACATTTCGCACAGAGCCCCTATAATTCCTGGGACGGGCCTGTTGGTTGACAAATGACAACTATTGAGTATGTTCTGTCTTCCTGGTCCGAGAGAGAGAGAGAGAGAGAGAGAGAGAGAGAGAGAGAGAGAGAGAGAGAGAGAGAGAACATGTTCATTGTTTTGAACTAATAGAGAGAGAGAGAGAGAACATGTTCATTGTTTTGAACTAATAAATGGAAGGGCGGGATTGCTTCATGTGTGGAGTTATTAACACAATTTAATGTACAAATTCCCTTTTACCTACTCAAAAGGAGGGGACAGATAGCATAAATGAAAAGCTTGGATGAATCAGGGATTCACTATGTGTCTCAAGTTCGATCCTTTCCCATACTAAAGTAAAAAAAAAAAAAAAAATTAAAAAAAATGAAGATTTAATTACAATTTACCTGTATCAATGAAACCAATAACCACGTTAACTTGGTTCTTGGTGTCAAAACCAGGGATTTCCATAGTCTCTTCCCCAACAAGACCCATGAAATCCCATGAATGAGTTGTGTGCAGTTTTCTCCTGGTGTTCTGAAACACTGAGACAACCCCTGGCATTTCTGTTCATCAAATTTGATTTTTATTAGCATTAATAAGTCAAAGACCCATAATAGCAACTCTAATGTTCATAGGCCCATTATCCCATTTCTCAATCATTGTCACAAATTTACTCCATTGAGCTGCTTGGCGCGCGCGCAACAATAATTTGTTATATTCCATGATGTTTTAGTTCAAATCGTAATTATTGCATACCAAACGAGTATTCCCTCGTTGATTAATTTGACTTTTCACCTTAAACTAAATTGGTGAAGTCAAAAAAACGACATTTATTTTGGACCAAAAGAGTATTAAGTAGTACAGAGACAGAGATAAAGAGAGAAAAATTTACTGGAGATTTGAGAAGCTTGGCTGTCTGTTAACTTTGCAGCAAAGCCTCTGAAACCATGTTTGTAACTGTACACATGTGATGCTTTGGCTTCTTCCTCACTGTGTCAATTCAACAACAAGAAACACCATTCAAATGATTTCAATCAATGAAAACCCATTGAGTTTTTTTTTTTTAAACCCATTGACCATAACAATAAAATAAAATAAAAAGATGAAATGGGGATTGAAATATTAACCTTCCTTGATGAATGGAAGTGAGCATTTGATGATTTTGACTCAAAATCTCATCTGGGTCATCACCATCTCCATTGCTACCCATATACACAACATATACCTGTACCAAGAACACCATTCCCTAAATACCCACTTTAAAAATCTCAACAAAATTCAATCTTTTCTAAGAAAAAACATGATACACACACAAAGGCACACAATCAAAGACTCAAAGTTACCTTAGTTGAAGAACAAATGGAAATAATCTCTGCAAGGAGAAAACAAATTAACAAATAAAGAATAGTGTTGTTAATGGCGGTTCTTGAAGAACCCATTTGCCAGTTCTGCAAATTTCAACTGCAGAGAGAGAGAGAGAAGAAAGTAAGAAATGAATGAAAGAATTTATGTAATTGGGACGCCAAATAAAAGTAAGGGAAAACTGAAACGTGAAGTGTTACGATTGCTTCCAATTTGGGGAAATTTTGTCACTTATAATTCATTTTTTAATCTCATGTGGAACAATTTAACACAACTAACCAAAAACCGTCTCCCCCAAACTAAGGAAAGCAAAGTCACGAGTCTTTTTTTTTTTTTTGAAATAAAAATGTTTTCATATTCATAAATAAATAATGGACTCTGTTATTTGTGGATAGAGGAAATATTAAAACAAAATAATGCTGAGCATAAGAGCATCTTTAACAATGAAACTTCAAATCATCCCTATCTCATTCACCTCAGCTTCACGTCATCAATTATCAAAAACACAACTCCAAACAATTTTATCTCCATTCATGACAAAAGTCATCAGTTCTTCTCTCCTACTTTTTATTAATAATGGTAGTTTTTTCAATATTCTTGTATTTTTATTATTTTTTATATGTTAATAGCAATTTTTGTAAAAAAAAAAATTCAAAAATATGACACGTGTCACCCTCTAATTGATCAAAGGCTTGATTTTTTTTTTCCTTCATGCCGTGAACCACGACTTCTGGCATGCCAAAAAAAAAAAAGAAAGTCATTCATGACTTTTACAAAGTCATGGATGAGGATGTCTTGGATGCCACCTAATGCCCATGCCGTGACTTTGTGCCATGGTTGCAAATGCTCTAATGGTATTTCCACGTGTATTGGTGCTGGAAATTGTGTCATAATTTGTCTTCACGGGATATCGGATTTGAATTCCTTCATTTCATAGAGGTTTGTTGATGTTTGAAACATTATCGTATATCGAGAATTAACAAACATTGTTTATAATATATAAAAATTTTGAGTCACTTTCCTTACAATCAATTGTTTTTAAGGTGAAATATCAGACTTTAAGATAATACAAATCAGCTTCGTTACACTTACAAACCCAACAACCCACCACGATGTTACTTTGCATCACTCGTGAGGGAACGTGTCATAGACATTATCCCATATCAAAATATAAAAATTCTGACTTTATTTCATCAAATTAATATCAGCTATCAATTAAAAAATTATAAAAATATGACATTCGCTGACATAAACATATAAAAAAAAATGTTGCATAAATAAACAGTTAATATCCGGTAGCAAATGAGGTTAGCCCACTCTAGCACTAGAATCACCCCTTTTCTTTAAAGTACATTTATTAAGACACTTATTTTATTAGTTCCGACATTCTCTGCTAAAAATTATAAATTATACTTAAATTTACTGTTTGATCACATTTTCCCAACTTTCTTTTGTGGTAAAGTTAAAAAGCATACTCCCTCTGTCCCAACAATATGATTCACCTTTTTGGGTGGACATGCAAATTATAGAAATGGGAAAGAAAAAAATTATTGTGAGTGTAATTTGAAAATAGGAGAGAGAATTAGTGGAGAGAATAGTAAATTATAATGGTGTTGTGAGTATTAAAATAATGTAGGAGAGAGAATGAGTGGAGAAAATAGTAAAAATTATTTGCCAAAAAAAAAAAGGTGAAGCTTCGAGACGCCCTTTTGAATAATTAGTGAAGCTTTTATTGGGACGGAGGGAGTACTTACACTTATTATCATAATTTAATAATGAAAGTATCAAAACTATTAGTATTATTTATTGTTCCACTCTCCATCTCCTACAAAATTTTCTTCGCATAAAATATTAATTGTGATTACCGTTGAAAAAGTGGAGTAATTATGAAAAGAAAAGTTTATTTACCGTTGGGCAACTTTAACTTTAAATGGCAGACATTCCCTTCCCACCAACATTAACATTTCCGAACCTCCCTCCCACTCATTCATTCTTTACCATTTTATTTTATCCTCTGCAATGCAATGCCACTACCGATAGTGTTTGTGGGACTACATGTACGTACTTCTTGCTATCCTGATCTTCACTCTCTCTCCTCATAATATCTCTCTTATACTCCTCCCGTTTCACGATAATCTGCAAAAAGATATTTTTTGAGTGTCCCTCAATCATCTGCACTTTTCCAAAATGAAAATGAGATTCACTTGTCTCTACTCACAACCATTATCCACTTACTCCACTTTCTCTCTCCTAACCAATCATCTACACTCACAACACATTACCTTTTTCACCTTTTACCTTAATTCTCGTGCTAAGCAAAAAAGTGTCTATTTCTATAGGACGGAGGGAGTATTTAATAATGTTTTGAATGTGCCTCTTATCTCTCATAATATTCTTTCCGCTTTTCAATTTTACAAATATAATCAAGCAATCATTGAATTCACTCATTTTTCTTTTCTTATCAAAGCAATTTCGAGGGTATTAGAACATAGATTGCAAAATATGTATATTTAATAAATATACATAAACATGTAGACGCACATGTATAAATCATAAATATAATGTTAATATAAAATATAGAAAATTAATAAAGTGTAGAATTTCTGAAATGGAAATTACCTATTTATGATGGGCAAAATGGTAATTTCTCACTACTTCATATGTGAAAGAGTGTGGTCCCTAAGTGAAGTACCTATTTGTTTCCTATATATAGATGTCTTTCATCAGCCTAGAAACATACTCCCTCCGTCCCAGCGAAAGAGTCGGTAAATTTGTCCGACACGCAAAATAAGAAATGTGATGTAGGAAAGAGAAAAAGTTTAAATGTTGTGAGTATGAAAAATTAAATAGGAGAGAGAATGAGTGGGAGGTGATGTAAGAAAGATAATGTTGTGAGTGTAAAAGTAAAGTAGGAGAGAGAATGAGTGGAGAGAATAGTGATTTAAGATTTCCTTTTTGGGAAAGTGGCTTTTTAAATGGGACGCCCAAAAAGGAAATAAATGGCTCTTTCGCTGGGACGGAGGGAGTATATATTATTACTTATACTCTCTCCATAAATCTGAGTGATAAGAAGACATTCATCATTTAGAAGAACTACATCTCCTTTATTTCTTCTTCTTCTTTACAATATCAAGGCAAATGGATTCAACAGGTATGTTACGCTTTCGTCTCCATTTCCTTTTCTCATACTTCTTCAAGAAATGAGTACGCCTTGGGTTTAACGGAATATAAATATTTCAAGAATTGGTATCAGAGCCTACTCATGTTCTTGATTAAGTTTGAGTTTATGATAGCATATTTTGCATTACTTTGATTCTTGATTATGTTGAAATCATTATGTTTTGATGTTGTTTAATCACTCTAATTCATTCATAGAGTATTAATAATAATTATCTAGTTTAAAATATGGAAATGATTGAAGTTTTTGACTCAAAAGGCACAAAAATTCGTCAAAATGTACAATGGTTCATCAAGACTGTCCCATTGGCACGGTCGTGCGTTGTATGATGCACGTACGTGCGGACCTACTTGCTCGGCCGAGCACCTATCTATACTCGGCCGAGCACCATTGTGCAGAATGATGAGTAAGCAAGAACATCCGTGTGGACCTACTTGCTTGACCGAGCACCTCCCTATACTCAGCCGAGCACCATTGTGCAAAATGTCAGTTAAGCAAGCACGTCCGTACGGACCTATATGCTCGGCCGAGCACATTTCTATACTCGATCGAGCACCATTGACAGAAGGTTGGATCTTCTGGAACAGGCTTTGCACGGCCGTGGAAGTTATAATGCGCGGCCGTGCACCAGCAGATTCAGCTTTTCCCTTCATTTTTTCTTGAGCAAAAACATTCATTTTTCAAACCTTTTTCGTTGTGATTAATTATATGCTTAACAACTTCATAAATGTTTAAATAATATTGTCACCAAAGTGATTTACGTTGCTTAGATCTGAAATTGTTAAGTGATGAATGTATACATTAATATGTGGATAAAATGATTTTTTCAAAGAAAATCGTTTATTTGACTAAATTTATACATTCATTTGATAACAAGTAAGAAAACATTAGGTTGTTTTTTTTTAGTACTTAAATTGGCCCGAGAAGCTACACCTAGCCCTCTGGGGATATAGTATATCAGTCAGAACCGCCACAGGGGAGACTCCTTTCGCACTTACATACGGAATGGAAGCGATGTTACCAGTGGAATTGGAAATTCCATCCCTCCGAGTCCTCTTGAAAAACGGGATCAATGAAGTTGAATGGCTACAGAGCCGTCACGACGAAATTGCTCTACTCGACGAGCGCAGATTGAAAGCCATGGAACACACTCGTGCCTACCAAAGTAGAATGGCCCGAGCGTTTGATAAGAAAGTCAAGGTCCGAGACATCAGAGAAGGCGACTTGGTGCTAAAGGAAAAGCCTCCTACGCAGACCAATCCCCTCGGAAAGTGGGAGCCTACCTGGATAGGCCCGTTCGTGGTACAAAGAATCTTCTCCGGAGGAGCCATGAAGTTAGCAGATTTGGACGGGAACCCTTTCGTTAACCCCGTGAACGGAAGCAAGCTCCGCAGATACTTCGTTTGAGGAAGAGCACGAGTCAACTCTCCTTCCCCATACACCACCCCTCAGTAAAATTAAAGTGCTAAAAGAGTAATACCCAACTGGATACATTCCTGATAATGATCCAGGTAAAAAACAGGGTCGCGCTTCTTTTGTCTTTGTTTTTGTCAAATATCACCTAAAGTGTCGAACTACGGTGACCTGAGCCCCTTAGTCCAATTGTAAAAGGGGAACGTAGGCAGCCATCATTGGTTCGGTCTCAAAAACAAAAAAAAAACAAATAAGCATCAATTGCTTGTGTTTCGAAAATCTCTTTTCAATTAACCTACAAATTCATCACGGTTAAAACAATCTTTGTTGATTTCAAGCACGGTCAACTCTTGACTCGCTACACGCTAGCAAAACTACAATAAAACATTAATCAATTAATGTGTCTGCAATGACAGTGGGTGGATACTTCGGACAGCAACGTCAACCTAGCCTCCCGTACTTGGTCCTTCATCCTTCTTCCCCTTCCCTTTTCCGCGGCGAGTATTCTTCACCTTCATAGGGAATATTCCCGTAGTCCTTCTACCCGGCTCAGGGACCCTTCCCGACGCCTCCGTCAAACCGGCAGCTGCCAACGCAGCCCTTTCCCTAGCTCTATCTTGAGCCGCCTCTCTTCGAGCCATCATGACCGTGCTTTGATCGGCCTCCCGACTAGCATTGGCCTCATAGTCAGCCATGTCGTCCCCAGTACGATTCTGAGGGTTAGCTCCCGCTTCAACCCTCCTCAAAATCGAGCCGTCAGGATAATCAAGACCCAACAGCTCCCTTCGTCTCCACAAGATGGCCATCTGTGTCTCCCCCATACACTCTTCGTACTAGTTCAGATACTGCGTAGACAAAACAATGCCCCCTCTCCGGTGAAAGAGAAGCCTGGCAGGAAAGGACGTGTATTGCCACAACCGCGTGAGAAGCAATAGCATCGAAGGATCTTCCATCAGCAGAGATCCCACCTCGAAGGTAGCAGCATGACCCAAACCCGTCAATGGCACCTGCTCCAGCCCGTACTGTCGCAGCACCAAGGATGGAATGTAGAAAGCAGTCTGGGACAACCCCAGTACTCTGACAACCAAAAGACCCTCCTGAGCGATCCGACAAGTTTATAGCTTCCAATGAGGAACCCACCATTGCAAGTGATGCGTGCGGAGTCTGGCCATCCAAAGCTCCAGTTTAGCCTGATCGCCCCCCATCACCAGAGGACGTCGAGAAAAGGACCAAGCGTCACAAGACACTGGCACCTCGGTGTAAGTGCTCCAATTTGAGCTTGTTAGTATTTTCGTTAGAAAATTAACGAAAGTTTTAACATTCCTAACAATTACTAACATTTCCTAACATTTCCTAACAATCCTAACTTTTCTAACAAAGTGAGGGCAAAATGGGCATTGCTATTTAAAGATAAACCTTCAAAGGAATCTCAAAAAGAAAAAGAATTGAGAAAATCCCGAAACAGTAAGTTGAAAAACATTTTCTGTTGGAATTTTTGAATTATATTCCTTGTGTCCAAAGCCTGGAGCAGCATTTAATGAACAGTGCACGCCACCGATCCTATCCGCGCGGATGACTCTGCATTTTCAGAGGGCTATAAATTGAGCCCTCCAGTCACAAAAATGAAAAGGAACAAGAACACAATTCACAGCATTTGGCGAAAATACTTGAGAAAACAGTGAGAATTCTCTAAGAATTGTCACCTTTTTCTCTTGAATCTTCCCAACTTTCACTCACTCAAATCAAACTCACTCACTCTCAAGTTCAAACACAAACACAAAAACACAAAGAAGATAGGTATAACCTCCCTCTTCTTATCCTAAATCTCTCATCCATGCATGCATTTTCAAACTACAAAATGTAGTTGTTCATCTTCTTGCCTTAGATCCAAGAGGATCACCATGGAAGTTCATCTCCATGGATGATCCTCCACAAGGATCAACATTTTCTTCAATGTGTTCTTACTTACTTGCAAATGCATTTTCAAAACCCTAAAAACCATTTTCAAGCACCAAATCTTGATTTCAAAGGATAAAATTCCCCTTCCCAAGCAAATGAAGTGCTTAGTCCTAATGTACCCCAAGGATGGTTTGGTATAGTTGATTCACCACTAAAATGTCAAGTGATCACTAACCAAAACCTAGGGAAATGGGGACAAGCATGGATGCAAAAAACCCCCTTTAAAATCATATTTTCTCTCTTGAGAAGTTACTGTCCAGTAGCAATTTTCCAAGACCCCAGTCCATTTTCTTAATTTTTGGACACAGATAAACTTGGAATTTGGTGTTGACTACAAAACACTTTTTGTAGACAACATCAAGAGCTTTCCAGAAATATTTTTACATTATTTTTTGGGTAAGTAAAACTCCCTTTTTCAAATTTTCTTTTAGAGGCCAGTTCATCAGCTTCTGGAAATCCAGATTGCATATCTGAGATTTCCAGAAGGTTTTGACCCCTCAAATCTTCTCCAAAATAGAAAATTCCTTCGCACAAATCTTGTTTAAGGTGTCTGGAACAACTTTAATTCTATGAGTTTATCCAGATTATGAAGTTTTAAGACCCTTGAATCCATTTCAAAATCAAAGGTCCACTGCCTTTTTCATTCTGGCAGAAGTGACTCTCAACTTCAAAAGGTCTTTTGAGTACCAAATCTCAACCCAAAAATCTTCCAAAAAATCATGGGATCAGTTTAAAGTCTTAAAAAGACATCCCAATTTTTACTTTTCTGAGTTTCAACTTATTTTGGCCAAAACACACACACACACACAAATGATTTTCAGCTTGGAAGACTCGTTTTACGAGGCATTCCGGGTGCACACTAACGTCCTTCCCGGCGTGTAACATGACCTCCGAACCCAAATCTCTAATCTCGGGCATTTTTCAAAGTTTTGGACCTTAAAACAAAAATGGCGTGGCGACTCCGTTCTTTTTCCGGGTCTTATTTGGTTTTTTCAAAGAAACGCAAAAATCGAGTTTCTCCCGCGGAAAATTTTGGTGGCACATCATCACAGTGGCGACTCCGCTGGGGATAAATGAGCTTTTTCTAAAAAAAAATGATATTTGGTATATTGGTGGAAACCATTAAACTTCCCGTTATCGCCTCCTAACACGAGTCGGGGATAAATTGTGGTTTAACAATCCCACGTACCGGTATCATTGTTTTCAAAAAAAAAAAAGCTTTTGAGGGTCAAGCTTCCGTCCCGGCTTTAAAAATCATTTGTGTGTGTGTGTTGATTTTTGCACATTTTTCGTGTTGTTTTGGCCGCCTCGGAAAAAGTCAAAATTTTGACTGTCGGAATCACGTCCCTAACTGTCGGAATCCTTGTACTTATATGCTTATGTGTTCATTAAATTTCAAAAAAAAATTTCAAAAAAAAAACTTTCAAAAATTTTTTTTTTAAAAAAAAAAAGAAAATTTTCAAAAAAAAATCATGCATCATATTTTTAAGACACATGCGAAAATTTCTATTTTACTCAGAAAAAGAAGATAGACTACTTGCACACTACGCGCACGTGGCCTTACACTGCGCACTACGTCCCTAACCCGGGGAAATCCTTGTCGCGGCCCGTTTGGTCTTATTACGCCTCTCGGTGCAAGCACGGGACTACCCAAACATCCCATGGAGCCTCGTGTCGACCATGCACTTGTCCGTGACACACTTTGTCAGAGACCCGGTTGGTTTTTAGTGCAGTACGTGTCATGCCTTGTACGTGTATAGACCTTTCCTTTCAAGCCTTTGTCGGCACACCGACTCAATATCTTCGGGGACCACTAATCGGTCGAAGTTACGGGGTTTTCCGCCGCGAGACTTTGACCAAGATATTGACCAGGCGCCTTGACTTCGGCTGGCGCACAAATTATACAACGACTCCCGGCATGACATTTGAGTCATCAAGGATTAATGATTATTCCATGCCTAATTACGGCCTAGTGACGACAAGTCAAGATCAATTGTGGACGTTCATCGGTCAAATCATGCCGACTTTTCGTCGAGCTCTCGGACATGATCTTGACTTTGACGCGTCGGCTTTGTCCATAATTTACATCGAATGCTCGTTAAGATTCGATTACCCGCCGAGACTTTTAGGATCGTTTTCTTTCGGTCGGTGGGACCCGCTTGCCCTATAGGACCCTCGCCGGGCTGTCCACCCTGGGAGGTCGAAATACGGGTGGAATACGAGGGCTTATAGACGTAGTGACGGGGCCGGCGATCCGGGATCGAGTAGTTTGCGAAAAGAAGAGCAATCTTTTCCAACCGATTAGGTTAATAAAACATGTTTTAAGTAAACGTGAACAAATAACCGCATGTTGCATGAGACCAAAGCCCGAACACTTACCCTCCTTCAATTCCCGGACATCGAACCCTCGTACCTTTCCCCGCGGCTCCTCACAAAGGTTGGTTCCGGACACGGGTCATCGTTTGATTAGTTGGGAAGAGTCAGCGCGTCATCGGCTTCACCGTTTGTTCGAGACTCGGGTTTCAGAATGTCTGCGTCGGCCGGTAATGATGGGGACAACGTCACTCCGCCTCCAGGGACCCCTCGGACAGAACCGGTGGAATCGGTTAGCGAACGAGATGAGGTTACGACGGGAATCACGGCTAAATAGCCTTATGGAGGCTATTAAGAGCCATGGTTTGGCCGCCGGCCTCAATCCCGATGGCACCTTCACCGTGGAAGAAGACGAGGATGCCAACCCCACTCTCGGTCGCCACGACTACACCAGGATGCCACCACCCACCTCCTATGGTGCCACTACAGAACCCGTGCTCCTCGGTCTTCGGGTCGGCCCGGCTCCCAAACCACGAGACCACTGGATCCATGCGGCAGAGACGACACAAATCGGTTCACGATCCCTCGGTGGGGACAAAGTCGGTACGGAATGTCTTCTCATGGTTGGGGTTATCTCGGAATGCCCCAACAAATTGGAATGCCACCTCGGTTCGGAACCGATCAATCCGGACCTTCAGCAGCCACGGATTCGGAATGCCGCCACGGCTTGGTTACGGGCCACGGTCGAGCCCTCCTCGAGAATAGTACTAGTTGTTTGCTCCTCACACAAATCCGTTCCTCACTCGGACTTCTATGGGTTACCAAGCCTCCATCCCGGTGTCATCCGAATCACCGGGACCGCAGTACCCGGGTTATACACCTCGCCTCGGCCCGGCCATGCAATTCAACGGTCGGGGACAACGGCCCGCACCTAAGCCTACTTATGGGCCCCTCCGGAAATCCAAGCTATCCGGCTACATCGGGGGCTGCCTCCACCCACCTTGCCGGTTGAAAATCAACGGCGAGCCGCAAGGTTCTATCCCTTTGCCCGAGGCTCCTACTCATGCTCCCAGAATAATTTGGGCCAGGACGGGTTTTCACCTACGTCCCGGATCGGCCGTTCCCTCCACCGATCTGCCGCCGGTGGTAGCTCCTCTCTCTAACTCGGCCACTAGCTTGAATTCCATGGCTCCGCCACAAGACCCTCATCTGGCACTGGTTCATGGAACAACACAAGGAAATGAAAGCGCGGATCGTGAGTTGACCGCTAAGAAATGCGCCTTAGGCCTACGGACCGGACTCCATTGTTCCTCTGCCCCACAAATTCGTGATGCCTAATCTGGATCTCTTTGATGGTCTTTGTATGCCCGAAAAACCCATTTGGACACATATACCTTGGCGATGAAGGCGAAGGGTGCACCAATCAGCGATTGGTGACTATTTGATCTATCTTTGAAGTCCGGTGCCTTAAAGTGGTTCTTCCGTTTGAAACACGAAGCCAGGGCTACATGGGACCAGATTACCAATGCCTTCACGAGAGAAATATAAGGCCAACTTGGAGTGGGAAACAAATAGAGTTGACCTACAAACAACGGTGCGGCGTCCGATGAAAATGTTGGGGACTTCTACAAGCGGTGGAATGCGAAACTCGGTGAAATGGCCATCCCTCCTTAGAAGAGGAACAAGCTGGACATCTTCCGGTCATGCTTGAAACCGCATCGAGAGCCTCCTCGGTCACTTCCCGTACTCGGACTTACGGGCCATGGTTAACTCCGCGGCTAAGTTTGAAAAGGCTTACAATCGGCAACCATTGCTGCACACCTACGGATATCGGGCTCCTCCTGCAAACAGCCTTTGCTCCTGCTAAAGGCAAAGAGATGATTAACTATGCGGGACAGGAATGCAATAACACAACTCCTTTTGCTCCCATAAAACCAGTCGAGCCCAGACCACGAGTCATGAACCTCGAAAACTTTGGAATGCCTCTGAATGACATCTTTAGGGGACTGGTGAAAGAAGGCTTCTTTGCGGCCTTTGGAGAATTTCCAACCCAGGAATCCGAATGCTCCCGTGGATACTACAAAATATTGTGCTTTTCATCAAGCTCACGGACATCTGACTGACAATTGCTTCACCTTGAAAAAGGCAATCCAGGGATTGATAGAGCAAGGAAAGTTGGAAGGCCTCGAAGGGACTAATCTGATAAAAAATCCTGCGCGAGGAACCATAATCGAGTGAATATGATTGAATGCGGAGAACCTTCGCATGCCCAGGAAGATGCTGATGAAGGTCCCCAAATACCCATGGCCAACCTCATCGAGGATCCTGAATTCGGATTCCCCCTCAGCCTCGAGGATATCGAACGAATCAACCCACCTTGGTCTCATGTCAGAGACTCCTTGCAAAAATACGAGGCCCGCTATTTCTCGGATGAAGGGAAAGCCGATCTTTGGAAAAATGGGGTACATTCCGGTCAAAACATGAAAGAACCATTTACACAAGATGGTTAGAGCAGTCAAGAAAGATTGAACAAGAAAGCTTCGAGGCGGGCGCACATCTTGAGGCTTATCAAAGAAGTAGAAGAGCACTTGGAACTAGTACGCTTCTGCAAGTTGGCTTTGGGAGAGGCTGAATATGATCCCGAGAACAGCGAAGAATCGGAAGAGGAGGACTCCTTCTACATTCTACCTGGTGTCAAATACGTGCCACCCCCTCTCACTCTTCCCCCACAGTTTCTGGAAGGAGAAGCCAAATTGCAATTACCACTTCCGGGAATGGGAGCATATGATAATTTATCGTGCACGCACCCATATTCCCTAGCGGGTTTGGCGGCGTTCCTCTCGGCGGAACCCGTAGTATGGGAAGATGATTCCGATGGCAACCCAGCACTGACGATGATGATGACGAGAGCGAAGAGTCAGCGAGGCCCCAGATCCGAGGAAACGATGCAGGAACAATCATGCGGAAATGAGCCTATGGGAGCCGGGCACAATGGTTGGTTGACATCAAGCGACGAACGAAGAAGCTTCGGAAGACGAATATGAAGCAGGGATATGAAGGCCATGAAGTTTCCTGGGTGCGAGCACGTGGATGTCTTAGAATTCAACACTTTGCCTACCACGCTTTGGGGAAAGGGTTTTCGGGCGTCCGATCCGGTGATAGTCGAAGATCGATAGAGAGAGGAAACTAACTCCCATCCGCCCAAATGAGAAAATAACCATGGTTAGATCAAATCCACCCCAAAACAAAGTAACACTCCTTGTCGGGGTTACCCAAGAAGAGGTCACCTTCCCGAATGTATGTCGGCTTTCGGAGAAGTCCTAGAAGCTGGCATGATACGGATGCGCCTCCTGAAATAGCCGGATCGAATAGGCTTCGCGGCCGGCATCTGGCAATCTTTCGCGTTGGAGGCGGTTTGTCTCGCCGTTTTGCTTTCGCATTTTGTAGAGTCGCCACGCCGTTTTATTAAGCCCAAAACATTGAAAAAGGGCATCGGTTTAAAGATAATTTTAAAGCTGTTTTTGTGTGATGAGATTTTGAGTTCGGAGGTCAGATGACTCCTCGGGAAGAGAATATTAGAATATTAGAGCTCAACCGAGTCGCCTCGTAAAACGAGTCTTTCGGATACCCCTAATATCCTTTAAATGTTGTGTGTGTGTGTGTGTGCTTTTAAAAATGCATCTTTGTATCGGATGTCTACATTGTATGCTATGTATGGAAATGTATTGAAATAGTAATGGAAGGAAGCCTTACCAATGTTGGTTTGTGTCTGTCTTCCATGGGAATAGTGTTTGAGGTCGGAGTAGCGTTCGGTATGGATCGGGATTGCTTCGGGAGATGCCGGTTGTACGCGGACGAGTTTCGGCGTGAGTTGAGGTTGCGAGGCTGCGTTCGGGCGAGAGGTTCGGCGTGCGTGGGGATCGTCGGGATCACTCGGGCGAGAGGTTCGGCGTGCGTTGTGGTGGCGAGTCACTCGGGCGAGTTTCGGCGTGGTTTGGGATCGTCGGTTTGACTCGGAAAGAGCCGGGACACCGTGGAAAGACCGAGGCAAGGCCTCGGAGTACCACGAGGGCCTCGGAGTACCTCGAGAGTGCCTCGGGCGGCGCGGGAGCGTCTCGGGAGCGCTCGGGGAGGCTTCGGAGCACCGCGAGGGGGCTCGGAAGGCCTCGGAAGGATCGAAAGGGGCGGGAATGCCTCGAGAGGACTTAGAGGGGAAGCCGGAAGGCTAAGGGAGGAAGAGAGAAGAGGGAGGTGTGTGAAAATGGGAGGAGCCCTCTATTTATAGTAGGAAAAAATTGCAAAGAGGTCCGTACGGACCTCACAGTTATCGAATTTTGGTTTTCCTCGATTTGAGGGAATATGTGATGATGGTGAATATTCTGTAATTATGGTGTTCCTGAGCAATAAGGTCCGTACGGACCATCTTGCATGCAAGAGGTCCGTACGGACCAACTAAGCATGAGGGTAATCATTTTCCCCGGGATTTGAGGGAATATTGTGGACTTTAAGAAGATTCGGTAATTATTAAAGCAAAGAGGTCCGTACGGACCATTATTGCTTTTCAATTTCTGAAAATTCCCGAAAGGTCCTTTTGTCCCTTTTTATCCCAGGAAAGGCTCCTCCCTTGGTTTGGTTGGGGGTTTAGAGAGGGTTTTGAGTGAGAGGGTCGTCGAGGCTGCGTTGATGAGTCTGCGGTGTTTCCCGTGTGTTTGAAAGGGTGTGATCCAGTTGGGGTACTTACGAAGCCCCTCGACAGCGTCACTTATGAAAGAAGTGGGGTCGCCGATAAGATAAGGGTCTGTCTGGATCGCGTCTTTGGGAGATAATGTGGCCAGGGAGGTCGGTGTGAGGACGTGGTGGTGTCCTATTGTGTGACCGTTTAGGTCGGTAAGTTTCAGACCTGTGATAGGATTCCTACGTATCCTGGCGGGAATCAAGCACAGTCGTAGTTCGGGTGTGGGGTGAGTGTTTTGTGAATGCGGGCGTGGTGGTGCCACTGAAGTGTCGTGTGACCGCCGAGGTCGGTGGTAAGGACGTGGTGGTGTCTGGGTGACCGCATGGGTCGATGGTGGACCACTGTGATAGGATTCCTACGTATCCACTGGCGGGAATCAAGCACAGTCGTAGTTCGGAGGTCGTGAAATTGTGAGTGCGGGCGTGGTGGTGCCACTGAAGTGTTGTGTGACCGCCGAGGTCGGTGGTAGGACGTGGTGGTGTCTGGGATGTGGTGACCGCGAGGTCAATTGTGAGGAACGTGGTGGTGTCTGGGATGGAAATTTTACGATTTTCCTAATCGGGTGGTTTAAGGCCTTAGGGCCGGAGATAGTTGTGAGGACTTGAATCGTCTTGATTGCGGTTGCGCCATGTTTGAGGACTTTGAATCATCTTGGGCGAGGTTTGATGTCATGCGTGAGGACTTTGAATCGTCTTCTAGCCGGCGGTTGATGTTATGCGCGAGAGGACTTTGAATCGTCTTCTAGCCGGCGGTTGATGTTATGCGCGAGGACTTTGAATCGTCTTCTAGCCGCGGTTGATGTTATGCGCGAGGACTTTGAATCGTCTTCTAGCATGATTGATGTTATGCGCGAGGACTTTGAATCGTCTTCTAGCCGCGGATTGATGTTATGCGCGAGACTTTGAATCGTCTTCTAGCCGCGATTGATGTTATGCGCGAGGACTTTGAATCGTCTTCTAGCCGCGATTGATGTTATGCGCGAGACTTTGAATCGTCTTCTAGCCGCGATTGTGGAGGCATGGCTGCCTTGTGCTTTGATAGCGAGAGGCGTAGATGCCTTTGTGTTTTTGCATGTTGAGTAGAAGGTTGGACTTACGATGGCTGCCGGTGCTTGCGTTGCCGTTGAAGTGGGCAAGGATGACGGCCGGTGATTGCTTCACCATTTGGCATTTTGGAGCGCTTCGTGCCTTGGGACTTGTACTCGGAGGTGTTGGCTCCTTCTTGTGCTTGTTTTGCCGTTGAGTGGGCAAGGATGATGGTAGTCTTTGAGGATATGCGATCTTGTATGACTTCCACTTTGACTTGTTGGGGAGGAGCTCGGGCTTACTTTGATGGCGGTGCTTGCGTTGCCGTTGAAGTGGGCTAGGTTCGGGCTTACAGCTTGCCGGTGCTTGAATTGCTTGGGGATGCGTGACCTTGTAGGGGCCCTTTTACATTGGGAAGATGACTTCGGACCTCTTTTGAGGAGCCGATGGTTGAAGATTGTCGTTGAGCGTTTGGAGGCGTCTTGTGCCTTGATATTCGTCTTTGGGAGGTGTTGGCTCCTTCTTGAATTGGCCGTCGGGCGTTTTGGAGCGTCTCGTGCCTTGATATTCGTCTTGGGAGGTGTTGGCTCCTTCTTGAATTGCCGTTAGTGGGCGTTTTGGAGCGTCTCGTGCCTTGATATGCTTGGGAGGTGTTGGCTCCTTCTTGAATTGCCGTTGAGTGGGCGAGGACCGGTCTTACGTTGACGGCCAGTGGATTGAATTGCCGTTGAAGTGGCGAGACCGGTCTTACGTTGGCCGGTGGTTGAATTGCCGTTGAAGTGGCGAGGACCGGTCTTACGTTGACGGTGCCGGTGATTGAATTTGCCGTTGAAGTGGCGAGACCGGTCTTACGTTGCGGCCGGGGGATTGAATTGCCGTTGAAGTGGCGAGACCGGTCTTACGTTGACGGCCGGGGATTGAATTGCCGTTGAAGTGGGCGAGGACCGGTCTTACGTTGACGGCCGGTGGTTGAATTGCCGTTGAAGTGGCGAGACCGGTCTTACGGCCGGTGGGGATTGAATTACCGTTAAGTGGCGAGACCGGTCTTACGGCCGAGATGGAATGCCGTTGGAGTGGCGAGGACCGGTCTTACGTTGGCGGTGGTTGAATTGCCGTTGGAGTGGCGAGACCGGTCAGTGCCGTTGAAGTGGGCGAGACCGGTCTTACGTTGGCCGGGGATTGAATTGAAGGGTTAGGGACCATTACGCACTTGGATTTCTTTGGAAAAGGCCTTAGGACTGACCGGGGGCAAAGATTATAAGAGGCGAGGAAAGTAATTTGGCCACCTTGCAAGAGGTCCGTACGGACCAACTTTGGCTGCAAAGAGGTCCGTACGGACCACCTTGGTTTTACGGTTCAGGTTTTGACCGGGTTTAAAGCGAGGCATCCCCTTCATTTCCCATTTCCGGTTCGTGAACCGGGCGAGAGAGAGAGAGAAAAATCCTCCATTGTTAACCAAAATCAACAATTTTTGCTTGAATTGCTTGCCATGGTGAAGGATCTCGAAGGAGTCGTCGTCAGCCTTGATCGAGGTGGTCGAGCAACGGATGGAGCTTCAAAGAAATTGGATCTCGTTCGTTCCATCTTCGAAGAACCCGGATGTCTTGTATCCGAATCCGGAGGTGCACAATCGTCGTTCTAGGAACGTCGGGGAGGTAAGAAATCCGTTCCGTTTTGATTCCTGCTCGAATTTTTGAATGCTAGAACTAGGTTTTAGTTTTTCGCATTTTTGAATTTTTGTTATTATTTTTTTTTATGCCTTTTTGTGAAATTCTTGATGAATTGTTGAAAATGGACATGTAAAAATTGTGGGTATGTGTATTTTGTGCAGAAATGTGTAGATTAGCTTTTATTTGTGAAAATAAAGTGCCTCTCTAGTGAAATGCATGCTTTGGTGTTTTGTACCGCATGCTATTTATGTATGTACATTATGAGAAAGTTTGTCGTGTAGTGACAATTTTTGTGAAAAAATGTGACATGTGCCGTGTTTTGTGACGGGTTTTGTCTGAAAGTGTGTGCCGTGTAGGGACGGATTTTTTGAAAAATGTGTTATGCATATGTGTCGTGCCGTGTGTGCCATGTTTTTGGGTGACGGACTTTGTGGGGAAAATATGTGCAATATGTGCCGTGTTTTTGTGACGGGTTATATGTGCCTTTGCCGTGTTGGGACGGAATTTTTTTAAAATGTGTCGTGTAGGGCTTAATCCCTCTTTTGAGAAAATGTGTATGCAGTGTGTGCCGTGTTTTTGTGACGGGTTTGCATGGGAAAAATTATATGTATAATGTATGTGAAAATTATGTGCACATGTGCCGTGTTTTTGTGACGGGATATATGTGAAAAATATGTGCAATGTGTGCCGTGTTTTGTGACGGGTTATTTTCATGGCTTTCCGTGTTGGGACGGACTTTTGTGCCTTTTGTTTTATATTAAATGCTTGTGATTGACGTACCTTTCTTGTGTTTACTGCGGGATGCGGGAGCTTATGGCGGGAAGGCCAAGAGGATGAAGACTTCGGGGATCGCTCGAGGCATTGTTGGCTGTGGCGGCGGATGCACGATATTTCCGTGGATGGTAGGCCGAGTCCCGGGAGGCTGGTCTACGCTTACGGCACAGGGGTGTTCGTCGAGAACACTGGCCGGGGTTTCGACACGAGGAAGAACAAGAGCGTCTTCCTTGGCCTTTACGAGTATTGGTGGGATACCACCCACACCTTCCATCGAGTTGGGGAGAGGTGACGGTGACGCCGACCAGACTTTCTTTGCGATGCAGGGCTTTCCTTGAAGGAGGGCCGGTACGGTGGAAGATATGATCTCCGATGTGGTGTTGGCCAGAGGCTGCTTTGGGCTTTGAGCCTCGTCCTCGCGAGGGGCACAGGGATGCTATATAGCGACGTGGAGGCGAAGATCACGGCCGATATTGGGGCCTATGTCGAGTACCGGCCGGGTGACGGCGGAGCGGTGGCGCGCTCCTTTTGTGGTATGCATTGTCAGAGACTTTGTTCTCGAACCACGCGACCGCGGCTCCCTTTGCTCTGTTGGAGAGCTTGATTGATCTGGATAGGGTTTGTGATATTGCTTGGGGCGAGCGAGGCTTGGTGAGCTCTACTTCTCCTTGGACCGGTTTAGCGGGGTGTGGCGATTCGTTGGCCTTTGTTTTGACTTTGCTTTGGAGGTATGAGTTTATTGCTTTGTTTTGATTTAGCAACTTGTCGTTTCTCCGTTTTCTTTTGAGCCTTCTCTGTTTTTGTCACGGGTGTGGTTCTATGAGGTTTTCGGTGCTTCCGTGGGATAGAGATCAGAGTACATTCTTTGCGTACCACTGCTATCTTTGAGTGCAGGCTCGTACGGCGAGGAAGAGGAGGACCGGCGGGGAAGCTCACCATCGCCTACGGGGATGTGCGGGAGCGTCTAGAGAGGGTAGCCGGAGGAGTTTGTTTTGTTCCCGTGGGCTCGGTATGAGGGGATGAGTTTGAGGGCTCAGGGTGACGGCGCGGCGGAAGATCTTTGCGGGGCTTGACTGCGGCGTCATGTACAGGGAGCGGGTCTTACAGCGGCATGGCCGGTGTGCTTCCGTGGCTCAGAGGACCCTCCTTTTGGGATGCTTGATTCCGGGACATGGATGTGCTTGATTTTGAGAGGTACCTTGGCGGTGTGGGCGCAGGAGTTCATCTTGTATGGAGAGGAGTACGGGGCCTTCGTGAGGAGGAAGGCGAGGACGCCGCGAGTGCGCGAGGAGAGAGAGGCGGCGCGCGAGGCTCCCCGGAGGTTCCGATGCCGGGGCCGGATTTCACGTATGTCCGCGGGGACGGATCGAGGAGGAGGGTGTGCATGCCCGTTCTGGCGAGCTCTGCTGCATCTGAGTGGATCCCGATAGATCGGTGAGTGTGCTTGACTCTTTTCCATCTTGGCATCTTTTACGTATTTTCTCTTTTTGTTGTTGAGTATAAGCGTATTCTTTGAGCGTTTCCTTGGCTGCTTGTTGGTGCGAGTCACGGGGAGAGCCTATGATATCTTGACTCGCCGTTATGTGGCGATGAGGTCGTTTGCGAAGAAGATGGCGTCGAAGATATCTTGCCGGTCTTCGCGACGCGTGCTGGCGTACGAGCCTATGCCTTCGAGGCATTACGCAGGCGTTCCTCCGCCTAGAGCCGGCCGGAGCCGCAGCGGGAGGGACCTTCGAGGGCGGCATAGCATGGATGCGGGGCGTCTTCGGGAGCTCGGGGCGCGGCCCTTTTATCAGTTCTTCCCTCCTCGGGATGCGCGGGGCGAGGTCGTCGAGCCTTCTTTCTTTGATCCTTTCGCCGGATTTGATCCTTGATTACTTTGAGTGGCGGCCTCCGGCGAGGCTCGGTACTCGATGACGAGGATGTGGCGTGGCGGGCGAGTTCACGAGGATGCCCGACTTCTCTCTGGAGGACCTCGGCGAGGATGATGATCTTTGAAGAGTCGGATTAGGGTCCATTTGCTTTCCCTCTTTCCATATCTTCTCTTTTTTTGTTTAGCAACGAGACATTTGATATTCTGTAATAAAACACTCGTATTTGCACGGCAAACGGCATTTTATTTTAAGATGTAATGTCATTTTTGTGATTCCGGGATTTGTCCTAGAAATGGTTGCTATTATTATTTTATTTTTGTGCATGCCACGTGGTGAGAGTGCGTTTGTGGGTAGTGTATGTTCATAGGGAATGGCTTTGGCAGTGTTTGGGCGGTTTGGAGCAAGGTCTGCGAGGACGGTGGTTGTTGTCTTGTTTCTTTGGGAAATGGGTTCTTTTTGCAAGGAGGTCCGTACGGACATACTTAGCATGCAAAGAGGTCGTACGGACCAACCTTGCTTTTGGGAAGGACATAAATGCTTTCCGGTGTCTGGTTCTTCCCATTTCCCCATTTGCGGCCATTTTCGAGCTTTCTTCCCCATTTTCTCTAGGAACCTCCATTTTTGCCATGGATTCTTCGTACGTCCCTAGAATTTTGCCGAGGCTTTCGCGGGAGAGGCAAGCACACTTCCTTGAGCGGTTGAAAACGTGGATGCGGCGCCGTATGAGGCATCGAGACGGGCTTTCGAGGTAAGGTTTCGTCTTTGCTCGATTTGGTCTTTTAAGGAGTTGGTTCTGATTGGGATTTGTTGCGGGCTGCCGCGAAGTTGCAGGATGTTAGGAGGCATGTGTCTTGTTTCTCCTACAATGAAATGGTGCCCACTTTTGAGGATTTTCGGGCTTTGATGGGAGGGCCAGGAGGTGGAGGCCATCTCGCTTCCTTTGATTGGTGGTCTTTGCGGTGAGCGTGAAGCTTGCGGGCTTTCTTCGTACTTCGTTGGAAGAAGTGCGGGGCATGATCCTTGATTCGGGTCATATCGACATTTACGAGCTGCCGGAGCGGTTCATGGTTGATGATGAGTGATGTCTCTTGGGACGCATTTGCCTTGTGCGTGATGGCGGCGCTTTTCTGGTCGGCTCCCTTGGCATTTGCGATGGCGCTTTGCTAGATGTGGTAGGGCGCTTTGCGAGTTTGGAGAGGATATTGTCCCGTTGGTCTTTGGGGAGACTCTTCATGGTATCGGCCGTCGCGGCGGGGATCGGTTCATGAGAGGAAGCCCGCTTTGCTCACCTTGTGGGCTGCGAGAGAGACTTCGAGGCCATGCAGAGGCTCAGGCGTCGTTTAGCCCGTGGTCATTTGCTCGGCGACCTCTTGTGTTGGATATGGATCGATCCGCACAGGAGAGATGGATGGCACGGCTTGGTACGCATCGAGATCATTTGGTGGGTTCCTTTGGAGGATTGAGACTAGGAGGATCTTGCGGGAAGGGTCCTACGTTGTCGAGTTCCCGGGTTTGTCTTGGTCCTCCTTCTATATTCCGTCGCTTGTTTCCGGCGGTTTGGGATGAAGCGGGAGCCTTTGTTGGTGGGATGACCTTGCTCTGCGGAGGTAGTTCCTCTTTGTATGGCGGCTTCAGGTGCCTTCTTGTATTTTACGAGGGTATGGAAGTATTCCGCTTTCCCTCTGTGGTACTCCTTAGACGTCGGGGAGTGTCGTATTGACGACTCGGTACTGGCTTTGGTATGAGCGGCGTGTTGGGCGAGTCCCAAGTGGTCTTGGAGAGCGAGGCGTGTAGCGATTACAGGACCGGTTGCCGTAGTAGCTATTGCCTTAGGAGTGCGAAGCACAGTCGACCCTTTGGATGTGACGGGAGACACTTTGTTTGACTACGAGACTAGAGTTGACCGGCGACGGGGAGAGGTCCTCTTTTGCGGACTCGCGGGGAGGAGATCCGAGCCGAAGCACGGGCGAATGAAGCCACGAGAGCTCTTGGATTGTTTGACTCTGAGGAGGACCACGATCTCGGGCGAGAGACGCGAGTTGGTTCACGTGGAGCGAAAGAAGACTCGCCGGGGACGAGGAAGAAAGGAAAGAATGGCGAGGACAAGCGCGAGATGGCGCGGAATGACCTCCTAGGTATCCATTCATTGCATTTGCAAACACATTATTAGTTAAATGTATTAAATTTGTCTTTTAGCATGTTGTGAACTTGAGAGTAGACCGTGCTTGAACTCATCAAGAAATGTTGTAACCGTTAGTGATTTGTGATTTACTTTTAAAGCTTTGTCGAGACGCAAGATCTCTTGTTTGCCTTTGTTTCTTTTGTGCACTTTGTCGGCGTCCGTCCTTGGACTTTTACTGTTGCATTTGCGGTGAAACGATGCAGGCCATGACGGCAATCCCTTTTGCTTAGGCTTTGTGCTTGGGCGAGAGGTTGAATGCTCCCTTGACAAGTCGTTTTGACGGTCTTTTCGTAGCTTCCTTGCCTCTTGTTGGCGTCGGGCTCTTGACCTCTTTTTGCGGCTTACGCTTGAGCTTCTTTTATTTTTTTTTGTGAGCCCTTGCTCGAGCTCTTCTTTTTTTTTTTTTGTGAGCCCTTGCTCGATCTCTTTTTTTTGTGAGCCCTTGCTCGAGCTCTTTTTTTTTTTGAAGCGCGTGGGGGTGAAGACAAGCCCCTGGCTTGGAAGCGGACATGAGTCGGTCGTTTGATCTTTGAGTGACCCTCGGATGTCCTTTGATGTTGCCGCCGTCGTTTGACTTGGTCAAGGTATTTGTTGGGGCGTGTTCTTGAAAAGTGCGTAGCTTGATGGAGGTCTTGATTGACATTCAAACTTTTGACTTTTTGTGTATTTTTAGACCGGACCAATTAAGGTTGCCTACGTTCCCCGGACTAGAGGGCTCAGTCTGCGTAGTTCGACACTACATGGAGTGCCAAGAGATGCACGGTTGTTCTTCTTCGGGCGAAGTATCTGCGAAGTTTGCTTAGTTATTTGGATTCATGAAGGGATTGCCGTCTAGGTGCATCGGCTTCATGGCGCCTCGGAGAAGATCTTTTGAACCACGAAAGGGCCGATCCATGTGGGTTCCCATTTTCCCAGTGGGTTGGTTCGAGTGGGAGGCTTTTCTTTGAGTACAAGGTCGCCTTCCACGATGTCTCGGGATTTGACTTTCTTGTCGAAAGCTCTAGCCATCTGCTTTGATAGGCTCGGACGTGTTCCATGGCCTTTAGTCGTCGCTCGTCTAGCGAGCCAATTCGTCGTGTCGGCCGGAGCCATTCAACTTCGTTGATGTCATTTTCAGCGGCACTCGGAGTGAGGGAATTTCTAGCTCGATGGGAAGAATTTGCTTCCATCCGTATGTCGGGGCAAATGGGGTTTCTCCCGTGGGCACATTACGGCCCGTGTGCGGTAGCCCCAAAGTGCAAGGTGCGGCTTCTCGGGCCAATCTCGTCCTCGGGTGGTCATTTTCGGATGATCCGTTCGAGGGTTTTGTTTCTTTGCTTCCACGGCGCCGTTTGTTTGTGGCCGGTAGGGAGAAGATTTGTGGCGTGTGATCTTGAATTCGGCCGGCGATATGTCGAATTCCCCCTCGAAGTGTGAACCGTTGTGCGATATGACCTCATTTGGGATGCCGTATCGGCGAGATGATGTTTTCCTTGAGGAAATGCGCGACCTTCTTGGAGGTGAGTACCTTGTAGGACTTGGCTTCGACCCATTTGGTGAAGTAGTCGATGGCTACTAAGATGAACTTCGTGGCCAGATTCTTTGCTGGCGGAGCGATTTTCCCGATGACGTCAATTCCCAAGTGGCAAATGGCGAGGTGTAGTCATGCGGTAGAGATCGTGGGGAGGTAGATGATTGAGGTTGGAGAACCGTTGGCACTTGTCGCGGCTTCGGACAAAGTGGATGCAATCTGCCTCCATGGAGATCCGGTAGTAGCCCATCACGAGAATGATTTGCATCGGGGCTCTGGCGTTCATGTGGGGACCGCAAGCCCCATTGTGGACTTCGTTCATGAACTTGTTTGCTTCTTCTTGGGCGATGCGGCGTAGGAGTGGCCCGTGGTAGCGTTTCTTGTATAGCATGTCCCGAGGATGACGAAGTGAGAGGCGAGGCGTTTTAGGGCCATGATGCTCTTGGTTTTGACCCCACGTGTGTGGGTCTTCCTTGTTCATGAAGGTGGTTTCCCGCTCTTGAGGTATTGGAAGATCTGGTTTGTCTTTGGAAATGGCGTCGGACTTGCGTCTCTTTGGCTCTTCGGCAATCTTGCAAATCGTTGTGATTAAAACCTTCTCGGCGGCTTGGGCCCGGTTTTCTCTCGTTTGACAACATGCTTAAATGTTTGCTTGATGCATTTATTTAATTAATGTGTTTGCCTTTTGTATAGATGAATTGTTATTAAGCTGTTTTGATTAGTTAATATCATCATTTGTTAAAGATGCAATGAAATGATTTTTAGGAAGGTCGGACCTTTTATTGAAAGCGTGAAGGCGTACATTGTTGATCAAAGATTCACAATCGTCGGGCGTAAAGCCGTCAAAAGACTCAAAAGATGTGAATAGAGACAACAAGACTCGAAGCTAGACTATAGGCGACGAGGGATTGGACCGAGCTTCATTACTCTCGGATGGTTTGTAGCTCTAGAGGGAGTGGTCTGGTTCGGGTGGCCAATCTTCCCTTGGCATGAGTCCGGAAAGTAGCTTGCATGCGGTTCGATTTCAAACCGGATCGCGGAGGTTTTTGGCTGCTCCCACGATGATGTCCCTCCATTAGTGTTGCCACCGAGTCCTTGGGGTTTTTGATGATAGAAGTCGGCGAGGGCTACTTCTAGGAGGGCGAAGCATTCGGCGGTTCGGAGTTGATTCTTGCGATGTTGATCACTTTCATAGAATCCGCCTCTTTATACAGGATCTTTGCTTGGACGACATTTACAATGTACGATTCGAGGGCATGCTATATCTCCTTCCACGATTAAGCCTTGGAGGAGGTTGCGCCCTTTGTTCATCCGGGTCGGACAGGAATGTTGAATTGAACTAATTTGTGATGTTTGTCCCCGTAAGATCCGAGAGTGTCGGCTAGAGGGTTGTCTTGTATCGGGGATCGGTGATGAGCCGGTTTGCAAGAGGGTTTTCGGCGAAGTAAGGGTCTACTCCTCGATCAATCTCCATTAGGGCATCCATCTCTTGATCCTCTCTCGAAGCATTCTTCACGGTCGCATATATCGAGTTGTCATCGACCCATGAGTTCTTCGATTTCCGGCTCGTCGCGGCTTAGAGCGTGGATGTAAGGATCCACTTCGTAGCGGGACGGGGTAGGAGAATCATGCAGGGAAGAGTATTCGGTCATGTCGGGACCTTCCTGCAGGTCATAGCTTGCGGCCAAGCACTTGCCATTACTGCTTGCTTCCGCGGATCACTTCGATCGCTCCATTGGCATTGATGAATTTCACGCATTGGTGAAGAGTAGATGATCTTGCTTTCATCGAATGTATCGAGTCGTCCCAACAAAGCGAGAGAAGGTTGGTTTTGATTTCCACGACTTGGAACTCTACCGAGCTCCGGTTGTACGTCGAATTGGATCCTCAGATTGATGACTCCTACGATTGGTCGTGCGGTGGAATCGTAGGCTCGGATTACCCGAGGTGAAGGCCTTATCGAGAGAACGGTCGATGCGGAGTCGTTTCGGTGTGCTCAAAGCGATGATGTTGGCTGCGGAGCCGTTATCAATCAAGACGTTCGGGAGGAAGAACATCTCTATTTTTATGAGGATGAGGAGGGCTTCGTTGTGCCGATTCTCACATATTGGCAAGTCATCGTCTGTGAAGGCTAAACCGCTTCCCGTGCTACCGTTTGACTCGGTCTCTTACGGAGAACGTTCGATCCATCCATTTGTATGCCTTGGGCGGGGCAAAGATCGTAGGGAGACGGTTGCCCTTGGGCGTTCTTGTCGGAATTCCCGGTCACGAGATCTCTTGACTGCTGGTTTCACGCTCCCGATCGTAGCGGGACGGCATGCGACGGTTTCGGAAATTGCGGGAGTGCTCTCGCTTGGAGTTTCGTCAAAGGCTATTGAGTTTACCACTGTCGTTCGGGGGAATGGATTTCCGATGGTATTGGGACCACGAGGGCGTTCCAATTTTCCCTCCTCAATGAGCCTGGACCACTGCTTGAGCACGAAGCAATTGTCGGTGGTGTGGCCGGGGTAGTTGTGGAAGGCGCGGTGCTTGCTCATATCCATGTTGGGTTTGAGAGTCTTCGGTTGGAAATTCTCGAGTGGTTTGAGAAGATTTCGTTTCACCAAAGCTTCAAATACTTGACGAGGGCATTTCCGAGGTTATCTAAATCTTTGGGCTGTGGGAAGCGAGGGGGATTGTTATTCTTTGGGGCTGCTTGATCGCGGTTTACTTGAGCTCCGTTACGAATGTAGTGCCTTTGTTCATTTGCTTCCTTTCCTTTGGTCGGGGCGGGAGTTGAAGTTGCCGGAGTTTGTTCGATAGCGGTAAGATGAGGCGGGGGTTCTTTGTTGCCTTTTGAAGACTCGAGTCTTTTCAAACTTTGTCCGGCGTTGACCATGGCACGGAGATCCGGATAGAAATGGTGGGCGATCAAGGTCCTCAAAGATGGCTTGAGGCGGGAATGGAAGATGTCCATACGCTCTTCTTTGGAAAGTGGATCCATTATCTCGCTTAGCTTCCAGTTCCATCTTTTGTAGAACTCGCCCCTTTGGTTCGTCATCCTTTTGTTCGGTGGCTTGCGGAGTCATGGCGGTTTGTCTCCCATTCAAGGTTGGCGCGGTACTTCTCGGGAAGATTTCAACGATCGATCCCACGTGGAGCGGTTTTACGCCTTCACATTGAGGAACCACCTTAGTGCTTTGTGGATTTGAGGGAATGCTTTGAAAGTGATCGCCATCTGTTGAGGGTTGCCCCTTTGGCTCTCATACCCGGGACGTAGGTGTCGATGTGGGTTTTGGGCATTCTGTCCCGTCAAACTTTTCCATTTAGGCATCCTGAACTTTGGAGGGAGAGGGACCACTTTGTTCGGATCGGTAGGCGGGGAGGGAGTCCTTCCGAGAACTAGCTAGCTTGCCTTGCATGTCTTTCATTTGTTCGATCGGCCGGGCCATGTGGGGATCGGTATGCGAGGTGGGTTACCGTTTTCGGGGACGGAAGCCCAGAAGATGGAGGTGGATTGGGCGATGGGATTGCCATTCGGGAGTCTTGGGGAGGTAGTTGAGTGTATACCAACCCGTACCACAGGGTGTTGAAGTTGAGGCGTGATTGCCGGGTCCGCTAAGGGTTGTGTTTGGGAGGCTGGGAAATGATTCGTTAGCCCCAATTGGCGGACTAGCGGTGGCAAGCTTGAGATGTCGGGATATCCGCTCGGGATGCTGTCCACAGTAAGCATGGGGACTTTTGATTGTGATTGCGAGGCTCGTATAGAGGCAAAGGATTGAATCTGGGGATAGAGATGCATTGGGATCGACGGAGCGAGCACGTATGTGTCTTTGTTAGTGCGAGCTTGATGTGCGGAGCGGAAGCGGCTTGTCTTTGGCGGGTATGTCGGGCTTGGCCCAGCGCTGAGGAGCTTTGAGCGAGAGGCTGCTGCGTTCTTTGGGATCTCGTAGCTTGGCGGAGCGGAACTGGCTTGATAGCTTTGAGAGGCCGGGAGCCGGTATGTCTTCGTCCTCTATGAGAACAAAGGTTCCGTCGGGTTGGGAAGCTGGCTTGTTCCTCGAAGACGCAAGGTGTCTACGATCCGAGGCTTGCTTTGCTCTTCTTGGCGCTTCTTGATGGTTTCGAAGGCTCGCGGCACCTCCTCCATTGTGCTGGAGGTTCCTTAGTGGCGGGGTTCCGTTTCCCTCAGCTGTTATCTGTTGATCCGTCATGGGGAGTAGCGGACGGTGCGGACCGTTGAAGCTGGAAGGGCTATCGGACCTTGTGACCTCGATGCGAAAAGGCGGCTTCCGGGTATTCTCAACCACTCTCGGTTATTTGGAGGGTGACGGGCAAGGTTTAGACACGGGAATGGCCTAACGGGATAAAGGGGAAAGCTCACGTGGCATGCGGTTTCCGTTTCTTTTATTTTTTTTTTGTTGTTTTAATTTACTTAAAACATGTTTTCTCGAGAATCCTAGGTAGGTTGGAAAAGATTGCTCTTCTTTTTCGCAACTATGCTAGATCTGGGTTAGTGGAGACCATACGTGCGGCTATAAGCCCCTCGTTTTGCACGTATTTCGACATCCCGGGGTGGACGGCCCAAGCGAGGTCCTATAGTGCAGCGGTTTCCACCGGCCTAAAAGAAAAATCGAACCTAAGGACCGAGCCTGTCATGTTCGTTTTGATGCGTTAGCCATGTGAATAGTGAACCAAGCCGGCCACTGAGTCAAGATCAAGTCAAGAGTTCGGCATGACCTCTCTTTACCTTGCTTGCGCAAGGGATCTGTGACGTTAGGCGTTGGCTAGTCATATTGTCATGGCTGACGTATCAAGGCGTGATGACATGGTGTCATGTGAGCATGGATGTATATTCGGGACGGAACATCGTGCAGGTGTAGCGTCGGAAATCAAGATCGAGTCAAGATTTTAGCATGACCTTTCATCGCTTTGCTTGCGCAAGGATCTTGAGTTCGAGCCTTGACTCGAAAAATGGCGGCATGGTATATGTATCAGTTTGTATGACACGGGGTAAAAACCAGCCGAGTACGGACGAGTGTGACTCAAGACTCAAACGGGCAGGGTTGACGCTTGGCTAGGATGGGATGTTTGGAATGATCCGTGCGCGTCAAGAGGCCTAGGAAGACCAAACGGACTGGCGAGACCACTCCGGGTTGAGGTTGTAGTGTGCGGTGTATCCAGGCGGCGGTGCGCGTAGCGTGCGGTGTAACCGAAGCGGCGGTGTGAAGTAGTGTGCGGTGTAACCGAGGCGGCGGTGCGCGTAGTGTGCGGTCTCTAAAATTCTTTTACGAGTAAAACGAAGTTTTTGAAGAATTTTAAATGTATGCAGAGATGTATATTGATGCATTTTTTTGTATTTTTTTTTTTTTTAAAATAAAAAGTAAAGCACGTGCACACACACACAACAGTTAAAGGAAGGGGTAAAATGAAAGTTTGACCCTCATCATCGTTTTAAAAATCTTTTGTTTTGTTTAAAAGTTTTAAAACAAAATTGTCCCAGTAGTCGCCAAGCGAAATAGCCGGATCCGAATAGGCTTTGCAGCCCCGGCATCTGGCAATCTTTCGCGTTGGAGCGGTTTGTCTCGCCGTTTTGCTTTCGCATTTTGTAGAGTCGCCACGCCGTTTTTATTAAGCCCAAAACATTGAAAAAGGGCATCAGTTTAAAGATAATTTTAAACTGTTTTTGTGTGATGAGATTTTGAGTTCGGAGGTCAGATGACTCCTCGGGAAGAGAATATTAGAATATTAGAGCTCACCCGAGTCGCCTCGTAAAACGAGTCTTTCGGATACCCCTAATATCCTTTAAATGTTGTGTGTGTGTGTGTGCTTTTAAAAATGCATGCTGTATCGGATGTCTACATTGTATGCTATGTATGGAAATGTATTGAAATAGTAATGGAAGGGAGCCTTACCAATGTTGGTTTGTGTCTGTCTTCCGCTGGGGAATAGTGTTTGAGGTCGGAGTAGCGTTCCGGTATGAATCTGGATTGCTTCGGGAGATGCCGGTTGTCTGCGGACGAGTTTCGGCGTGAGTTGATGTTGCGGCTGCGTTCGGGCGAGAGGTTCGGCGTGCGTGGGGATCGTCGGGATTACTCGGGCGAGAGGTTCGGCGTGCGTTGTGGTGGCGGGAGTCACTCGGGCAGAGTTTCGGCGTGGTTTGGGATCGTTGGTTTGACTCGGAAAGAGCCGGGACACCGGTGGAAAGACCGACGAGGCCTCGGAGTACCACGAGGGGCCTCGGAGTACCTCGAGAGTGCCTCGGGGCGGCGCGGGAGCGTCTCGGGAGCGCTCGGGGAGGCTTCGGAGCACCACGAGGGGGCTCGGAAGGCCTCGGAAGGATCCGAAAGGGGCGGGAGTGCCTCGAGAGGACTTAGAGGGGAGCCGAAGGCTAAGGGAAGAAGAGAGAAGAGGGAGGTGTGTCTACGAAAATGGGAGGGGAGCCCTCTATTTATAGTAGGAAAAAATTGCAAAGAGGTCCGTACGGACCTCACACAGTTATCGAGAATTTTGGTTTTCCTCGATTTGAGGAATATGTGATGATGGTGAATATTCGTAATTATGGTGTTCCACTGAGCAATAAGGTCCGTACGGACCATCTTGCATGCAAAGAGGTCCGTACGGACCAACTAAGCATGAGGGTAATCATTTTCCCGGGATTTGAGGGAATATTGTGGACTTTAAGAAGATTCGGTAATTATTAAAGCAAAGAGGTCCGTACGGACCATTATTGCTTTTCCAATTTCCTGAAAATTCCCAAAAGGTCCTTTTGTCCCTTTTTATCCCAGAAAGGCTCCTCCCTTGGTTTGGCTGGGGGTTTAGAGAGGGTTTTGAGTGAGAGGGGTCGTCGAGACTGCGTTGATGAGTCTGCGGTGTTTCCCGTGTGTTTGAAAGGGGGTGATCCAGATTGGGGTACTTACACTCCCACACAGAATGCTATAATCATCTCCAACTCTGAGTATTACAGAAAGGAACCAGAATGGCTGCACTATACCGGGGATGAAATCGAAAAGCCGCCGAGTCCCGACAATAGCGACTCTTGCTGTATGATAACTATGAGCAAGGCAAGCTATGAGAGCGAATCAGAGGACGCCCTAGCTCTGTGGGCCATCCAAGGGGCAACAACACGACCCCAGACTCAAAAGCTTGTGACTTGGGAAGCAGTTATAAGGGCCGCCCGGGAAGGAGCCAGTACAGCTCAGCCCCTCACCGTTGCTAGACTCCGTCAAAACCAGTGGCCGATAGCCAAAAAGGCTCCCCCGTTGACCTTAGCAGCATTGAAGAAATCTAGTCAAGAAACAACTGATGAGGAAGTTAACTTGTTGACCCGATCCGGGCAAATTTTCCAAGGAAATCCCAAAACAGATAAGAAGGCCACAGATCAAGCACCTGAGGAGAACCGCCGCCCTTATGCTAAGATAGCCGAAGCTCCTGACCCCAGAAAAGAGGACCCCGTGCTCACCCAGTTGAAGCAGACACAGGCCAACATCTCTTTGTGGTCCCTGCTCACCTCATCCTATCCTCACAAGCTAAAGCTGGAAGAAATCTTAGCCCGAACCTTGGTCCCTATCGATGCTACTCCCGATGACGTGGTACAGCTGATTGGAAACATCCATTACGGGAACATAATCACTTTCACAGATCTGGACCTCCCTCAATTCGGGGCTGATCATAACGAGCCTCTCTTCATCACAGTCCAATTGGATGAACGACGCCTTCCTCGGGTCCTGGTTGATAATGGGTCCGAAATGAACATTCTTCCAGCAAAGATCATGAGCCTACTTGACATCAAGTCCACGGACTTAAAGCCTTCCTCCCTCACAGTCAAATCTTACGACTCAACATCTCGAGCAGTCCTTGGAGTCGCTACCTTGGACCTCTGGTTTGGCCAGAAATTGATACCTGTGGAATTCCAGGTTATTGACATCCCAATCACTTTTAATGCTTTATTGGGAAGGCCTTGGCTGCATCAGGTCAAAGGGGTTGCCTCAAGCCTCCACCAGTGTGTGAAATTCGTCTCGAATGGGGACCTGACGACCATTTACGGGGATTTAGTCACCTTGGAGGGCACGGACACAGGTGGAATACCTATTCTGGAAATCAAACATGACGAGGAAGGTCTCATGCTAACAGGCTTCACGGTCGAGCCTCCCAAAGCCCAAGTGTGCAACATAGATCTGACGGTCACTCGGGATAAAATCCCCCCGGTCTTGAAAATGATGAGAAAAATGAGCTATCTACCTGGCCTCGGTCTGGGGAAGCACCAACAAGGAAATCACAAACTCATCGAGGTGAAAGGACAAAAAACTCGCCACGGCCTGGGATATGAGGCCTCCTCAGTGGACACTGCAAAAGGAAAAAGATTTGAAGCTGCCACAGGAAGGGTCCCGGTCGACGACCCTAAATCTCTCCCCTTCAGTCCTAATTTGGCTGACTACTTTGTAAAGGGCCCCACACAACCGGGTAACATCACAGAGCCCACTCCTACAGAAGGATGGCTAAAGCTACAGGATAGCCTCAACAAGTTCAGGGGAACCAAAGCTAACCCGGTCCGCAGAATGTTCCTGGACCTACCCAAGATACCCAGGGCTACCACTACCATGAGAAGTAAGTACACCTTCAAAGGCGTGACAAGCCTAGTGGAACAGTTCGAGAAGCTTACCACCACAATTCCTACTGCCTAGGAAGGTCCGAAACCTGAGTTTGAATTGAACGTGCGAAAGCCAAAGCCACGAAATCTTTTCGAGATGATTGGGATGGCCCGATTATGCAGTGATTATTCGGGAGGAGATCCAGTGCCGGATCGATCGATTTCAGCTCGATCAAAGAAATGGTAGCGACAATCGAGAAAGCGAGACGGCCCGAGTCATGAGATCACGCGGCAATGCCGCTAAAGAATCGGAAACTCTCTCGGGGCCGTCCGCGACCAAGGGAGAAATGATCACCAAGCTGGATTGGTCCCGTCCATTTATGTCGAGTCTAGGAAAAGTCCTCCGAGTATCTCATGGTTAAGATCGAGTCTCTAGAGTCGTCCGACGGCCCTACGCCCGAAGACTACGAGTACGTAGCAAATCTTGTAATTCCTTTTCGTTCCTAATGAAATGACGAACCTTTACGAGTATCCCTCGATTGCCACTTTAACTAATGATGAATTAATTAATAAAAAAAAAATTTAATAATAATTCATTAGATAAAGAAAGCAGACACATTAAAAAAAAAAAAAAAACAAAAAAATCTTTAAGCGGGTTGTCAGGAAAGAGGAAAATCGAGCCCAAGCTTAGAAGAGATTTTGACGAGTGTGAATTTGGGAGGCTGCGGAAGAGCCTAAAGAGACGCAGATTGGTAGAAGGAGCTGGAAAGGATGCCTTGCAAAATCCTACAAAATCCTCAACTCAAAGAAAGCTTCCCTCTTCATCAAAGAGAACATCATATGCCGATACGGGTTGCAGTAGAAATCATCTCGAGATAATGGATCCCACTTCGAAGGGGAATGTGAAGGCTGTGGCGAGAATTCAGAATAACCCGTCACAAGTCATCTCCTTACGGGCCCCAAACCAACGGAGCCGTCGAGGCGGCAAACAAGACTTTGGAAAACATCATCAGGAAAATGGTGTCCGAGGCGAGATTGGCCCGAAGCTACACTGGCACTGCGGGGCTACGAGACATCGGTCGGAACGGCAGCGGAGAAACACCGTTTGCCCTCACATACGGAATGGAAGCCGTGCTCCCAATTGAATTGGAAATCCCCTCACTCCGTGTGCTGTTGGAAAGCCAGATCAACGAGGTCGAATGGCTCCAAAGTTGCCATGATGAATTGGCCCTACTAGATGAGCGACGATTGAAAGCAATGGAACACATCCGAGCCTACCAAGGAAGAATGGCCATAGCCTTCGATAAGAAAGTAAAGCATCGGGAGATCCGAGAAGGTGATCTCGTTTTGAAAGAAAAGCCCCCGGTTCGTGTCAACCCGCTTGGCAAATGGGAGCCTGTTTGGGTCGGGCCATACATCGTCCAAAAGATCTTCTCCGGAGGATCCATGCAACTTGCAGACCTCGACGGAAATCCCTTTGTACACCCAGTGAATGGTGACAAGCTGCGCAGATACTACACGTAAAAAAAAAAGAAACAAAAAAAAGAGTGCTAAAAGAGTAATACCCAACTAGGTTGAAAACCCGAAGAGGGCGGCCTAGGTAAAAAACGAGGTTGCACCAAAAAAAAAAAAAAAAAAAAAAAAACAAAAAAAAAAAAAAAAAAAAAAAACAAACAAAAAAAACAAAAAAAAAAACAAAAACAAAATCGACCCGGGTTGAACTACGAAGACTGAGCTCCTCAAAATGAGGGGAACGTAGGCGGCGGAAACGGTTCGGTCTAAAACACAAATAAAAGTCATACTCGACATCAATACAATTGATCGAGACCATGAAAGCGTCTCGAAAAACTACGAAGCAATTCAAATATTCATTACAAGTTAAAAACTTTTTGATGAGTCTAAGCCCGGTTCATTCCTACAGCGACAACTGCTAAAAGAAAACTAAGATACATAATCAAACTAATGTATGCCTTACGACAAGAAAGGGATACTCGGAAACCTCAACGTCACTCCAAGCCGCTCATCTTGGCATCTCCCCTCTTCTTCCCCCTTCGAGTCTTCTTCTTACGAGCAGGGGAAAAATGTCGGTCTTCCGCCTACCAAGCTCTGGTATAGGGACATGATCTATCAAACCAGCCTCTGTCAGGGCCTTAGTAGCCCTAGCGTCATCTCTCATCTCCTGTATCCGAGCCGGTAAAGTAGGAGTCCTCCTCTCTTGTCTCTTGACATAAGCCTCATAGTCAGTCACAGCGTCTCCGCTCCTATCATGAGGGTTGGCCCTCGCCTAGGCCCTCCGCCTCTCTGAAACTGTCAGGTCCTCCGCACCCACAATGGCCTCACGCCGTCTCAAAATAGCCATCTGAGTCTCCCCCAAATGGGTCTCGTACCAGTCCAAGTACAGTGGTCAAGAACATAGGTCTCGGACGCTGAGGATAACCCGAGGAGGAAAGACGTAATACCTCCATGCTCGGGAAAGAAAGGAAAACACCGAAGGATCATCCATAGAAGAAGGAGTCACCACCACCTGGTGGCTATATCATCAAAGTCCTCCAAAGGAACCTGCTCCAAGCCGAGCTGTCTCGAGAACCAAAGACGGAATGTAAAAGGCTGGGTGAGAAGGCCCCGGAAGCATGACCACATGAGACCCGTCTGAAGCACTCTGCGAGTCTCCACCCGCCAACAAGGCGCGGACCATCGATATCTTACGTACGGCGACCAGCCATCCAAGCGTTCCCATGAGCCACGATCATCAAAATCTCTGACAACCCCTCTCTGGCGAATGTCCAAGGCTTGATCATATCGGGAGTTTCCCGAAGAATCCCCAAGCGCTCCATCGGCCACGAGTCAAGAGGAGGGCTGCCCCGTGCATATACCGCCTCCGTAGCTTGACTATCGAGAGCGTGGAAAGTCTCCCCAAGATCAAAGGTACAACATCTACGCCCAAGCGATAGTGAACGACTACATCCGGCGAGACCGATGACGAGATCCCAAAAGAATAGACCATGAACAAGGTCCCAAACATGCAAAGTGCAAAGGCATCCCAATAGGCATCGTCAAGCAAGCCTAAGCCCCTAAACCTATCGGGAGACCAGGAAATATCAAAATGATCGGGACCGCGAGATCATACCTTTGCGCTTCCTCAGGGGAAAGATGAAGGAGGTTGCACAATCTGTCAACGAAAGAAGCCCCTCCAGGCAAAGGAACCGCTATCTCCTCCACCTCCGGGCCACCAAGCAAAGCCCGAAATTCTTCCACGGTCGGAACAACCTCATTGTAAGAAAGGCAAAAGACATGCCTTCTAGTATCCCAAAATGATGAAGAAGCTCTCAAGAGGTCGTAGTCCGGAACCAATTCTTTGAGGGACCATAAGCACTTCACCTTATACCTTTCTTCAAAGAAGGACCTCCTCTCATGCATAATCTCCCGGGACCAATCCTTGAATTTGTTAAAGAATGACATTTGGAATTCTTGGGACAATTTTGATGGAGCTTTTCTAAGGTTTTCCATGAATTTTCTCTCTTTCTCCCCGAAAATGGCTGTTTGGACTGGAGGTTGAAGAGGATATTTGAATTTGAAATAAAGCAAAACCAGATCTGAAGCAAGATCAAAGGACAGTGTCAGATTCCTGTCCCGTCCGCGCGGACATGTTTGTTCTCCATCAGAAAAATCTGCAACAGTCCAAACTGCTGAACCAAAGAGGAATATTCCGTCCCGGTTGCTCGAAACCTAACCAGTCCATATACCAAACACTAACACCCTTGCCAAAAAACCAAGGCTCATGCAACATTGCATTCATACTACATTGCATTCATAAAATAAAATCCTAAATTATTACATTCCAAAAATAAAGGGAGTGCGCAAAAAAAAATCAAATAAAAAAAAATAGGTAACAATAATCCTAAATTAATACATTCCAAAAAAAAAGAAGCAAAAGCAAAAAAAAAAAAAAAAGTGCATAAAAAAAAGGGAGCAAAATGTGCATAAGCTGTACATATCTCAATCCCAGTCACAAATCTCAAATCTCAAAAAAAAAAAAATCAATCGGAGTCCCCAGTGGCCGACGTCTGCCCCCGATCCCTCTTGCGGCTCGGGCCCGCCTCATCAGGAGCCCTGAAAATCTCAGGCTCAGAATCATCATCCTCGTCCCCGGAAGAAGGCTCGTCAGGACCAACCGGCACGCTCTGATAGGGCAAGCCAAGATCTGCGAAGAAATCAAATCCGAAGGTGAAGGCGTCGGACTCCTGGACGTACGAAGACGACCCACCATGCTGCCAAACGTGTCCCTACCCATGTGGATCCCCGAGAATGACATGATCCGAAGGCAGCACCACGCGTGGATCTAGGAGAGGAGAAAGAGGAGTCTCGGAAGAAGTCTCTGAAGGAATAGGGGAAGCCTCCCGGGACGAGGCGCCGGTCGTGGTCGCCTCGCTCTAGCACGAGGAGCCCCGCAAGCAACCATCCTCACGATAAACCTCTTAGCCCCGATCACTTGTTTCGTCGGCTTCTCCACGACCACCTCCGAAAGCGCACGAAAGCAAAGCGTCGAAACTTGATTGAAGCGAGAAATGATGACGGGAAAGAAAAGAAAAGACAAAAGCAAAAGAAAGAAAGGTGGAAAAGAGAAGCCGTACCTTCATACCGGACGAGGCCGGTAAGCTCGCGGAAGCCGCTCGGGCGAGGGATCTGCACCCTCAATCGGATCCCATCTGGACATATGAAAAGTCCGTCCGAGGGTACCGCGGGACCCTAACCCCTCTCTATCCAGAACACAGGGCGTCCTCGGCCTCCTCAAAACAAATCTGGATATGGCTCAATCGCTACAAAATCCGAGAAGTCTTGGCCGGCTCGGTAATCATCCCAGTCACGAGATCTATCACTCGGGTGCATCATATCGGCGGAGGCTCCATCGGTGTCAACAAGGCGAGTTCACGCCATCTGGCGCGTCACCCTCTCTCCCGGGTAATAGACATCGCAGTCGGACCTCTCGGAATCCTCCATTGTACGGTCCAAATCTCGGCGCCCTTCGGTGCGCCACCTCGAAACGATCCCGGGGTAGAATATCATCCTCTCATCTGTCTCGGCCTCCGTCAAAGGAAGGCAATCCGCGTATCTGAGAGTCGTACGCCCCCTGGAGCTTATCTTCTCTCGGGCATGCTTGGACCAGGAGCGCATGGCCGGATACGCCCCGACGTACTCCGCCGGCTGTCGCCACATCGTGACGTGAAAGAACTCCAACGCCCATACCTGCGAAAGGTAAAAATCAAATCAATCCACTGCAAAAGAAAAGTGTGTGCTCAAGAAGAAAGGGAAAGCAAAAAGAAAGCTTATACCTCCAGGGCAAACTCAAAGCAGTATAAGGAGCTCACGGCCTTAATTTGTATCTATCAAGAGCAAAGTAAAGCTCTGCCAGCCCGGCTTCTCCCCAAGAGACATCTCCAGCCATCTCCATGTCCTCCAAGGACCTCAGCAGGGTAAAGACTGCCGTCCCCTAAGCATGTCCAAAAAGAGTGCTCGAAAAAGCAAACCACAAGAAGGCCCTAGCAATCTGCTCAGCGCCTATCCTCTCCTCCCCAGCCTCGTAGCTCCCAATGGTCTCCACAATCTTCCCGTAGACCACGACATACTCCATCCCCATCCCCTTTTTGGGAATAGGGGAAAATCCCAGAAGAGCCTGCAGGTCCGCGTCGCTGTAGCCGTCCCGCCACTCAATGCTGCGTCCATTAAAGGACAGACCCGTGATCGCAGCATAGTCAGAAGGCGTAACTGTTGCCTCGCCCCAGAAGAAGTGAAATGTGTGGGTCGCGTCCCACCAATGCTGCGCCAAAGCAAACATCAAGCCCTTGCTCTTAGGAAACTTGACCAATCCCCTCAAGCACTCAATGAACTCCCAAAGCCCGGTCTCAACAACAATCTGTCTCGGACTCAGCAAAGCTCCTCGGCCCGCATTCGGAAGCCGGTCCCACAAGTCAACTACAGACTCCACCGATCCTCGAGTCTTCATCTTATTCAACTGCTCCGTCACGTAGTTGTTTCCACCCTGCAATAAAAAAAAAAGGGAGAAAATGTCAAAAAAAAAATTTGCATTTGCATTTGCACAAAAAAAAAAAGCATATACATGCATCATTCATCACAAAAGTTTTGAAGAAAATTCGGCAGCATAACGGCATGCAATGAACCCAGCCCCATTTTTCTCAAAAAAGAAGCAGTTTTCACCAAATCCCAATCAACATTCATAAAAAAAAATTCATACAAGGAGTCAACGGAAGCAAAAACTCCGTCCCATTTTTCATAAAAAAAAAACATGCATACATTCATTCGGCGGAAGCAAAAAAACTCCGTCCCATCTTTCATGAAATAGCATACATAAACAATCTTTCAAGTCATTCATTCAATCAAAGGGGGAACGAAAAATCCGTCCCACTTTTCATAGAAAATCACACTCTAAAAAAAAATGCATTCATAACATGCATATCATCCGTCATTTCAAAAAAAAAATCCTACATTCATACATTCACACAAGGAGTCAACGGAAGCAAAAACTCCGTCCCATTTTCATAAAATAACATGCATACATGTCATTCATGGAATCATCATCTCATTACAACAAAAAAAAAATCATCATATCAACATTGCAAGAATCCTACATTGCAACAAAAGAAGTCCGTCCCAAATTCGGGAAATCATTCATCATAGTCTCATATTTCAAAAAAAAAAAAATGGCGAAAATGCCAATTCTTTTTCCAAGCAAAATGCACATTTTGAGTTACCCATATACTCATTACAACATGCAAAGCATCAAAATCAAGATTCAAAGCCAAGAACATCAATCATTCGAATTTTCAAAAAAAAAATCAAAAATCACCCAAAATTCAATTTCAAGCAAGAAATCAACAAAGGGAATGAAAAGATTCGAAGTATACCGTTCGGAGACTCGGATCAGAAGCCCAATGTTGCCAAGCATCGGGGTATGGCTCCTCCGCAATCGATTGCGAAAGTGCGTAGTGCCTCCTCATTCGGACGAGCTCCAATCGTCTCTCCGCTACCGGGCCACGTCCTTGACCTTGAAAAGCACCTTCCCCGTGTTCCATTGCTTGAAAATCGAAGAAAAATGGAGGAATTTTCAAGCTTTTTGGCCTTCAATGGCGGTTTTGGCGAATTTTTCCCTTTCTCTCTCGTAATTTTCAAAAAACTGACTGGGTAAGAGGAAGGGCGTTGGCCCCTCATTAATACCCTCTGATTCTCAACCCTCTTCGCGCGGACAGGATTGTCAGGGTCAAAATGACCCTTTTGCCCTTTAAAAATCAGGACTCTGCAATTCAGTCCTCAACTTGACAAAGTTAACCAAAGTTAACCAAAGTTAACCAAAGTCAACCCCCTTTCAAGGAAATCATCTCCGGCAGTCAAACGTAAGACCGATTTCCCCGAGAAAGATAACGAGATCCCGTATCTTTCATCAAAATCATTCCCGACAGTCAAACGTAAGACCGATCTTCCCGAGAAAGATAACGAGATCCCGTTTCTTTCATCAAAATCATTCCCGGCAGTCAAACCTAAGACCGATCTTCCCGAGAAAGATAACGAGATCCCGTATCTTTCATCAAAACCAAACGGCAGTCAAACGTAAGACCGATCTTCCCGAGAAAGATAACGAGATCCCGTATCTTTCATCAAAACCAAACGACAGTCAAACGTAAGACCGATTTCCCCGAGAAAGATAACGAGATCCCGTATCTTTCATCAAAATCATCAAACGGCAGTCAAACGTAAGACCGATTTCCCCAAGAAAGATAACGAGATCCCGTATCTTTCATCAAAATCATCAAACGACAGTCAAACGTAAGACCGATTTTCCCGAGAAAAATAACAGAATCTCGTATCTTTCATCAAAATTATTCCCCGGCAGTAAAACGTAAGGCCGAATACGTCTGATTTTTCCCAGCAAAGGCTAGCGAAATCCCCAGCGAAGCTAACGGAATCCCAAAAGCCAACGAAATCTCGAGTAGAACTCGAACTACGAAAGGGCTTGATTCCCACTAGGGATACGTAGGTAGCCTATCATTAGGTCCAGCCCCTCGACCAAAACGGTCACCCTCTCCTTCGGCAGCAGACAAAGTCCACCGAAAGGCCATTTCAAATCAAGGTTCGAGGCACCTAAAACGCCATCATCAAGGTTCGAGGCACCTAAAAATGCCACCATCAAGGTTCGAGGCACCTAAAATGCCATCTCCAAGGTTCGAGGCACCTAAAACGCCATCTCCAAGGTTCGAGGCACCTAAAACGCCATCTCCAAGGTTCGAGGCACCTAAAACGCCATCTCCAAGGTCCGAGGCACCTAAAACGCCATCATCAAGGTTCGAGGCACCTAAGACGCTATCACGCACAACACTAGGAAAGCGATAAATCGCAATCATCCCCAGCAGAGCAGATAGCCATCAGACCAAAAATGGTCATTCCTATCCCCCAGCAGAGCGGATAGCCATCAGACCGAAAATGGTCATTCCTATCCCCAGCAGAGCGGATAGCCATCAGACCGAAAAGGGTCATTCCTATCCCCAGCAGAGCGGATAGCCCTCCGACCGAAAATGGTCATCTCTTATCCCCAGCAGAATTTCTCTCCAGCAACCGACTGCAGAACTCGCTCATCAGGTTCGAGGCACCTAAAATGCCATCATCTCCAGGGTTAAAATCCCGAACTACGACTGGCTTGATTCCTCTTAAGGATACGTAGGTAGCCTATTAAATAGGTTCAGCCACTCGATCACTTGATCATCCTGCCAAATATGGAGCCTTACTCTTATCGACGACCCCGCTTCCTTCGAAAGCGCCGTCGCCGAGGGGCTACTGTAAGTGCTCCAATTTGAGCTTGTTAGAATTTTCGTTAGAAAATTAACGAAAGTTATAACATTCCTAACAATTCCTAACAATTCCTAACATTCCTAACTTTTCTAACAAACCAAGGGCAAAATGGGCATTGCTATTTAAAGATAAACCTTCAAAGGAATCTCAAAAAGCAAAAGAATTAAGAAAATCCCAAAACAGCAAGTTGAAAAACAGTTTCTGTTGGAATTTTTGAATTATATTCCTTGTGTCCAAAGCCTGGAGCTGCATTTAATGAACAGTGCACGCCACCAATCCTATCCGCGCGGACATGTCTGCATTTTTAGAGGGCTATAAATTGAGCCCTCCAGTCACAAAAAAAGGAGAGAACAAGAACACAACTCACAGCATTTGGCGAAAATACTTGAGAAAACAGTGAGAATTCTCTAGAATTGTCACCTTTTTCTCTTGAATCTTCCCAACTTTCACTCACTCAAATCAAACCCACTCACTCTCAAGTTCAAAACACAAACACAAAAACACAAGGAAGATAGGTATAACCTCCCTCTCCTTACCCTAAATTCTCTCATCCATGCATGCATTTTCAAACTACAAAATGTAGTTTGTTCATTTTCTTGCCCTAGATCCAAGAGGATCACCATGGAAGTTCATCTCCATGGATGATCCTCTACAAGGATCAACATTTTCTTCAAAGTGTTCTTACTTTCTTGCAAAGAAAACACCTTTTCAAAACCCTAAAACTCATTTTCATACATCAAATCTCATTTTCAAAGGATAAAATTCCCCTTCCCAAGCAAATGAAGTGCTTAGTCCTAATGTACCCCAAGGATGGTTTGATATAGTTGATTCACCACTAAAATGTCAAGTGATCACTAATCAAAACCTAGGGAAATGGGGACAAGCATGGATGCCAAATCCCCTTTAAAATCATGTTTTTCTTTCTTGAGAAGTTGCTGTCCAGTAGCAATTTTCTAAGGCCCCAGTCCATGGTCTAAATTTTTGGACACAGATAAACTTGGAATTTGTTGTTGACTACAAAACACTTTTTGTAGCCAACATCCAGATCTTTCCATATATATTTTTATTTTATTTTTTTCGTGAGTAAAACTCCATTTTTCAAATTTTCTTTTGAAGGTCAGATCACCAGTCTCTGGGAGTCCAGATCTCATATCTGAGATTTCCAGAAGGTTTTGAGTCCTCAAATCTTCTCCAAAATGGAAAATTCTTTCACTGAAATCTTATTTGAGGTGTTTGGAACAACTTTCATTCTTTGAGTTTTCTCAGATTATGAATTTTTGAAGCCCTTAAATCCATTTCAAAATCAAGTGTCCACTGCCTTTTTCATTCTGGCAGAAGTGCTCTTCAACTTCCAAAAATCTTTTGAGCACCAAAACTCTACCCAAAAATCACACCAAAAATCATGAGATCTGACCAAAGTCTAATAAAGAATTCCCAATTTTTACTTTTCTGAGTTTCAACTTATTTTGGCCAAAACACACACACACACACAAATGATTTTCAGCTTGGAAGACTCGTTTTACGAGGCATTCCGGGTGCACACCAACGTCCTTCCCGGCGTGTAACATGACCTCCGAACCCAAATCTCTAATCTCGGGCATTTTTCAAAGTTTTGTCCCTTAAAACAAAAATGGCGTGGCAACTCCGTTTTCCGGTTTTATTTGGTTTTCAAAGAAACGAAAAATCGAATTTTTCCCGCTAATGGCGACATCATCACACCGCCCTCCCCCCCAACCAATTCCAAAACACTCGGCCAACCACCACCTATCGCCCCAACAACCCTCCAGCCCTTTATGCCGCCACTGCCCCACACCCTCACCAACAATCCTCATGGCTCCTTGATAGTGGTGCGAAACATCACGCCACCAACAACCTCTCCAACTTATCCCTTCACTCTCCATACAATGGCACCGAGGAACTTTTCATAGGCGATGGCTCGAGTCTCCCAATCTCAAATACCGTTTCTACCTCTCTCCTTACTCATTTTTCTTCCTTTAAATTAAATCATGTCCTTCATGTTCCTTCCCTGTCTCGCAATATTATCTCAATTTCCAAATTTTGTCAAGATAATAAAGCTTCTATCACTTTCTCATCTTCCTCCTTTTTTGTGAAGGACAATCTCAATGGGAAAATCCTACTCCAAGGTCAACCTAGCTCTGGCGTCTATGAATGGCTTCCTTTTCGCTCCGCTGTTCACTCTGCATCTGTCTCATCAGCTTCAAATTGGCATCACCGCCTAGGACATCCCTCTTACTCAGTTTTACGCCTTCTTAGTAATAGCTTCAGTTTAGATATCCCAACTGTTCGGGACTTTCATTGCAATTCTTGTGCTTGTAATAAGAGTCACAAATTACCTTTTAATGAAAACACTATTCGTTCCTTTGGTCCTCTTGATATTCTATATAGTGATGTTTGGACATCTCCCGTGTCTTCTTATGATGGTTACAAATATTATATTATCTTTGTTGATCACTTCTCCAAGTATATATGGTTTTACCCCCTTAAACACAAAAATGATGCATTGTTGGTCTTCTCTCATTTTAAACCTCTTGTTGAAAAATACTTTGCTCGCACAATAAAAACCATATATAGTGATAATGGTGGTGCGTATCTTGGCCTTCGACCTCTTCTTGCCTCCTTTGGCATTTAGCATCTTACTTCTCCCCCACATACACCCGAACACATTGGTTATTCTGAACGTCGCCATCGCCACATAGTTGAAACCGGTCTATCCCTCCTCACTCACTCCTCCATGCCTCTAAAATATTGGCCTCTCGCCCTTGCCACTGCTTGTTACCTCATTAACCGATGAGTTGGTCTCCTGTGAGAACAAGGGGATCCGTCTCATGTATGAGACGGGTCGACCCATGGGTGGCAGCTCATGCCTTTTAAAACAGGTATTACGTTTAGAAAAAGTAATAGTTACTATCTCTTAATGTAATGACTGTATACATATAAAGTAACATTGTTAATAAGTAAACGTAATACCTGTTTTAAAAAAACAAAAACTCGTTTTTACCCATTTTTTCAAATATAATACAAACTATATGTATTATATTTGAAATGTAATAACTTATTTTAGTTATAATAAGTATTACTTTTGCCAAACGAAGAAAACATAGGGAAAAACACTATTACTTTTCTGTATATATGTATTATTTTTACCCATTTTTTCAAATGTAATACAAACTATATGTATTATAATACAAACTATATATATTACATTTGAAATGTAATAACTTATTTTAGTTATAATAAGTATTACTTTTGCCAAACGAAAAAAACATAGGGAAAAACACTATTACTTTTCTGTATATATGTATTATTTTTACCCATTTTTTCAAATGTAATACAAACTATATGTATTACATTTGAAATGTAATAACTTATTTTAGTTATAATAGTATTACTTTTGCCAAACGAAGAAAACATAGCGAAAAACACTATTACTTTTCTGTATATATGTATTACTTTAATGTATACAAACTATTACTTTATATGCATACAATTATTACATTATGTTATAGTAACTATTACTTTTCACAAACTGAAAAAAAAACAAAATTTAAAATTTTTTTTTAGCCTATGAGAGACTGCCACGTGTCAGGATCGGACCAATGGGTCCTGGAGCAAATTTTATAATGGAAATCTGTCCATTTATAGAATTCTCAAACCCAGATGACTTCTCCAGTTTCTTCCCTTTCTTTCAAGATCATGACTCCTCTGTAGTAAAAAACAGTGACCTCAAGAGAAGAAAACTCGATTTCAATGGAGGTATTAAAGAAGAATTCCAACCATTAGACACCGCCGCCACCATGGATGATATCAATACATTCTTTTCTTTTGATGATTTTGAAGAAAACCCCATTTCTGATTTTGAAATCCCAAATCAACAACCCAATTTGGTCTCCGATTTCAGCTACTCAACCACGTCTTCTCTCTCTCTCTCCGCCGCACCACCACCTCAAGAATGGCAAACCCCAACAACTCAATCGAATCTGTTCCATTTTCTTTCTCCAAATTTCCGGAAGACGTCCAGCTCTGCATCATCTCTTTCCTCAATCCTTCCGACATCTCCTCCTTCGCCTGCACCTCCAAGCGCTTCGGGTATCCCTGAGACGGGTCCGGGCTTCGGGTCATTCCGACCCATCTCATCCATGAGACGGGTATCCCTGTTCTCACGTAAGTTTTTGTCTTAACCGAATGCCAACGCCTACCTTGAACCAAGACTCTCCATACTCCATCTTACACAAACAACATCCCAACTATCTCAAACTACGTGCCTTTGGATGTCTGTGTTACCCATGGCTTCGCCCCTACTCCTCCCACAAACTTGACCCTCGCTCTAAACCATGTGTTTTCATTGGATACTCTCCCACATAAAGCGCCTACTTTTGCCTAGACACCACCAATCACAAAATTTATGCATCCCGCCATGTTAACTTTGTTGAACATACCTTTCCCTTTGCATCTTCTCCCTCCCCTACCATTCCCTCTACCCTACTTGATGAATGGTGCACCATCCGCTTACCAATTCTTCCCACCACCACTGCCCACACTCCTTCACTTCCTCCAGCTACCTCCAACCCAAATCTCTCTCCGCCTCCTACAAATACCTCTGCGCCTCTCATTCCTCCCTCGTCCCCACCCCATCACCAACTCGTCCCCTCTTTACCCAGTTCAGATTCACTCGTCCCCCCCAACAGGGACGAGTTGTCCCCTACTGTAAGCCCATCCCTCACTGAACCAACACCTTCCCCTTCCACAGACGAGTCTCCACACTCCCACTGCCACCTCCTCCACCCACAAAACCGGTTACTCGCTCTCAAAACAACATCCATAAACCTATACACAAACTCAATCTCCATGCTTCCTTAAATGACCCTTCAGCCAAACCCACAACCATAACCCAAGCACTTAAGAGCCCTGTGTGGCGTTCAACCATGCAAAAGGAATTTGATGCACTTATCCACAACAACACTTGGGAATTGGTCCCTCCCTCTTCCTCTCAAAATCTGGTTGGGTGTAAATGGATTTTTTGCACCAAGTTCAATTCGGATGGAACAATTGATCGTCACAAGGCTCGTCTTGTTGCCAAGGCTTCCACCAACACCCGGGCATTGACTACTCAGAGACATTCAGTCCGGTTGTCAAACCGGCCACAGTTCGTACTATTTTTACTCTTGCCACTGTTCGCGGGTGGCCTCTACGACAAGTTGACATAAACAATGCCTTTCTTCAAGGCACATTGTATGAGGATGTTTACATGGCACAACCCCCTGGCTTCATTGATTCAAACTTACCCTCCTATGTTTGCAAACTACGAAAGGCTCTTTATGGCCTTAAGCAGGCCCCACGAGCTTGGTATAATGAGCTTCGTCTCTACTTACTTTCTCTTGGGTTCAAAAATTGTGCTTCCGACTCATCCTTGTTCACACTTCATCATGGCAATGGCATTATTTATCTTCTTGTTTATGTGGATGACATCATTCTTACAGGGTCTAATGTGGAGAGTTTAAATTCATTCATCACCATGTTTTCTAAGAGATTTTCCTTGAAGGATCTTGGCTCACTGTCTTATTTTCTTGGGGTTGAAGTGGTTCCTCATCCTCAAGGAATTTTTCTAACTCAGCAAAAGTACATACAGGATCTTCTTATCAAATCAAAGATGGCTGAATCAAACCCAGTTCCAACACCTATGGCACCGCACCCTTCTCTCTTGGTTTCTAAGAGTACACCACTCTTGGATCCCTCATAATATCGAGCTCTTGTGGGTAGTCTATAATATCTCTCCTTGACAAGGATGGATATCTCATTTGCAGTCAACAGATTATCACAGTTCATGCACAAACCTACTTCAGACTATTGGGCTGCCTTGAAACGTGTTCTTCGATATCTTGTGGGTACAATCTCAAATGGGTTACTTATTTACAAAGATTCTCCTCTATCTCTGCATGCATTTACTGATGCTGACTGGGTCTCAACTACAGGGTATATTATCTATCTAGGAAAAATGCGATTTCATGGAGTTCTCGTAAGCAAAGGACCTTGGCTCGTTCATCAACCGAAGCCGAGTATCGAGCCGTTGCTGCTACTACAGCTGAAGTCATTTGGGTACAAAATCTTCTTCTTGAGCTCAACTCTGGTTCAAACAATTCTCCAGTCATTTATTGTGATAATTTGGGTGCGACATATGTGGCTGGGAATCCAAGGTTTCATTCTCGCATGAAACATCTTGGGCTTGACTATCATTTTGTTCGGGAGAAAGTCCAAAATAATTCCTTATGTGTTACTTTTATTTCAAGTAATGATCAGTTGGCGGATGTGTTGACAAAACCTCTACCTCGGGCTCGGTTTCAGTATATCATGACCAAGATTGGACTTGCCTCTCGGTCGTCCATCTTGCGGGGGCATGTTAGAGATAAAGAAGGACTCTCCAATTAGTTTCCTAATCTATCTAGTCTTCCTATTATAAACTGTTTCCTTATTCCCTTATTCCTTCTCTGTATTGGATTCTAGATTCCTAGTCCTAGAAGTATTCTTTCTCTCCGAGCTATTACTTGTATAAATAGTCCTCATAGTTGATCAATAATATTCATGGGATTTCTTTTATAAAATATTCTCTTTGTATTTACGTACAATAGTCATAGGATTTTTTAAAACAAAAAATTACAAAATTAAAAGGAATTTTCAAAGAGTTGCAATGTAATGTTGCTGAATTAACAACTATAATTTTTAATCAAGTAAAAGAAGTAAATTATGTATCATTATTGATAGACCTCACTTTTCAATTTTGTTAATTTAAAACTTAAATTGCCAATAATGAACCAAAATAAGTTTTCGACGGTTTTCTTTAAAAAAAAACAAAAACACGTTAAGTGAAAATCACTATCTATCGTGAGAAACATTGGGGACGGCTGTCAACAGATGGGGTGAATAAAATCTTATGCATATGTATTAACGACCTGAATTCAATCTTCTACTCACCTCGTCATATTTAACTTTGGACAATTTGTTATTTCGGGTGTCACACTCGATTTAGACGTCTTAAAATGGCAAAATTTATATTATTTTTATATTCAATGAGACCCACTTGTCATACTCACAACAATAATTTCCTTACTATTTTTCTTACTTATTTTCTCTCATATTTTACTTTTCATACATATAATATTTCCTCCACTCACACTACCAGAAAAACAGGTTTTAGCGGCGGAAATTACCGCCGCTAAATACAAAATTCCGTCGCTAAAACTAAATACCGACGGAAAAATTCCGTCGGTGGTTCGCCGCTATCATACCGCCGCAGTGTTCCGACGGCTCAAATTTCGCCGGAATATTTTGATATTACCGACGGAATTAATTCCACCGGTGATCTTTTGACATTAGCGACGGAAATTTCCGCCGCTAAATTAATTCATTTCCATTAAAATTTTATTTCACCGGCGGAAATTTCCGTCGTTGAAATAAAAATTAATTAAATTAAATTAATTTCAGTGACGGAAATTTCCGTCGCTGGAATAAAAATTAATTAAAATAAATTATTTTCACCGGCGGAAATTTCCGTCGCTGGAATAAAAATTAATTAAAAATAAATTAATTTCACCGGCGGAAATTTCCATCGCAGAAATTAATTTATTTTTTAATTAATTTTTATTCCAGCGACGGAAATATCCACCGGTGATAATTTTAATTAAATTAAATTAAAATTAAAATTAATTTATATAGCACCGGGAATTTCCGTCGCTGGAATAAAAATTAATTAAAATAAATTAATTTTAGCGACGGAAATTTCCGTCGCTAATAATGAAATAAATTAAAAAAAAATAATTTAAAATATCAATAAACCAAATTTTTTTGTACATGATATAACAATTCAATTGATAAAACTAAAACTATAAAATTAAAAATCAAATATCAGCGTACCAAACTAAAAACTAAATATCACCGTACCAAATCGGGAGGGGGGAGGGTGGGGAGGGGGGAGAGGGGGGAGACGGAGGGAATATAAATTATTGGTCCATGTTAATGAAATGGTGAGCCAAAAAAGACAGTTTAGCTCAACGAGGGATATGCATCAACATGAAGGAGGATTTTTAGCGCGGGACTATTTTTTTTAAAACAAACAAACATATTTTATTAGCATCTATAACTAATAAATAATAAGGAGTTGACAATCAACAAACAGTGGGTTTACATACATTACAAACGTAAAAAACCCCGATAAATATGATCGGCCAAAGCCTTGATTCGACGATCATCTGAATGTATCGTGATGACGCCAAACAAATCAGGGTCAAAACATTTCAAGGATATCTGGCAGGATATATTTAGTTGGTTGATGTACCTAAGAACACAACACAAACGAAGCACCGTTAAGGTCAAAGTTGGATGTTACTCCAACTCAGGCCCTCGGGTGTGAGAGTAAGATCACTGAGATTTAGAAGGCTTGGAATGCCTTGAGAGTGTGTGTGTGTTTAGGGTTTTAGAGTAATATGGCTTACAATGTATATCTTGAACTTACCTTGTCCAAGAGGACAAAGGTCTTCTATTTATGGGCAATGAGGAGCTGCTCGCTGACGTAAGACATGAGGTCAGCCCTAAGGGGCACTTTAGCCTTTGACCATATACACGTGTCCGCATCTGATTGGGTCTGTCAGTGAAGGAAGATTCACTGTCAGAGGGGATGTCGCTGATGTGGAGCCGTGTATTCGGCGCGGCGTATTGAATGCTATGGTAGGCGCCTGAATGAGCCACATTAAATGTGATGGGAGTGAGCCGGCTACTTGTATGTCAGAGCCAGTAAGGTAACTTGCTCAGTAAGCCTTGATATCAACCGGGAGTCTGGTGGGATAACCGTGAGTCTGGTATGAGACCGCGGTCAATATCTTAGGCGCGATCAATGATAATTGACGCGGGCACGGATGCTGCGGTCACAACTCTTGCGGTCAACAGGCTCACGGTCAGGATTCCACCGGACTGGGGTAGGATGATGATGAGAGGAACGCGGTCTTGACCTTAGGGGTCCATCTATCCGCGGTCTTGACTTTTGCGGTCTAGGGAACGCCACGTCATACTGGGCCTTTGGATCAGACCGAGCTTGGGCCCGGTCTAGCTGGTCCGGGCTCATCAGTGGCCCCTAGCTTCAAGTGTGATTATTTATGGTCTGAGCGAGGAGCTACTAGTTAAGATCGGTTCAATCAGATCGCTCCTTGAGCGGGCACCAGTGTTAGCATTTTTCGATGGTTTTTGCTCTGCCTCCCGGTTAATCGGTGGGCCCCTGGGCAGGTGAAGGGACATCGCGTGACAGGTACGGAGGGTACGTGTAAGTCATCTGAGAGGTGCAATAAATGCTAACCGCCCAAATTTCGAAAATCCAACGTTGGCGCCGGTTGGAGACCCGAGGGAAACGGTTTTGGGGGGCTAATTAATACGGGTCACACGGGTTAACCCGTATTGGTTTGCCCTTATAAATACAAAACCCTTCTGCCCATTTGTTCTTTACGCTTTCAAGTTCACATATTGCTATTAGAGAGAGATTACTGAGAGATTTCGAGTTTGCTTGTTGATCCTTGCTCCCCGTCTCAATCCTTAGGTAACTTTTGCTTTTAATTTTCTCTTCTTCATCTCTTTCTGTTATTTTGGGGACCTGATGTCGGACCGTCATTTTGGTCCCATCCGTCCGGCTGAGTTAGGAGATGAAACCACTCCCGGATCTCTTTCTTTGTTTGTAAACGATCGGGGAGGGATCTTTAGGAAAGTGGCCTTTGCCTGGCGTAGGCTTTCTATGGAGTGTTTCCAGTACTTCTGCGAGAAATACCAATGGGGGCCTTTTGTCCCACCCAGGTTGTGGGAGGCTAAGAAGAAAGTACTCGTGAACGATGATGTAGAGGTGTTGGGGGACACCAATAGATTGAGAAATTTTGTGATGGGGGGTTTTGTGCAGGTTTCCCCGAGAGAGAGACCAGACGTTGAACGACGTAGAATTGGTGAGGTGAGAGATTCAAAACCCTAACCTGGTAACTGACTGGGAAAAGGTTGAACTCATGGATCCCAATCAAATGAACAAAAACTCTTGCCAGGCCGCAGAGGATTGGAGCAATCCCCTAGATGTGGAGCCTTTGAACATTGTTTACCCGGAGGCCCAGACCGAGGCCCCTGATGTACCCTTTGTTGATTTGAGTAGTAGCGAGGACCTTGATCCTTTGGAGAGTGAATTGGATGGAGGCATAGAGGAGGAGGTGGAGGTGGAGCCCTACAGGGGATCATCTTCCAGTCTCTTAGGCTCCCCAAGCACGGAGACAGAGGATGATGACCGCGAGGAGGGAGACCGTATGGCTGCGGGCACATCCCGAAAGGCAACGATGATTGTTGACGCCTTCGGGGAAGATTCTGAGGAGGAGGCCTATGTCCTTGCCCGTGGCAAAATTCATGTCGCTGGTGGCAAACATGGTTGTGGCATGAAAAGGAAAGGCAAAGAGGTGGCGTCTATTGACTGGGAGGTGGAAATTTATACCACTTTTTAACGTGGATCCCAAACAATTCCGCGTCCGTCCTCTTCAGGAGGTGGAGACGAAGAAAAAGAGGCTGAGACCGGAGACTGTTGCTGATGTACGCGAGGACAATAGGGCCTGCGTCTTTTACGGGGCTCAATTTGAGAATGGGCTGAGACTTCCCCTGGATCCCTTTTTCAACGAATTACTCAATTTCAATCGGTGCCTCCCTATGCACTTGACCCCCAATGCTATTAGGGCCTTGGTGTCCGTCATAACTGTTTGCAGGGCTCTTGGCTACGAGCCTACCCTTTCTGGGCTTTATGCCTACTTCCAAAATCAGATAACCAACGGCAACGTGGGGCTAAAAGCGAAGAACAACTCTCCCCGGACCTTTTCTGCTCCCACTAATAAGTTTGACCAATGGAACCAGAAGAACGTCCTGGTTATTGAGTCTAGGTTTGGGTTGTCCTTTTCAAAACCTGACATCCCCGCTCCGGTTAGGGTGGCCGCCGGTTCTTACCCTAATCCAGCCTTGTCCGAGGCCTTGCGAATTGCCCTGGAGACCTATTTGGCCAAGTACATAACGGAGGGAGTGCAGCCCGTTTTTGACATGGGCGCTATTGTGGATAGTGAGCCCTTACTGATCTACTCCGGGGTGGCCCCTCAAAGGGAGGGAGGCTTCTATGCCCCTAGGATAGAAATATGGCCCCAACTTCGTGACCCTGACTGGAGGGTGCATGAGTTCTATGACTTTGAGGCCGACTGCAGAACTTGCATGATGGGTGCGGTCTGTGAAACTCCGGAATGGATTGGTCTCTACTCTTGCCCGAGAAAACTACTCTTTTATTTTCTTTCTGATTTCTCGGACTGCTTTTAACCTACTCCTTTTTCTTTCAGAGCAGATCCAGCAGAGTACTCCTGAAATGGCCAGACTTTCTGCCAACGAGCTGAAGGCCCAGAAACTGCGCCATGTGGCCAACGAAAAAGCGAAGAGGCAAGCGTCCTTGGGTGGAGCCGCGGGGAAGGGCGTGACTCTACCCGTGTCCAGCAGATCCTCCGATGCCATTCTGGCCGGGGTGAAGGTAGCGACTACCAAGGAGTTGCCTGGACCTCCCAAGGGTTCTCCCCCAGCTTCTGCTACTCGCGGCTCCAGTCCCTCTGACCGCACCATATCCACCGGTCACATCGGTCAAACAGATCCTCCCAGGAAGAGGTCTGCCAATGAAGCTGAGCTAGCGGCCAAGGAGAGGGCTCAGAAAACTCAGAAGGGGGCTGGCATATAGGCCCAAGCTTCCACTTTCTTTGCCCCGATTTCTACATCCAATAGGGGGGGACCATTTGCTCCCACGCCTACACTCTCGAAACCCTCAACACCCGTGAAGAGGCGTGGGCGCTCAAGAAGAGGTTGGATATGGTGCCCGCAATCACTGGGGTAGACCTATATGCCCGCAGGCCCAATCACTCGGTAGCTGGCATGGGCCTGATGAACAGGATTTACTCCTCTGTTTTCTACAAGAACGTAGCGGTCAAGGAGAATGCCTCTGCCCTAGTGGGGGACATTGACTTGGCCTTTACTGAGGTAGGACTTGCCTCCTTCTGAATTCTGAATTTGGCCTCTCAACCCTTATTGCATCTACTGACTCCTTCCTATGCAGGTGGGCAACAAAATATTGCGCCTGAGGGAGATCACAGACGAGCAAGCTGCTGATCTCAACGAGCAGACTAAGCTTCTTGTAGACAAGTGCAGGGAGATGATCGTGGCCGAGGAGAAGGTGAAGACCCTCACTGAGTCCTTGACCATAAAAGAGGATGATTTGAAGGGCTTTGGGGATCGGTTGGCCAAGGTGGAGACTGATTTGGATAAGGCTAAGGGTGCGCGGGATGAGCTCCGCGGTCACAAAGAAAGCCTCGAGAAGAGGAATGCTGAGCTGCTGAATAGGCTGGAGACTTCCCAGAATCAAGTCTCAGCATTGGAGGCTAAGGCAGATGAGCTCTTTGAGAAGCTGCTACCCTTGACACAGTTTCAGCTGGAGAGGGATGCTATTCTGCTCGCTACCCGCAAGGAAGCGATATATGAATTCAAAAAATCTAAGGAGTATCAGGAAGCCATCTCCAGCGAGGCTTCCGCGCAGTATGAGATTGCCTGCCAGACTCAGCTACGGAATTTTGTTGCCATGAGCAAGTTTTCAGCAGAGCAGTTGGCCTTGATAGGCTTATTGATCTCCAGTGACGCTTTATGCCTGCCCGGGCATACTCTGGTCCCTCTGGCTGAGGAGGACGTAAAGAACTTGGAGCTCTCTGCTGCCTCATCTCTGCCTCGGGTCGCTGCAGTCACAGCCACAAGCCTCATCGCTCAAATGGATGAGATGAGGTTTGGAGATGAGAAGCTCTCCTACGAAGAAGCTGATGCTCGCCTATTCCCAAACGGGCCTGCAGTTAGTGATTTGTTTGGATTGCGACCGGCTCACGCCTCGAGATGCAGCGATCCTCCAACCCTCACCGATCTAACTATAGCCACCGATCTGCCTTCTCCAACGCCCCAAACTTAAGCTGCCAAAGAGACCGCTCCCTCTGACCAATCTGTAGCTTAGGATTTTCTTTTTCTTATGTAATAGATTGTAGGATTCTGTAAATCGTTTTATCTATTAATAGAAGTATTTTTTCAATCACTCTTGCCTTGTCTTTATTTTTTGCTGTTTCAAGTTCTTGAAATGTGCTCTTGCTCTTCCTTTTTTCAGCTTTTCAGACTTGGATTGACTGTTTTGGACTCTTTTTCGCGGTCATAGGCATAAGAGGCCTTCTGCCCGCGTTTATGAGTTTTCCTAACCCTGTATTCAAAATCTCTTGGATTTTTTATGAGAGTCAGCCCTATTTCACCATGATCACGTTTGTCATGGCGTTGGGACAAATTTTGAGGCCTTAACCCCATTTGCTATTTGACTTTTTTAAAACTTCTTTGATCACTCCCTTCCATTTACACTTATTTTTCCAAATTTGCGATCCGTGGTGTAAGTTTAAAAGTGCCAAGGCAAGCTACTTTCATAGGGCATGTAGATTGCGGCCATGAGGCAATATTCTACGCAACAGTAGGTAGGGACATATTGGCCCTTTAACCTACGTATCCACGATTGGTGGTTCATGCGGTCTGACTCTTTGGAGTCTTGTGGCGATCATGTAACGGGCTCATATATTGGCCTTTATACATACAGACATACAAGTAATGGCCACCTAAGGCCTTCGCGCATTTAGTGGGTCCAGACTTTGGCCTTTGTCCCCACTTGCATCTATATCCACAAGTTTCTAGTGGTTCATGCAGACAGGACAGAGTATCTTGTCCGCGATCGAGTACGGGCTTAATGGCCTTTGTACCCATATAGGCGTGCGATCGTAATGGATCTTTGCACATCGGTAGGTAGGGGATCTTATGTTGGCCCTTTAACCTACCTACGTCCGCTTGCGGGCATCCACTTTAGCTTTTGAGGCTGGTGGGAAGATTGCTACTACAGTTTTAACACTATTTTTGAACAAAAATTGATTCAATATTCATACATTCATTGCCTCTATCATCCTTAAAAAAAGATTTTAAAAGAAATACTTTCTAAGGTGATCGCTGTTCCACGCGTGCTTGAGGTCTTTTCCTTCCTTTGTCCGCATTATGTAGGTACCCTCTTTGATTATTTGGGTAACTTCGTACGGTCTTTCCCATTTCGGGGAGAGTTTGTTGAAACCGGCTTGGGTCCCTTGTACCTCAACGTTTTTGAGTACCCAATATCCAACTGAAAAACTTCTTCTATTCACTCTTTTATCATGGTGCTTCTTCGCCTTTTGCTTGTAGTTCACCATTTTTTCATTTGCTCGTATTCTCTTTTCTTCGAGATTGTCCAGGTCATACATTATGTTTGCCTCATTTTGAGACTCATCGAGGTATATGACTCTGTACGAGGGTAGGGCTACCTCAACTGGAGCCATTGCCTCTGACCCATGCGTGAGCAAGAAAGGAGTTTCTCCTGTTGAATTTTGGATCGTCATGCGGACAACCCATAACGCGGTCTGGAGCTCGTCCAACCATCGTCCTCCTCGTCCTTCCAAATTTTTCTTTAAGGCGGTCAGGACTAACTTGTTCGCGGCCTCAGCTTGGCCATTCCCTTGGGGATATGCAACTGCGGACTGGCGATGTTGTACTTTCATTCTCTCACATTCAGCTGTGAATTTTACGGAGAACTGAGTGCCATTGTTCGAAATTATTACTCGTGGAACCCCAAATCGGCAATAGATGTGATCGTGGACGAAATTAATAACATTCTCCTCGGAGATAGTGGCTAAGCCCTTTGCTTCTGTCCACTTAGTAAAATAGTCCACGGCCACGACGGCATACTTAATACTTCCTCGAGCAGTTGGGAACGGTCCAATTAGATCAATCCCCCACGTATCAAACGGCCACGATGGTACAACCAAAGTCTGCTCTATTGATGGTAGTCTAGGGATGTCCGCAAATCGCTGGCATTTGTCACACTTTCTCACGTACTCTTGAGCATCTCTCCTCATCGTAGGCCAATAAAATCCTTGAAATTTAATCTTGTCTGAGAGAGTGCGAGCACCGGGATGTCCACCACAAACTCCCTCATGGACCTCATAGAGTAAATTGGTGACCATATGAGTTTTGACGTATCTCAGCAAAGGCTTGGTGAATGATCGTCGAAATAATACTCCATCTAGGATGAGGTATTTCGCGGACACCTTTCCAATGGTTCTAGTCTTTGCTGCATCCTCGGGGAGGGTTTGCTTCTCGATGTAATCCTTGATCTCATCTACCCAGACCCTTACTTGATCCTCAATATTGTTTATCTGAATCCGATCTATAGCAGGTCTCTTCGTGAATTCTATCTGGCAATTCGTCTCTAAGTCTACGACTTCTTAATCGGTTATTCTGGAGAGGAGGTGAGCATCTGTGTTTCCTCTCTCATAACTTGATTCAGCTCATAGTAGGTGAAATTTTTGATAAGGGTTTTTGCTAGACCACAGTACTGAGTTACCACTGGGTTGATTGTGTCATACTCCCCCTTAATTTGATTTACTATGAGCTGAGAGTCACTATTGATCTCAATATTCTGAACTCCCAAGTCTCTGGCCAATTCCATGCCTGCTATAATCGTTTCATACTCAGCCTGATTGTTCAAAGCTTCAAATTTGAATCTCAAGGCTCTTTTGAATTTTTCCCCGCATGATGCGATCAAGAGTATGCCCGCTCCACTCATTAACTTGCTCACAGAGCCGTCCACGAATAAAGTCCACACTTCTTCTGGACGCTCTTTGGGCTGTATAATTTCTGTGCCTGAGCTTTCTTGGGCTTCTTCTGTCTCTGTTCGCTTTCTCTTCCCCAGGTCGCTGTCCTCTAGCTTAAATAACGATTCTGCTACAAAATCAGCTAAGGCCTGTGCTTTGATTGTCCTTCTCGGGGAGTAGGTGATCTGAAACTCAGTGAGCTCTATAGACCAAGCTAGAATTCTCCCCGAGGACTCTGGTTTATGTAAAACCTTTCTAAGCGGGGCCTCAGTAAGTACAGTTATAGGATGTGCAGAAAAGTAGGCTCTTAATTTTCGAGCAGATACAAGCAAGGCGTAAGCTAATTTCTCTATATTTAAATAACTCCCTTCTACGGCGGACAGTGCCTTAGATACATAATAAACTGGTTTTTTGGAGTTATTTTTCTCCCTTACAAGAACAGCAGCTACTGCCAGATCAGTAACTGCTAAAAACAGAAAAAGCTCTTCCCCGGGCACCGGGCTGCTGAGTAGAGGGGGCTGCCCGAGGTATCTCTTTACTTCTTCAAAAGCTTGACGGCAGTCGTGACTCCATGCAAATTCGTCAGCTTTCTTCCCCCCTTTTAGAGTTTTGAAGAAGGGGAGGCATCTCTCTGCTGACCGCGAGATAAATCGACCTAGTGCGGTGATGCACCCGTTTAGCTTTTGCACATCTTTCACGCAGGCAGGAGGCCTCATGTCCAACAACGCTTGAATTTTTTTCGGATTGGCTTCGATTCCCCGCTGGTTGACCATGAATCCCAGGAACTTGCCCGCCTTTACCCCAAATACACATTTTAGGGGATTCAGTTTCATGTTGTTGTGGTGCAAGTTTGAGAAAGTTTCCTCCACATTGAGCTCGTGGGAGTTTTCTCTCGTCTTTATAACCATGTCATCAATGTAGGCCTCAAGGTTTCTGCCCAATTGGTTTTTAAAGACAATATTGACCATTCGCTGGTAGGTGGATCCTATATTTTTCAGCCCGAAGGGCATCATTGTGTAACATTATGTCTTGCCCGTAGCGATGAAAGCTACTGAGGGGACATCTTCGGGAGCCATCTTTATCTGGTGATAGCCGGAGTATGCGTCTATGAAGCTCAATACTCTGTGACCGGCTATTGAATCCACCAATGTGTCTATGCGAGGAAGAGGGAAGCAATCTTTGGGGCATGCTTTGTTGAGATCCGTGAAATCAACGCACATCCTCCATTTGTCATTGGCCTTTTTGACCATGACTACATTCGCTAGCCACTTGGGGTAGGAGATCTCCTTAATTATCCCCGCTTTAAGTAACTTCTCAACCTCTTCCTTGATCGCTACTTCTTTCTCTGGAGAGAAGTATCTCGATTTTTGGTGAATGTTCTTGAAGGATGGGTCATCATTGATTTTGTGGAGGATCACGTCCTCGCTGATTCCTTGCATATCCTCCACCCTCCAGGCAAACATATCACAATTTTCTCAAAGTAACTCAATCAAGATCCTTCTCTCCTCGGGGTGAATTTGCAGCCCGACCTTAACAGTTTGCTCGGGGTAGTGGAAGTTGATTACCACTTCCTCGAGCTCATCGTTAGGCCGGAGGTCGCTGATTTCACGATTATGCAAGGAGTCTATGATAATGGCTGGGGGGCTGGCATGGACTCCGGGCAGCGCTGCCATGGAATATATGACCTCTCGATCAATCTTTCCTTCAATCCCCCTATCAATATAACCTCCCTCAATAGGGGCCAACTTCTTGGCCTTCCTGCTCGTCTTGAGCTCCACCTTTGTGGAATGGAAAGAAAGCATGCCAATAGGAATGGGTGCCAGAACAAGTTCATGAGCTTTCCCTTTTCTCAATTTGTCCTCGCCCTCTTTCTGCGGGCAGGATGTCTGGCCTTTATCCGTTTTCCTTTTTTCCTCCAGTGCTCGGAGGAATCTCCCGGGCTGGTTTTTTATTGTGGCAACCCCGCCCGGGGTGTTAAATTTCACCCTTTGGTGGGGAACGGAAACAACTATTCCCAATTCGGCCTGAGCAGTTACGCCGAGAATGGCATTGTATTGGGAAGGAAGATCAACCACCATAAAAGTAATTTTGGCTGACTTCTGCATGGGCTTTTCCCCAATAGTCACTTCAAACACTATCGTCCCCTTTACCCCAGCGGCGTGATTGGTGAACCCCTCCAGCATGCCCGCATATAGAGTCAGGTTAGCCTCGGTCATCCTCATGCCTACCAGAGTATGGTAGTAGAGTATATCCCTGGCCGCGCCTGTATCGATTAAAACTCGGCCAATATTTGCCCGGTTAATCCTCATGTGGAGGGTGAGCGGCTGGGTAGAGTGAAAGAGGGAGGAGGCAAGTTCACTCCTTTTGAACCCAATCTCTTGCTCTTCTTCCGGAGCCATTGGGGGAATCAAGAAAACCTTCTCTAAGGTTTGAATCTGGAGGGAGAGCTGTTTGTTGGATGGAAGCTCCTCTCCAATGAAATTTATCTCATAGTCACCCAACTCATCATCATCGTTGTCTCTCTCCCTCCTCTCGGGACCACATGGTGTTCGTGTCTGCGGGGGATTATTATTATTGGTGGCATTGTTATGGCCCTTGACCCACTTTGTCAACTCCCCGTCATTGATCCTCTGCTGAATGATTCACTTCAATTGGAAGCAATCCTCAGTAGTGTGACCGTGATCATTGTGGTACTCACAGAATTTAGCCCTGCTCCTCTCATTTGGCTTTCGGCCCATGGGGGGAGGAGGGGGCAGTTCCATGGCTCTCATGATTACTACTCGCGCATCGGTGAGGGGAGTAAATACTGTTTCCTTCGTGATTTTTCGGAGCTTGTCCATCCCACGGCTACGGTTCGTGCCCTGGTTATTGCCACGGGCAGCTTCCTGGCCGGTCTCCTGGACTTGGCTGATTCTCTCCTTAACAGGGGCTCGGGGAGTGGCCTCGTTTGGCTCCTCGGCTGAGGCAATGGAAGAGGACCTCTCATACATCTCCTCCTTGCTCTTAGGCCGGTTGGAGGCAAAATTCATTTTGAGGAGCGAGGAGGTGAGACTGCCCTCAAAGCAGAGCCTGATGTCACCCTTTTCCAAATCCACAATCTGCTCGCTCATTTTTCGGAACCGAGAGATGTAGCTTTTGGTGGTCTCATTTGCGGCCTGCTTGACACGGACAAGATCTGTCTTTGGTCTTGTGGGCTCGCCTGCCCCTGCAAATGCGTTCAAGAAAAGGTGCCTGAACTGGCCGTAGGTTTTGATGGACCTGAGCTTGAGGGCCAACATCCAGGATAGGGCCTTGCTCGTGAAAGTCGCAGCTAAGGCCTTGTACATTACCGCCTCGTCTGATGAGAATAGGGCCATCTGTCCCTCAAACCGCCCCATATGGATTTTGGCATTTTTAGAGCCATCATATGTTTCCATCTGGGGGAGCTTCCCTTTCAGAATGGGTGCCTGAGCAATCTTGTCGCTGAAGGCATCCATTGTGCGGCCACACCTCCGGGCCATTTTTTGGTGGGTCTCCCACTTCTCATGCATGAACTTGACAAACTCGGGGTTCTGATCATCAACCCTTGGTTTTTTAGCACGTGGAGTCACGGCCTTCTCCCCGGCATAAGCCAAGGGTCTGTCTTGGGACTTTGCACGACGATTTGACTGTGTTTCCTCTCCTCTCTCCTCGCTATCATCCACTTCTACCACACTTCTTGCCTTCTGACTGCGGTAGAGGGTTGGTTCAGCCCGTTTTGCCCCTAGCTTGACTAGCAATCGAGTTAGCGGGGGCTCGTTGGGAGAACATTTGTGACCCTTCTGGGAGTGGTACTCCGCCATTTGCTTCCATCTCAAATAAGTCCATCTGAGCGTCGTTAATGGCCATGGCCTCCGCGACCAGCTTGGACTTGGCGGCTAGAATCTCCTGCCTCTTCAGGATCTGTTCGAGGGAGAGGGGAGTATTTGGGGGGGGGTGAGGGCAGCTTTTATAGGAGCGTTGGGAGTTTTTGGGCTGTTGTTTAGGAGGGCTATTTCGGCTCGGGCTTCATCTGTCAGCCTCCTTAGAACCTTTTGAGCTGGGGAGAGGCTGTTAAGACTTTGAGAATGGGCCCCCATTCTCTGAAAAACGGAGGTGCTTGGCTTATCCTTATTGACGTTGGAAGGGGTGGCCTGGTCATCCTCTTGGATGGTTAAATGACCGGCATTTTCCAAAATTCTAGACATGTTTGAAAAAATGACTGAAAAAGAAAGGCTTTTTGACAGTCAGCTGTTTAGAACACGATGGGTGTCTGAAAACAAAAATTTTACGAGAAACAAATGTCGTTTCCCGGAATGGAACCATTGATGACGCCAAACAAATCAGGGTCAGAACGGTTCAAGGATATCTGGCAGGATATATTTAGTTGGTTGATGTACCTAAGAACACAACACAAACGAAGCACCGTTAAGGTCAAAGTTGGATGTTACTCCAACTCAGGCCCTCGGGTGTGAGAGTAAAATCACTGAGATTTAGAAGGCTTGGAATGCCTTGAGAGTATGTGTGTGTTTAGGGTTTTAGAGTAATATGGCTTACAATGTATATTTTGAACTTACCTTGTCCAAGGGGACAAAGATCTTCTATTTATAGGCAATGGGGAGCTGCTCGCTGACGTAAGACATGAGGTCAGCCCTAAGGGGAACTTTAGCCTTTGACCATATACACGTGTCCGCATCTGATTGGGTCTGTCAGGGAAGGAAGATTCACTGTCATAGGGAATGTCGCTGATGTGGACAGGAGCCGTGTATTCGGCGCGGCGCATTGAATGCTTTGGTAGGCGCCTGACTGGGCCGCATTAAATGTGATGGGAGTGAGCCGACTTACTTGTATGTCAGAGCCAGTAAGGTAACTTGCTCAGTAAGCCTTGATATCAACTGGGAGTCTGGTGGGATAACCGGGAGTCTGGTATGAGATCGCGGTCAACATCTTAGGCGCAGTCAATGATAATTGACGTGGGCACGGATGCTGCGGTCACAACTCTTGCGGTCACCAGGCTCTCGGTCAGGATTCCACCGGACTGGGGTAGGATGATGATGAGAGGAACGCGGTCTTGACCTTAGGTGTCTATCTGTCCGCGGCCATGACTTTGGCGGTCTAGGGAACGCCACGTCATACTGGGCCTTTGGACCAGACCAAGCTTGGGCCCGATCTAGCTGATCCGAGCTCATCATATCGAGAAATGATTATGAACGAAGCAGAACTCGATATGTTTGAAGGAGGTTGTCTAATTTAGTTACACTAGTGTACCACATGTGCGATGCAAGTATGGAACTATTTAGTCCCCTTTTTTTAAAAAAAAAAACAAAACAAAACTTTCATGTGACGTTGACCTGCAATTTTATGTTAATTTAATTATCTCAATGAAAATAAAAAAAAATGTTATTGCATAGTGCTTTTAATGTTATATACTCCCTCCGTTTCATTAATAATTTCACTTTTTGTCAAAACGGGTGTCCCGTTTAAAGCTTCACTTTTCCTAAAATGGCAAAGAATCTTTACTATTCCACCCACTCATTTTCTCTCCTATTTTACTATTACACTCACAACATTTTTCAAATTTACTATTTCTTCCACTCATTCTCTCTCCTATTTTACTATTACACTCACAACATTTTCTCCACTCACCAATTTTCTTAATTTGTGTGCCGAAGCCAAAATGATGAACTTATTATTGGGACGGAGGGAGTATGTATCCTTATGAAAGAAAAAAATTAAAAATTTCAACTATTCAGTTGTCGTCTGGATGGATTTGATCAGCAAACTCTTTTATTAAAATCTAACACATTCAACTTTTTTGCATTCGCGGTTATTATCAGCAACTCTCTTGCTTTTTTTTTTTTAATTAAATTAGTAATGTTCATTGCATGTGATCAAAATTTTAAGGGAAAAATAGAAAGATCTAAGACATTTTAAGGGGAAAATTGCAATATGGTAATCTGAATTTTACACATTATTGCATTACTCTATCTAAGTTTTAAAACATGTCAATCTGATTCATAAGTTTGTCAATTGTTGCAATCTGGTGTAAAAATTAACAAATCGTTAATTTTTTGACGAAATGAAACACATGTACACGATACATGACTTTTTAAGGGACAATTTGGTCATTTTATACAGAATAAAAATAATAAATGTTGCATTATTGATCTTATTAATGGTATTTAATAATATAAAGGGGCAAAAATGATAAAAAAATAATAATTTACATAAACCCTCGTCTTTTTTTTCCTTAAGGTATTCAACATAATATAAAGGGGCAAAATGAAAAAAGAAAACTAATTTTTCCACTCCTTTTTTATGGTCTCCCCCCCCCCAAACCCTATATCCCTTACCTCATCCTATCTCTCATAGAGCCGTCTACCCCACCCCAACACCATCAACCATACCGCTGCCGTTGTTGTCTCTTTCCGCTTCCATCTCCTCCCCCCTCGTCTCCTTCTACTTCCGCCGTCTCCAACCTCTTCTCTCTTATGTCTTCTCTCTCTATTCACATCCTTTGAAAGCACCGTCTAGGCTTGGTCCTACTGCCACGATGTGCCACGATGTAACTGGTTATGGCCTGAAAAAAATTGAAAATCACAGATTGGCAATCGTTAGCGCTGAAATAAGTTAGAACCAGTCCAGAGTTCTGTGAAAAAAGGAGAGTTGGCCGACAATATTGTTTGCCGGAGGATTTAAGTTTCGCCGGCGTGGATTGCAGTGTTGGTGAGATTCTATTAGCTATTGCGTGATTGGTAAACTGATGCTTGAGTTTAACGCAGTAAGTGAATAGAATGATTAGTGGAATCACAGAGTGCCGAAATTGGAGACCAAACCAGAGAGGGGGGCGGGGACCGACAAAGATGCTGGTGACTTGGGAGTGCAAAGTGTGGGACTCATGAAATGACCAAATCACCCTTTAAAAAGTCATGTGTCATGTACATATGTTCCATTTCGTCCAAAAAAAATAACCATTTGTTGTTTTTTACATCATATTGCAACAAATTGTTAAACTTAGAAATCAGATTGCAATAATTGACAAACTTAGGAATCAGATTGACACGTTTTAAAACTCAGGTAGGATATTGCAGCTATCTATGTGTAAAGCCCAGGTTACCAAATTACTATTTGCCCTATTTGTAAAACAAAACAATATTATTAGGGCTCAAAAGTGTAAAATGATAAAGTGAAAGGGTGAGTAAAGCTAAAAACAAAAATTATTTTGTTAATATTACTCTGTATTATTAGATCCCTCTACAGAGCCGTCAAGTTGGGACGGTCCCGTCGGGACGTTCCGTTCCGCCATACAAATGGGACGGAACTGGACGGGACGGAGTATTTTAGTCCCGTCTCGTTTCGTCCCGTCCCGTTTCGTCCCGTTTCCGTCGTGGGACAACATAGTGCCGTCCCGCCCATTCCGTCCCGTCCCGTGTACTGTACGCTTACTGTACTCTTCATAAAAATTATCATGTACTTAGTATGTATTTGCTACTGTCGTAATTCTCTGTTCTTTGTTTCCGTATCTGAAAATTGAGGAAGATGCTTACAGAACAAGTGGAAACATCTATGAGCCGAGAACATATTGTGAAAGTGTTGGAAGAGTTGCAAGCTCAAGCAGAAGTAGGTTTGTGTTTTGTTGGTGTAAGCATTGAGTTTCATGCTTTTCCCATCTTGTATTGGCGTAAACCTGTGAAAGACATAAAAATTAATCAGCGATTCCAAATGTATTACTCTGGGCAAACACATTGAAACAAAAACAATAAACTGTGCCTTGGGCCTTGGCTAGGCCGGCCTTGGCCTTGCTGATGACGCCACAGCTTTTGGGGTCAGGAGCGGTTCAAGGATATCTGGCTAGGATATATTTGGTGGTTTGATGTACCTGGATCACAACACAAACAAGCACCGTTAAGGTCAAAGTTGGATGTTACTCCAACTCAGGCCCTCGGGTGTGAGAGTAAGAATACTGAGTAATAAGGCTTTGAATACCTTTGGAGTGTGTGTGTGGTTTAGGGAGTAAAAGAGCTTACTCAATTGTATATGGAACTTACTTTGCCCAAGGGGGTAAAGGCCTTCTATTTATAGGCAATGCCATGGTGCTAGTTGAGGTAAGCAATGAGATCAGCCCTAGGGGGCACTTTGGTATTTGACCAGCTACACGTGTCCGCAGCTAATTGGTCCTGTCAGGGAGGGAGCATTGACTGTCCAAGGGACATGGCTGAAAGTGACATGAGCCGTGTAGCCGGCTTATTGCATTAAATGGAATAGTAGGCGCCGGACTGAGCCGCATTGAATGCGTGACTGGGGAGCCGGCAAGTGGCCTGTCAGAGCCAGTAAGCTAACTTGCTCAGTAAGGCTTGACATTAACCGGGAAGCAGCATGTGCCCGCGGTCAACGTTGTGCCCGCGGTCAAAGATATAAGACGCGAGCACGGTTGATGCGGGCATGACTCATGCGGGCACGGATCCAGCGAGCAGGGTCCCAATGGTGCTCGATGGGGACGATGCGAGGAGGGACACGGTCTTGACCACAAGGGCCTATTTGTCCGCGGTCTTCCCTCCAGCGATCTAGGAAATGCCACGTCACTGGTTCCTTGGACTAGACCGAGCGCGGGCCCGGTCCAGTAGATCCGGGCTCATCAATGGCCCCTAGCTCCAAGTGTGATTATTTATGGTCTGAGTGAGGAGCTACTAGAAGCTCGGTCTGCCTCAATTGCTCCTCGAGTGAGCACCAGTGTTAGCGTTTTTCGTTGTCTGTTGCTTGGCCCCATGGGCCAAAGGGAACGTTCGGGAGGCACCAGTGAGTGACACGTGGTCCCTTGCATGGCGTGCCTCCCGGTTAACAGGTGGGTCCCTTGGCAGATGAAAAGACGGGTTAGTGGTACGTACAGGGTACGTGTCGCCCATTTAAGGGGGGCAATAAATGCAAAGGGTATTTAATTTTTTGAATTTTCAAACATTTGGAGACGGTTCAGGGTCCGAGGTAGGATTTGTGGGCTAATTAATACGGGTTAACGGGTTAACCCGTATAGGTAGGCCTTATAAATACCAAATCCTTAAACCTCAAACCCTTTTTACCGTTTCCAAACCTTCAGAGAGCCTTTGAGAGAGAAAATTCTTGCTGCGATCCTTGTGCTACTGCTTTCCGAATCCTTTTCTCAATCCTTCTCTCGTAAGTATTTGGGTGTTTCTCCTCTTCATCTTCCTCTATTTTTTTCTTTTCTGGGTTTTGAAAGATGACCACCCGTGAATTTGGACCCCGCCGTCCCGTAGAACTAGGAGATGGAGCCACCCCGATGTCTTTGCCGTTTGTAAAAAGACTGGGGGAATTTTTAGGAAGGTAGGCTTGGGGTGGCTTAGACTATCTTTGCCCAGCTTTCTGTATTTCTGTGAGAAAGCAGATTGGGGGCCGTTCGTCCCACCCCGGTTGTGGGAGGGCAAGAGAAAATATATATATAACCGGGATGTACTGGTGTTGGGGGATCACCGTAGGCTAAGAAACTTTGTAATGGGGGTTTTGTGCAGGTTTCCCCGCGAGAGAGATCAGGAGCTCTACGAACGCCAGGTTGAACTAGTGAGGAGAGCGATTCGTGTCCCCGAACGAGATAGCGGTTGGGAGAAGTGTGAGCTAATGGACCCCATCAAACCAATGCTTTGCGCGGGCACGCACAGACCTGAATGACCCCTTGGATGTCCCGCCTCGAGGACTGTATTTCCCAATGTGGTGCCCGCGGCCACAGTGCCGAACCCATTGAACTGAGTAGTAGCGAGGAGCTTGACCCCCTTGATTTCGAGGTGACTGGAACCGGTGAGGATGAATCGGAGGTGGCCCCTGCCCGTGGTGACCCCATCGGTCTCTTTGGCTCCTCGAGCTCGGAGACCGAAGAGGATGACCGCGATGAGGGGGATAGGAGGGCCGCGGGGACCTCCAAGAAGGCCGCTGAGACCACCAATATTGTGGATGCCTTCGAGAGCTCTGACTCCGAGGAGGAGGAGGAGATTGTGGCCCCCGCCCGAACAAAGGCAAGAGGCCGGCTAGGGATGTGAATCTGGTTGTGGCCGTAAGAAGGCCAAGGAGGTGGCCACCATTGACTGGGAGGAGGACATTTACGAGGTTTACAATGTGGACCGCAACGCCTACCGTGTCCGCACCCTAGGGCATATTCATCTGGCGGACAAGGACAAGCTGCGGCCAGAGACCGTAGCAGATGTCCGCGGGGACAACCGAGCTGCGTTTTTTATGGGGCCCGGTTTGAGAACGGATTGAGGCTGCCCTGGACCCTTTCTTTTATTTCTTTACGGAGTTCAATTCCTCGCTCGCCCATGCACTCGACTCCCAATGCCATCCGAGCCATTGTCTCCTTCATCGTCCAGGTGCATTCCGGGCCATAAACCTACCCTTGCTGGGCTCTACGCTTATTATCAGAACCAGATTAGCCGGGGTATCCTGAGCTTGAAGGCTAGGAACTACTCCACCAGGACTTTCTCTCCTCCTTCAAATAAATTTGACCAATGGAACCAGAGGGACATCTTGGTCATTGAGTCTAGGTTTTGATGGCCCTTCTCAAAACCCTCAAATCCAGTCCCGATGAAGGTGGCCGCGAGTAGCTATCCAGACCCCTCCTCTGCCGATGCTCTGCGCTGTGCCTTAGAGAGACACCTGGACAGCTATTTGGACAGCGGGGAGGAGCCTGTTTACGATGTGGGCGCCATAGTGGAAGATGAGCCCCTGCGATCTACTCGGGGTGGCTCCTCGCAGGAGGGCGCCCACATGCCCCCGCAGTAGTGATAGAGCCTTTGCCCCGCGACCACGATTGGCGGGTGCACGAACATTACCGATTCGAGGCGGATTGTAAGACACGTATCTTTGGGCGCCGAGTGCGATCCTCCCGAAATAATTGGTCTCGATTCCTCTATAAAGCGTAGCCAATTTACTTTGCCTTTGATTTTTGAACTGCTTTGCTAACCATTTTCTTTCCCTCCAGTAGATCCGGAAGTGTATAATTTCGATGGCTCCTCCTCTAAGTCTTTGCTCAGCGAAGGCCAAGAACCGAGAGGGCCAACAAGGAAGCTGCCCGAAGAGCGAGAATGAGATGGGAGGGGTTCCCACAAAACAAGGCTGTTCTGTAGTGAGCGGGAGGACCGGGGAGACTCTAGCTGCTCCCAGAACCATCTTAACCACTGGAAATCTGCCTCCACCTCCCCGGGGTCCTCCTCCACCCAATGCTCTCCGGGCATCATCTCCCGGCCGTACTATTGCCTCCGGGCATAACCAGGAGCAGTCCAAGAAAAAGGCGAGAGAGAGGATGATCCTAACGCACGGGAGAGGTCCTCCAAGACCCGAAAGTGGGGATACCTCTACCCGTAGCCCTCCAGCTCGCTGCCACTACCTCTACCACTTGCTCCCTCCGCCGCGGGGACCATATGCTCGGTGGCCTATCCGATCTCCTCCACGGCCACCCGCGAGGAGACTGGGAGAAGAGGAAACAGTGGGAGGTGTGCCCGCTATTGAAGGGGTGGACCCGTATGCCCGCTTCGCCCATAACTTTCAGTTTGTTGGGATAGGGCTCATCAACGGGCTTTTTGCCCCGGATTTCTATCACTCAGAGTGGCGGAGAAGGAGAACCCATCGGCCACGATGGGAGACATTGGGATTGCCACGGCCGAGGTTTGATTCTTTCCGTCTGTCCTTCGACATTTTTAGGCTTTCTCCCTCTAACTATCCTCCTCGCGGGTGGGCAATAAGGTTATGCGGCTCAGGGAGACTGTGATAGCCTTTGTCCGTGAGCTTGCCGGCAACACCAAGGACATGGCGGGCAAACTCCGCGAGCTGGAGCGGCCCGGGAGAAGGTGGGGACTACGAGCTCCCTCCCTGGATGCCAAGGAAAAAGAGTTCGCGACCAAGGAGTCCGATACGAAGGGCTTCCGGGAGCGGGTGACCGAGCTGGGAAGGGAGCCTTGCAAAGGCAAAGGGCGGCGGGATGAGCTCGGGGCCACAAACTTCAGTGGAGCAAAGGAACTCGAGCTCATGGCCAAGCTGGATGCCTCCCAAAAGCAAGTGGAGATCCTGGAGGCAGGCGGATGAACTCTCAGAAGGCTGCTGCCTCGACCCGGTTCGGCTTGGAGAAGGAGAGGATCTTTGGCGAAGCTCGCAAAGAGGCCATCGAGGAGTATAAGAACTCCGATGAGTTTAATGCGGAGTGCACGGCCCGATACGAGGCCGGTGTTCGGACACGAGATCCGAACTTCGCGGCCGCGGGTATGTTCTCCGTGCGGCGGTTGGCGTGATCGGCTCACTTGGTTGCTGCGGCAGAGTGCGTGCCCGGGCATGCGCTAGTTCCTCTGTCCGAGGACGAGGTCAAGGGTCTAGATCTTTCCGCCGCGGCCTCTCTGCCTCCTGTGGCAGAAGTGACTGCCCTTGGACTGATCGCTGAACTGGATGCGCTGCGATTCGAGGACAACCCTTTATCTTTGGGGGATGCCACGGCTCGGAGTTCTTCCGGAGGGCCGGCCCTTGGAGATCTATTCCCAGGCCGGCTCTGCTTCGGCCTCCGCCGAACAACAAGGTTTGTTCCTACTGCCATTTGAGGTGCCTGCGGAGGACCAGCACGCCTTCCCCAACTCACGGGACTCCGAAGCGGGCGCGGGGGTGCGGCGAGGAGCCGAGCGGGCACGAGATGGAGCGGCGGCCAGGAGCCCAAGGAGAATGCTCCCTTAGTATAGGATATTTGTTTTTTCTTGTTGTAATAGTTTTAGGACTTTGTAAATACTTTTTTATCATCAATAGAAGCATTTTTCTCCACTTGGCTCCTTTACTTTTATCTTAATTGCTTGTCTCGTAGGCTATTTTGAGTAGTTTGGCAATTTTCGAGCACCTTAATACTTGCATTCTTGCCTATTACTTTTTCCAGCGTTTTTGACTTGCAATTAACTTTATACTCTCCTTCTGCGGGCGCGGCTTAGTAGGCCCTTTGCCCGCATTTTTGAGTTTTCCTAACTCTTTATTCAAAACCCTTAGGTTTTTTGTGAGAGTCGACCTTATTCTTCTATGATCGCGTTTGTTTTAGCCTTGTGGCAAACTTTGAGGCCTTAACCTCGTTTGTCTGTTTGGCTTTGTTAAACTAGTTTGATCACTCTCATCCATTTACACTTATTCCCGGCCTTGCTAGGCTGTGGTGTAAGTCAAAAATGTAGCCAAGGCAAGCACATCTTTTCATGGGGCATGCAGAAGGTGGCCGTAGAGGCTATCGGCCCGCGCAACGAAAGGTAGGAGCATATTTTAGCATAGAGGCCCTTTAACCCCTTCGGCATCGTGTATCCCCTTATTGGAGGTTCTCACTTATTTGACCCTTTATTCAAAACTCCCTAGGGTTTTTCGTGAGGGTCTCGTGGCGATCACGGTGAACGGGCTTATATGTAGGCCTTTGTCACATACAAGCATGCGAGTAACGGCCCTAACGAGGTCCTTCGCGCAATTAGTGGGTCCGGACTTGGTCATTGTCCCCACTAGAATCCGTAGGCACGGGCATCATGGCCTTTGTACCTACGTTCATCTATATCCACCTATTTTTGGTGGTGTCACGCGCGGGAGAGAGTATTCTCCCCGCGATCATAGGTACGGATCGTAATGGATCTTTGTACATATATAGGCATGCGGATCCTTAGATCTTTGCGCATCGGTAAGTAGGAGCTCATATGTTGGCTCTTGAACTTCGCCTTTGGCATCCGCACGCGGGCATCCGCCCTAGCTTTTGAGGTGGTGGGAATTGATTTTGCATCAAAATATGATGGTAACTTCTCACTTGTATATATATAGTCTATACTCCTTCCAAAAAATTACAAAGATTTTAAAGAAGTATTTCTTAAGGTGGTCGCTATTCCAAGCGTGCTTAAGCTCTTCTCCCTCTTTTGGTCGCAACATGCTTAGGTGCCCTCTTTGACTATCTTTGTGACCTCATATGGACCTTCCCATTTCCGGGGACGGCTTGTTGAAACCGGGTTGGGTCCACTTGGACCTCTACGCTTCGAGTACCCGGTCTCAGCTGAAAAACTCCTCTTATTTACTCTTCTATCATGGTGCTTCTTCGCTTCTGTTTGTAGTTCACCATTTTTCATGTGCCGCATTCTCTTTCCTTCGAGATCGTCAGTGGTCACACCTTACGTTTTGCCTCGTTTTGAGACTCGTCGAAAGTATGTGACTCTGTACGAGGGTAGGGCTACCTCAGCTGGAGCCATTGCCTCGACCCATACGTGAGCGAGAAGGGAGTTTCTCTGTTGAATTTCTTATTGTGGTGCGGACAACCCATAATGCGATGCGGAGCTCGTCCAACCAACGTCCTCCTCGCCCTTCCAAATTTTTCTTTAAGGCGGTTAGGACTAGCTTGTTCGCGGCCTCGGCTTGACCATTTCCACGAGGATAGGCAGCTGCGGACTTACGGTGTTGCACCTTCATTCTCACACATTCGGCGGTGAATTTTGCGAGAGAATTGGGTGCCATTATACGAAATTATTGCTCGGGGAACCCCAAATCGACAATAGACGTGGTCGTGGACAAAGCGATAGTGTTATCCTCGGAAATAGTGGCCAAGCCCTTTGCTTCCGTCCACTTGGTAAAATAATCCACGGCCACCACGGCATACTTGATGCTTCCTCTAGCGGTCGGAAATGGTCAAATAAGATCTATCCCCGCGTATCAAACGGCCACGATGGTACCACAGAAATACGCTCTGTTGATGGTAGTCTAGGGATGTCCGCAAATCTACTGGCACTTATCACATTTTCTAACATACTCCACTGCGCATCCCTTCTCATTGTGGGCCAAAAGAATCCTTGGAATTTGATTTTGTACGAGAGGGTGAGAGCACTGGATGTCATGTGCCACAAACTCCTTCATGAACCTCGTAGAGTAAGTTGGTGACCATGTGAGTTTTAACACATCTTAGTAAAGGCTTGGTGAATGATCGCCGAAAAAGCACCCCATCGAGGACGAGGTATTTCGCGGACACCGTTCGATGGCTCTAGCCTTTCTTGGGTCCTCGGGGAGGGTTTGCTTCTCGATGTAATCCTTCATTTCATCCACCCGAGTCCCTTACTTGATCCTCGATATTGTTTATACGTATTCGATCTATAGCGGGTCTCTCAGTGAATTCAATCGGCAATTTGTCTCCAAACTCCCCAATTTCTTGCTCGGTTATTCTTGAGAGGAGGTCGGCTTCCACATTGTCCTCTCTCGCGAGACTTGGATTCGGCTCATAGTAAGTGAAATTTTTTATGAGGGTTTTGCGAGGCGATGCTCTTGAGCTAGTCTTTGGGTTGATAGTATCATACTCCCCCTAATTTGATTAACTATGGTGAGAGTCACTATTGATCTCAATATTCTGAACTCCCAGTCTCTTGCCAATTCCATGCCGTATAATCGCTTCATATTCGGCTGATTGTTTGATGCCTCGAACTTGAATCTTAAGCCCTCATAAATTTCTCCCCGCGAGGGTGCGATCAGAAGTATGCCGCTCAGCTGATTAACTTGCTCGCGGAGCCGTCCACATATAAAGTCCATACCTCTTACGGACGCTCCCTGGGTTGAACAATTTACATTGCTCGGGCCTTCGGGTCATCCTCTGATTACGCTCGCTTTCTCTTCCCGAGGTCATTGTCCGCTAATTTGAATGATGATTCTACTACAAAATCAACTAAGGCCTGCGCTTTGATTGTCTTTCTTGGGGAGTAGGTGATCGGAACTCGGTGAGCTCTATAGACCAAGCTAGCATTCTCCCCCAGAGGACTACGGTTTATGTAAAACCTTTCTAAGCGGGGCCTCGGTTAGTACGGTTATAGGATGTGCGAAAAGTAGGCTCTTAATTTTTCGAGCAGATACTGAAGCAAGGCGTAAGCTAACTTTTCTATATTAAGATAACGCCCTTCTACGGCGGACGGTGCCCCTTACTTACATAATAAGCGGTTTTTGGGAGTTATTCTCCTCCCTTACAAGAACGGCGGCTCTTGCGGATCGATATGCGGCTAAATACAAAAAGAGCTCTTCTCAGAGACACTTAGAAGCTGCGAAATAATTGGTTTTGCCGAGGTATGTTTTGACTTCTTAAGCACGATGGCACTCGGTACTCCATGTAAATTCGGCTCTCTTCCCCCCTTTGAGAGTTTTGAAGAAGGGAGGCATCTCTCTGGCGACCAGCGAGATGAAAGCTGACCGAAGTGCGGTGATGCGACCATTGAGTTTTTGTACATCCTTCCCACGCGAGGCGGGAGGTTTCATGTCTAATAGGGCCTGGATTTTCTCTGGATTAGCCTCTATCCCTCTTTGGTTGACCATGAATCAGGAACTTGCCCGCCTTGACCCGCGCACTTAAGGGGTTTAGCTTCATGTTGTTGTGGCGCAAGTTTTTGAAGGTTTCCTCCACATCGAGCTCGTGGGAGTTTTCCTTAGTTTTTATGACCGTATCGTCGATGTAAGCCTCGGTTACGCCTAGTTGGTTTTAAAGACGGATTGACCATGCGGCGATATGTGGCTCCTGCATTTTTAGCGGAAAAGGGCATCGCCCATAGTGTAGCGGTATGTCTTGCCGCGGCAATGAGAGGCTACTGAGCGGACATCTTCGGGAGCCATGCGGATCGATGGTAGCCGGAGTAGGCATCGTGGAAAGCTTAGAACTACGTGTCAGGCTATAGAATCCACCAATCTGTCTATGCGAGGAAGAGGGAAACAATCCTTGGGGCATGCCTTGTTGAGATCGGTGAAATCCAACGCACATCCTCCATTTGCCATTGGATTTCTTAACCATGACCACATTGGCCGGCCATTTGGGGTAGGAGATCTCCTTTATTATCCCGCTTTTAGCAATTTTTCCACCTCTTCCTTGATGGCAATCTCTTTCTCAGGGAGAAATATACGGATTTACGGTGAATGTTTTTGAAGGATGGGTCATCGTTGATTTTATGGAGGATCACGTCCTCGGCGTGCCTTGCATATCTTCCACCCTCAGCCCGAACACATCGCAATTTGCTCTGAGGAACTCAATAAGTATCCTTCTCTCCTCTGGCTGAATTTCGGCCCAACCTTAGCTGTTTGCTCGGGAAGTGGGGATTGATTACCACCTCCTCGAGCTCGTCGTTAGGTTGAAGGTCGGCAATTCACGATTGTGCGGGAGTCAATGACAATAGTTGGGGGGTTGACTGAGCTTCGGTCGGTGTTGCCATTGAATATATGATATCACGGTCAATTTCCCCCTCTATTCCTCGATCAATATAACCTCCCTCAACGAGGGCGACGGCCAAGCTTCGATTTTACGCTCATCTTGAGCTCCGCCCCTGTGGAATGGAAAGAAAGCATGCCAATCGGTACGGGTGGCGGCGGGAGTCTGAAGCTTTCCACTTTTTGACTTGTCCTCGCCCTTTCCCTCTATCATTTTGTCTCGCCCTCTATCTGCGGGGCGGGAAGTGCAGCCTTTACTGTTCTTTCCTTTTTCCTCCGGTGCTCGGCGGAGGAATCTCAGGAGCTCGAAGTTCTTGATGGTAGCAACCCCGCCCGGGGTGTTAAATTTCACCCTTTGGTGGGGACGGACGCGACTATTCCCGATTCGGCTGGCGATTACGCGAGAATGGCATTGTATTGGGAAGGAAGATCGACCACCATGAAAGTTATCTTGTAGTCTTACGCATGGGTTTTCCCCGATAGCTACGTCAAACACAATCGTCCCCTTTACCCTTACGGCGTGGTTGGTGAAGCCTTCGAGCATGCCCGCGCAGGAGTGAGATGTGCTTTGTCATTCTCATTCCGACGAAAGTATGGTAGTAGAGTATGTCGCGGGCGGCTCCGGTATCTATCAACACTCGGCCTATGTTTGCCCAGGTTGATTCTCATTCGAGGTGAGTGGGCTGTGTGGAATGAAAAAGGGTGGAGGCAAGTCATTCCTTTTAAGAACCCAATTTCTTGCTCTTCCTCGGAGCCGGGCGGGGATGGAGAAAACCTTCTCTAATGTCGAATTTGGAGGGGCATTTGCTTATTTGAGGGAGGTTCCTCCCCGATGAAGTTAATGTCGTAGTCCCCCAAAAATCGTCATCATAATTATCTCTTTCATTTCTCTACGGTCCCCGCGTGTGTCGTGCCGGCTACTTGATCATTGTTATTGGGGGCGAGTATTGTTTCCCCTTAACCCACTTGGTTAGCTCCCGTTATTGATTTTCTACTTGGATTACTCGCTTGGTGGAAAGCGATCCTCGGTTCCGTGCCGTGGTCGTTGTGATACTCACGAGAATTTAAGTCTACTCCTCTCATTTGGCTTTCGAAGCATGGGGGAGGAAGCGAGGAAAGAGTCTACGAGGCTCTCGTGATCACCACCCTTGGGTCGGTGAGCTGCAATATGCTTGTTTCGGCCATAGCCTTCTTGAGCTTTTCGATCCCCGGCCTCTGTTTTGCCACGATTCTTGGTGTGAAAGCCGAGGCTCACGGGGTGGTCTCCTGGACTTGGCTTATCCTTTCTTTCGCGAAGCTCGGGAGCGGGCACAGCTGAGGCTCTTCGGCGGAGCGTGGCGAGTAGCCCTTTCATACATTTCCTCCTTTGATTTTTGGTTTCTTTGGAGGCAAAATTCATTTTGAGGAAGGAAGGAGGAAGCGAGGCCGCCCTCAAAACATAGTCGATATCTCCTTCGTCCGGGGTCCACAATCTCCTCGCTCACCTTTACGAGCAAGGGATATATAATCTTTTGTAGGCTCGTTTGGTGCACCGCCCTTGGCCACGGACAAGATCTGTCTTTGGTCGCGGAGCACACTGCTCCAGCGAAAGGCATTGAGGAAGAGAACTACGGGCGGGCGGAATATTTGGATACACCGGGGCTTGAGGGCTAGCATCGAGATAGGGCCTTGCCGGTGAAGGTCGCAGCAAGCTTTGCACATTGCGGCTCGTCAGCGGAGAATAAAGCCATCGGCCCTCAAAATCTTCCCATATGACTCTTGGCATTTTGGATCCGTCATGGGAGGTGTCCATACGGGGTTTGCCCTTCGGATCGGTGCCGCGCAATTTCTTATCGAGGCGTCCGTGGTGCGGCCACGCTTACGGGCGGCCTTCGATGGGTTTCCCGCATCTTACTGCGCATAAATTCCACAAACTCGGGGTTACGATCATCAACCTTACGCCTTTTTAGCTCGTGGAGCCATGGCCTTCTCCTTGGCCGGAGCGAATAGTGCAGCTTTGGACCTCGCACGGCGGATTTTGTGCCTCTTCTCCCATTTCCTCGCTATCCTCTACATGCACCACGCTCCCAGTTTGGCCGGTGTCAGCGCTCGAGGCAGGTCGGCCGGTTTGCCCCCGCTGCTTGACTAGCGAGTGAGTTAGCGGGAGCTCGTTGGGAGAACCTTTGTGACCCTTGAGGGAGCGTGGCCCTCCGTTGGCCTCTATTTCAAACATTTCCATCTCAGCGTCGTTGATGGCCATGGCCTCACGCGACCCGGTTTGGACTTGGAGGCGGGATTTCCTTCCTTCTCGGGATTTGCTCACGGGGAAAGTGGGGTGGTTAAGTGGTGTTTTTATGTGAGCTTGGGGAGTTTTGGGCTATTGTTTAGTAAGGCCGGCACAGGCTTTTCGGCACGGGCTTCCTCGGTGCTTAGGTGTAGAACTCGTTGAGTTTGAGATTTTGAGGTGAGAATCGGGAGCTCGTTGGGAGAACCTTTGTGACCCTTGAGGCTGTAGCCCTCCGTTGGCCTCTATTTCAAACATTTCCATCTCCGCGTCGTTGATGGCCATGGCCTCCGCGACCGGTTTGGACTTGGAGGCCGGGATTTCCTTCCTTCTCGGGATTTGCTGCGGGGAAAGTGGGGTGGTTAGAGTGGTGTTTTTATGTGAGCTTGGGGAGTTTTGGGCTATTGTTTAGTAGGGCTGGGCTTTCTCGGCACGGGCTTCCTCGGTTAACCTTAGGTGTAGAACTCGTTGGTGGGGATTTTGAGTGAGAATGGGCCCCCATTACGTTGAAAGCGAGTTGGTTTGCCTTTCCCTATTGATGGTGGAGGGTTCGGCTTGGTTCTCCTCCTCTGAGGGTCAAATGACCGGCATTTTTCGAGAATTTGAGACATGCCTC